>MU105981.1:12986-150222 GCA_012274485.2 Sinapis alba | reverse complement strand
AAAAAAAATAAACCCCCCCCCCCCCCCCCCGCCCCCCCTCAAACATACTAATTATCACATAATCTCATTCTGCAAGTCTAATTAGCACATTAATTAAAAGAGTTGATGATCTAATCAATAACTTTATAAGGAGGAATTAACTAATTATAACATCTGTTTACCATCTTGCTAGTCCTTTGCCTCTTAGTACTCCCTGAAGTTGATTTATCCAAGTTATTGTTATCATCATTATTATTGACACATTTCTCTATAACCACCTTTAACGCTTCTTCTATAGAACTCACACGATTACATCTCTTCTCTTCATCATCATTATCCACGTCAACACCATCGAAGCTTCTACGATATTCATCATCATCTTCTCGGCTCAGGAACAAGACGTTCTTGACTCGACCACCTACGGTTGCGATCTCGGCTTTGAGAGTTCGGAGATGAAGAGACTTTAAGGCATTGATGATGTCATGCATGAGTTCAGTCCTGTCTTCGCAGCAGAAGGAAACTCTTATCATCAAGTTTCCTTCTTCGTCGTTGTAAGTTGAGTCAACGGTCAGATCATCGCACTCTGTTGGGAGTTGACTTGTGTCTGTGATCAGTGATGTCTGTCGTTTTAACTCCTTCATGTGTTGGATCACTTCCGCTAGCAACGAAGCTTTGTCCGTCTAAAGAAAAATAAAACGAAAAATAAATTTTTAATACTCCCTCTGTATTAATTTAAGTGTTGTTTAAGGATTTTTGTTTTGTTTCCAAATAAGTGGTATTTTCATTTTTTTAGACAAAATTTAATGCTAGTTAAATTTTGTGACCAATTACAAAATACTATCATTTTTTCTTATTGGTTGAACTAGTTTTATTTAATGCTACTTTTGTAAAAAAACCATAAAATCCACTTATAATGATATAGAGGGAGTAGATGTTTTTGATGATGATAATTGTTACAAAAAATAGCACATATATGAAGAATAATTACATACCAAAAAAAAAGTCGTTATGATTTATTAATTGCTTTAAAAAGATGGAAAATTATACTATTACTAAAAAATAGGAACTGAATTAAAAAAATGAAGTATCATTAATTTCAACTAATTATCCTTAAATTTTTTTACAAAAACATAACTTAAATTTCAAAACTTCAAAGCCATAATGAAAGGGACAAGATATTGATTAATTACAAAAACTTACTTTGGTTGTGTTTGGTAAAATACTTCGCAACTTAGCTAGATGAGTGTTGATTCTCTCTCGTCTTCTTCTCTCAGCTTCACTATGACTCTTAGAAGCAGCAAGCGCCTTAGCATCCATGACTTCTTGTGCACTCAGTTTCCCCATAATCTCATCATCAAACCCGAAGGAAGAGCCACGACGCATGATGGGTCCAAGAGCTTCCGATAAAACCCTTAGGTGGTTGGGATGATGATGATGATGATCCATGGAAGGAGGAGAGGCGAAACCATCGGTATAGTCAAAAGAAGAGGAAGAAGCTGAAGCTCTCCTGTTGAAGTAGGGAACCGGATCAGGATAACGGGTCGGGTTGGTAGGGAAATAGGTCGGGTCAAATGAAGGTAGAGATGACCAAGGCAGGATTTGTGGATGGTGTTGAAGAAGAAACTGGTCTTGGTAGTCTTGTAAGTTGTGAAACGTTTGAAGACAGTCTTCTTCTTTCATTGCATACATATTTTTGAAACCAAAAAGAAAGGAAAGAGAAAGAGAATTGAAGAAAAGACAAAAGGTCACAAACATCCCATTTGATAATGAATACACATATATATAGTGCTATATTATGTGTCTTTTTGTAAGAAAAAATATATACTTCCTCCGTTTCATATTATTTGTAGTTCTAAGTTTATTCATACATATTAAAAAAACATAAAATTTTGTATATTTCCAAAATAAAAACACAATTACCTATACGCCTAACAATATTTCAACCAATAGAAAAAAAAATAAAGAATTCTATTAATAAATTTTGCATTAAAATTTTAAAACGACACTTATTTTAAAATGAAATTTTTTTGTTACAACGACAAGTAATATGAAACGGAAAAAGTAATATATTAATATTGCAAATTTCTTTCCAAATTAATAATTCATGAATATATGATAAACATTTTCATCGGGTTGTACAACCAGACCGCCATTATCTTTGATAAATACACACTGAAAGCAATTTTCTGTGAGAATATTGTGATATTTTATGATTTTTTTTTTAAGAAAAAACTCTAATTCCATAGACTGCAAGATAGAACGATGACGCTGTAGTTCTACAAAATTTACTAAACACAAAAATTCAAGAAATATGATAACAAAATTCTTCATTTCTCAAATTTTGTACTAACCCAATATTTTTATCTTATAGTTACAATTATTTTATTTTTGTAAGATGTTATCTAGTGTCATATTTAATTTTTGGACATTTTAACTTTGGGACCACGATATTTTCTTTTCTGGTATTTATATTATGAATGTGTTATGTATATCAAACCAAATAAATCTGCAAGTACTGCATATCTTCTTTACTTTTCTTTTTCGACTTCTAAATGGGGAGCTCTCATCATCTTGTGGATCTCCCTGGTGGATTTGGCTTCCTATGAACAATTAATAGTTATTTATGTTTTTAAGCATATTGTTTAAATGTTAACATATGCGTGTACTTTCCTACTTGTTAACAGAAGCATTTTGGCTCATCCTTCCACTTAATATAATCATGTTTAGGGTAAAAGGACTGTCTGTTTATACGAGGAATACCACGTCACGACCATTCTACTAAGTACTATCAAATCTTTAACAGATGACGAGATATAGTTATGTCTATTATAATGCGGTCCAAATTACTATTAGCAATAGCATGAGTTTTGGCAAGAAATGGTCTCAGAACCTTCGAGTGATATTATAGACAAGAATATTTCTTCATTTTAAATAACTTTTCTAGCAGTTTAGAAGTTATAGTGGTCAACTAGACACAGTCATGAATCATGATAACTCATTTTAAGCATGGACGACTACAAGAATATTTTTTAAACTTTTACAAAAGAAAATCATCTCAGATGCTAATAAAAAAAAAGCGATGTCTGAAAATCGAGAAAATAAAAGTTACATAGTATAAAGATGTGGGTTCCTTCGTAAAACCCCTTGAGTGTTAAGAAATATACTACACAAGTAATATATACTGTATTTTTTAAAAAATATCAAGTTATACCATGAAATTACAAAGCAGATAAGCTTAAAGGAGAAGAAGGAAGAAGAGGACATGATTATTGTTTTCATCAGGTTCTGAAACGAACGCGTTAAAAGAATTACATGTGGCTGCTTAGTGTTTTGTTTTTTCAGTGGAAAACATAATAAATCAAAACCTAGACTAAGAAGAAAAAAAAACAAACACTGACCACAGGACACACGGATTGTCTACCGACCAGAGACCAAAAAGACATTTACTTTTAATCATTTAAATCCCACTCGTTTCTATAGCCAAACCCACTTTCTTATTTTTCTTCCTTCTTTAATCTTTTTCTTTGAACAACATTCCTTCTTTAATCTAATCTAATCTAATCAATCTAAGATTTTCTAAGTTGTAGATTTGTCTTAAGTAGACCAAAGAGATTCTCCTTTTTATTTGATCTAGTCGGTACATATCCAACGAATATCTTATATTGTGATCTGAATATATAGGGAAAATTCCTTAAAAATACCCAGACTAATTTCCATTTGCTAATAAAATACATGAACTATTTTGGATCCCCGTTTAATACATGAACTAATTTTCGTTGCCTATTAAATACACAAACTCTTGAAATTCGCAGGTTTTACACATCGTTTTAGACGGCGTTAAACTTTATTTAACAGAAGTAACGACGGCGTTAGTGTTAATTAAACACATGTTTAAATTATGAAATCAAAATTCCTTAAAAATACATGAACTAATTTTATTTGCTAATAAAATACACGAACTATTCTGGATTCCCGTTTTAATACACGAACTACTTTTTGTTTTCCATTAAAATTGTTTAACAGAAGATGAAAATCCTCCTGGTAGATTATATTGTTAGTTCATTTAAAATTACCTAGTTTTCTTCATTCTTTTTCACGACATAGAAATCGACTTTATTCTGAAGCGATATAAAAGGAAATCAAAGGAAAGAAGAAGAAAATAAACAAAGTTTGGAGAATAAAAGATGTTGAAATTGATTAGGGTGACATACTCGAATTGAAACTAACTTGGCTCAATCGATTTAAGAGGTTTTAGCTGAAGGTGAGCGTGCTTTCAGAGTTTAACCACATGTTTAGTTAAAACTAACGTCATCTTCTGTTAAACATAGTTGACGTCGTTTAAATCGATGTGTAAAATCTAAAAAATTTCAAAAGTTTGTGTATTTAATGGAAAACAAAAAGTAGTTCGTGTATTAAAACAGAAATCCAGAATAGTTCGTGTATTTTATTAGCAAATGAAATTAGTTCATGTATTTTTAAGAAATTTTGATTTCAGAATTTAAACATGTGTTTAATTAACACTAACAATTAAACGCCGTTGTCACTTCTGTTAAATATAGTTAACGCCGTCTAAAACGATGTATAAAACCTGCGAATTTCAAAAGTTTGTGTATTTAATAGACAACGAAAATTAGTTCATGTATTAAACGGGGATCCAAAATAGTTCATGTATTTTATTAGCAAATGAAAATTAGTCCGGGTATTTTTAAGGAATTTTCCCGAATATATATTGATTGCTTCCATCAACTTATTTTGAGATATATACACTTATTTTCTACTTTAAAATTAAGTGGCCTTATATATTTTGTTTTAACAAAAAAAAGTGACATGATATTTTTAAATGTTCTTGTGAAAATTTTACCATTCATGAAGTTTATTATGCAGAAAGATAAAATTTCAGATTTTTATTTTGAAAATGATTTTATATTTTTAGAAGACAAAATATTATAATAGATATTGTGAATACATTGAAAATTTGATGAAAGGAAAATATAATAGGAATAAGAAAGATAGGATAGGGTGTGAAGCTAGGGTTTTGGGGTGGTGGTGGTACAGAGTGAAGCCCACACGACGTTCAACATTCTAGGCTCTTTCTCCACGCTGTCTTCTTCTTTTACCTTCTCCAAGAAATTCAAATCATTTTGTCTTTGAATTTACTCCTCTTCTTGTTTTTTCCAATAATACTTCTGTTTTATCAGTACTTGATTGATATACATACATGATTATTTTCTGTTTTTTCTTGTTGAAACTTGTAACAAACCTCACTATTATTCTGTTCTCCAAAACTTTTTTACAACATAGGTCCTACTGAAAAGACATCTTAACAATTTATTTTACAACCTCATTTTTTTTTGCTAAATAATATTAGTTCACTTCAATATTTTTAATAAACAAATTTACAGGGTTACTGATTTGCTAGTCTCAAATATTTCAGTCATTAGGCTTAGCCTATATAGTAAATATATATAAATCTTTTTTTCTATTCCAATTTTTTCATTTAGTTTGTTCAATAATAACAAATTACAATTCAAATATATATAAATATATGTATATAGAAATGTATATTATGTATAAACAAATATAACTATGTATATGTTTCAAGCATATTTATTAATTTCTTTTAGAAAGTTTTTTTTTTCATTTTTACTCCATGATTTGTTAACTATCCAACATATTTGTATGATGTAGAAGCGGATCACGGATTGAAAAGATTGAAATAGATGATGAAATTGGAAACAAAAAAAGTAGATGATCGCTTTGGTTTATTTAGTAGTAAAATACAAGATGGAATGCTCCGTTTAAACACACCAATGAACATGTTCAGCCAATTAAATAGGAGGCATAACTAAGTTTAATGATATTGCCGAAAAGGATGAACAAAGCAGCAGGATCAAGTATATACGGAATATACAGATCATGAATCATATTTTTATACACTGAAAAAGTGATAAACATCATACAAAATCAGCAATAATATATATACTAGTTCCTAACACCATCTCAATTGTATTTTACTATATTTTCCTTAAAATACATAGTCTTTGATAAAGTTTGCTCCAATGTATTCTTTTATAATAGTAATTTTTAAAATATAGAGTAAAATAAAAAAATTCCTATCTTTTTCCTAAATATAGAAGGAAAATAGCAATATTTATTTTAAGAGAAAAAGTTGGAGTGAAATTGATTTTAAATGATATTCCCTCTATTTCAATATACAAAATGTTTTAGATGATTTTTGTTGTTTCATAATGGATGATATTTTTATATATCTAGATAATTTTATTTTTATCAAAAGTTTCATAACCAATAAATTTTTTAATATTTACATTTATATATTATATTATATTATATCTTAATATTAATTTTAAGAAAAAATAAATATCTTAATATATGTACAATGATGTAAGACATCATCTAAATAAAAGTGCATTATACAAAAAAAATAATGGATTGGAGATGCTGACTATGGACACAACTTGATAATTACCACGATATCCATTTCATTCTTGTATCTATTAATATAATATTGCCACGAGACCATGCCTTCACTATGTATGTGCTGAAACTGTTGGTTCATAATTTTAGAGTGATGAATTATATGATAAGAAACCATTGTTGGGAGAGAACTATAATCATTACCTTTAAATAGTCAGTGTTCATGTTCCGAAAGCCTTTGAAAAGTAAAAATCATTTCCTTCTTGACAAGCATGCATGGCTCATTTAAAAACCAAACAATTAGTTGCTTTGGCTTTGATTAGTGTGCTTAAACTTGTTTAATAAACAATAGTTATACAAAATTAAATGAACACAAAGTAAAATTGTTGAGGGGAAATTATGAAGTGAAGAACTCTAATTGTGTGACTGGATGTACATATTAGATTTCAAATAGTAAAACAATTCATGTGGTGCTGAGATCAAGTGGAATAAGTACAGATCAAGAAAAAACAATTATTATATTTTTAAATGGTAAAAGCAGTTCAAATAAAACATTATATATGTTTAAATAATAAAAATTACAAGAAATATATCAAACACACATAATATATAAATATAATACATAAATAACAATACATATTGCACTAAAACTATGTTACTGTAATTTTAAAATCAAAATATGAAAACAATAGAATTTGATAAAATCCATCTCTCTTTCATTATTATACATATTTAAACTATATTACTATATATTTTCATGCTACATATTATAATTAAAATTTACATTATATAAATATAATAATTTAATTAAATGTAAAATTATATGACGAACATAAAGAGAAATAAGTAGAAAATGATAGTTTTTGTATTGTTAAAGTTGTAAGTAAAAAACAAAAATTTTATGTTTATAAAAAGAGAAATATATTTTAAAATTAATTTTTGTATCAAAAATATTTATTGGCAAAAAAAAGATGAATAACATCAAATGTATAGTGTCTTATTTTCAGAAAAAGAATTAAAAAAAAGAACTGAAAGGCATACAAATCTTCCAATATCTGCAATTTAAAACCATAAAAATTTAATGGTGATTTTAGTGTGGGAAGATTACACTTCTCCCGCTAGCTACACTATTTGAAGCCTTAATAGTAAATATTTATCATAAATTCTATTTTCGTTGAAATTTTTCCCAATCAAATGATTTTTTTGGTTAGTTTACTCTAAAAATTAAAGAAACTAGAATAAATTCTCCTCCTATTTTAAACAAGTGGAAACTTTATTTCATTTTCTTACAAAGTTTCTTTTTCATCTTTTTCTACCATTTTATGTTTTTTTTTATCAAACTATACTTGCATTTAGCTTATAAAATTTAAACTCCATCAGTAAAAGATACAAAAAGTTACTGCAAACCAACCAAACCAAGAAAATAATAACATAAAAGATAGGATGACAATGACTTCATAAGCTTCTTGAAAGATCGCATATAGTGAAAGGACCATACACAATGCACTAGATGCAAAGAAAAGCATTCACTGGAAAATCTTTGCAATACAACAATGTTTATTCATCCAATTCACTCCATACATAAGAGAATATTGGGAAAACATGCTACCCTAAACAGGAGACAAATGGAAAACCAATACCTGCTATAACAATATTCATTGGATTAAAGATATTGTGAGTTTTGCTTCTAACTACCACCAAAAAGAGAAATAAAAAGATGCAACAGAACAATTTGATTGAACACCATAAAAGAACTACATATTGCAGTAAGAAATCACACCAAGGCGACTTAAATGCCACTAAAAGAAAGAAAGGTAAAACTAAAGGAAGCTAAGTCTATCATGACCAAATAAAACATGAGACGGTTTTTCAATGTCACCTACACAAATAGCTTTCTATTCCAATTTTTTAAAAAGAGGGTTAAATTGAAAATGAAGAGATAAGGTGGATCTGGAGGACAATTTGAGTCGGGAAAGAAGAGAGGTCAGGCCAATAACTGAGGGAAGACCAGTCCATGCGCCAATATAGAGACAACCTACATACAACTAGATAATACTTATATGGAGGCGGATTTAGAGGAGGCTCTGAACCATGAAGGAGGAGGAGGAGACACTATCAAGACCATGGAGGAGGAACATAGCAGCTTCAGAAGGAGGAACGAGCGACAGAGCTGAAGTGGAAAAAATTATCCAATATTAACACTCAAAGTATTTCCAATTTACATTTTTATATTTTACTTTAAAATAAAATTCTATTATAGAGATGATCTTACTCTAAAACCATCTTCAATGTATTTTGCTATTTTTCATATACAATAAAGAAACTCTATAATATAGATGGATTTTGTTCCAACGTATTTTTTAAAAATAATAATTTTCAAATACAAAAAAGAAATCTATTTTTTCTATAAATAGAAAAATAACAATTTCTATCTTAGAAAAAGAATTAGAAATGAGATAGAGTTATTTGCCTCTAAATAGTATTATTAAAGCAAATATAGAGATCCATTGGAGATGTTCTAAGAACATTTCCAATGTATATCTCTATATTTTCTTCTAAAAAAGAGAATTATATTATATATGTGAAATATATAGGAATCATAACAAAAACTTTTAACACAACCAAAATTTAACAACATAAAGAATATACCTACATATTTTCAGTAATTAAATTAATACTTTCCAATATAAAAACTAAAGTAGATAAAAGAAACTTAAAAAAGCTTTTTTAAAAAATATTATCTTTCTACAATTAATATACCAACTTAATTTAGTATTCTATTTATATATTCACACTTAAAATATTTTTAGATAACTGTATTTTAAATTTTTTTCTTCTACCCAATACCTTAGAGAAGAAACCTACATTTTGTTTGGAAATATATTCATTAAAAATTAAGAACAATGATAATAATATATATATGGGCATAAATTACTAATATGAACAAAAAAAAATTTGAAGAGATTTTTTTTTTGAAAAAGTTAAATAAAATTTTCGATTCATTTTATGCCTAACAACTTAGATAATATACTTACATATTATTTAGAATATATCCCTTAGAAAAACAAATATATTCAAATATTTATCAATCATAAATAGTACTTCCTCCGTTTCATATTAGTTGTCGTTCTGGATTTATTCATACAGATTAAGAAAAAATTTAATTTTACATATTTTTAAAATAAAAACATTATTATCAATACATCTAACCATATTTCAACCAATAGAAAAATTGAATAGATAATATTATCAATAAAATTTTACATTAAAAATCGAAAAACGATATTTATTTTAATACAAAAATTTTACTCTATAACGACAAATAATTTGAAACGGAGAGGAAATATTAAATTATCATTAATACTAGGTATTTTGCCCGCATATGCGGGCTTAAACGTTTATAATTATTTATTAATATATATATTATTAATTAAAATTATAATGAGAAATTATTATTTATGTTTTCATTTGAAAGTTCTTACATAATATAATTTTTTGAAAATTTTATTGTATACTATATTCATTATTAATAAATAAATTTTTTAAATCACTCAATATTTATTTTTAATTATGCAAAATTAAAAATTTTACTTGAATAATATTTAGTTTTGTATTTTCTGATTTTGAATTTGTAAATTTTAATTAACACATTTTCAGATAATAGCATAATATATATAGGAATTATTGTTTAATTTTAAAATATATTTTTAAATTTTGGATAATTCTTACTATTGTCAATTTTAATCAATTATGTAACTAATTAAATTTGAAATTTGTTTTTTATTTTTAGGTATTTTTATAAAAATTCATTAAGGGTATAAACGATATTAACCGCTTTAACTTTTAACGTGAAAGCTCCGTTGCGAAAAATCACTTCGCAAATAATAGTATAGATGATATATTTTATTTAGATTTCCACATGCAAATATTCTTAGTTAATTACTATGGTACTATAAATATTATCGAAGTCAGCAATAATTTCACCTACAATTCCAAAACGAACACTAGCCCAAAGATTAAACGCACAAAGATTAAAAATGTTATTATTAAGAAATATTATTTAATTATATATAACTCAAACAGTCATAAATATATCTATTTAGTTTAGTTTGTTACACTATGTACCCAATAAATATAAATGTTACTCAAAAATATAAAAATTACTTACAGTTTGAAAAAAAAAGAATTCTAAAACTACTTACAATATACAATAGAAGGAGTATATACTAGGAAAGTCTAACACGTTTACGGTTCTAGCTATAACATTTTTTGGAAAAAAAACAACAGCTAAATACTCCCTCCGTTTCAAATTAGATGTCGTTCTGGAGTAGAATTTTTGTTTCAAAATAAGTGTCGTTTTCGATTTTCAATGCAAAATTTATTGGTAATATTATCTATTCTATTTTTCTATTGGTTGATATATGGTTAGGTGTATTGGTAATAGTGTTTTTATTTTGAAAATATGTAAAATTAAATGTTTCCTTAATCTGTGTACATAAACCTATAACGACAACTAATATGAAACGGAGGGAGTATGTCTTTTACCTTTAAACCAAAAGAAGTTTTTACCATGAAACATACAAACTTACGAAATGCATATACATTTAATATGTATTTCAAAATTTTGGCTAAGAAAAATATATCCCAGTCAAAATCTAGTTACTATTATAGAAAACTATCTTGGAGTAAATTTTATCTCTATTATTATTCATCTATTTTTGAGAAAATATAGTAAAATTAATTAGAAATTGTTTAATGTATGGCTATAACTGAGTTCATCTATTTATAGAAAAAATATAGAGGAATGCTACTTTAACTTCTATTTTTAAAGATGAATAATATATCTTTTAATTTTCTTTTCAAAAGAGAAGAATTCTATTATATAGACAGAACCAGTTTATCTTTATAATAAAGTTTCTTTTAAAAGAAAATATATAAATGAACATAGAGATATGTTAGAAAGGGTCTAATGTATCTTTATAATAA
This sequence comes from Sinapis alba, assembly GCA_012274485.2. Classification (NCBI taxonomy): domain Eukaryota; kingdom Viridiplantae; phylum Streptophyta; class Magnoliopsida; order Brassicales; family Brassicaceae; genus Sinapis; species Sinapis alba. Next base: position 138,822 of record MU105981.1, on the reverse strand, counting down.
AGTTCTTCTATTTATAAAAAAAATATAGAAAATGCTACTTTTACTTTTATATTTAGAGATGAAAATAGTAATATTTCTAGATTTTCTCTTAAAAATAGATAAATTTTATTATAAATGCATACATGAATTAAATCCACTTCTATATTGGAGTTTTTTATTTTATAAATAAATATAAAGATAAATATAGAAATAGATTGGAAATAGTCTTATAACACAAACCTTTAGATTTCATGTTTTGTTAGTTGGAGTACTCCAGGTAAACATTATTCAATGTATATGTTTGACAGACTATATGCATATGACCAGGAGTTGTCCTTTTACACGTGAATTTGTGACTACACTCAATATACGTATTTATGCAAAATTGCAAATGTCTTCACGGCCAAATCATTACATATATATGCGTAAATACAATAAAACTTCTATAAATTAATATTTAATAAATTAATAATCTACCTGATAAATAGTCTGCCATGAACAATACTTGCCGGATGAATCATATCACTGTAAATAATTTACAATGAACATCATCATTGCGAACAGTGTTCGATGACAATATCCTATGAACAATATTACAGAAATCAACAATCACTTTCGAGAAATCTGATGAGCAAGAAATCTAACTTTAATTATGATACCATAAAAGATTTGAATTCTTTTTCTATATTAATTTTTTGTTAATAATAAGTTTTTTTTTTGTTAACTGTTGGGGTCTTTGAGCTGTGGCTCGAAGATTAATCCTACAAGGCATTGGATCCGGATACACGCCAGATGTAATAAAACATGGCACGCCTAGGTGACCACACGTTAAAATAATCTGGGTAGCAACGAATTTAAACCTCCGTTCCTTGAAAACACAAAGACGCTATGTACTACCTGACCACTAACGCATGGTTATCTAATAAATAATATTTACAATTTTAGTTTATCATTATTGTAGAATTTCAATATATCTTAATATTTTCCTATGATTTACATATATAAAGTCAATGGTCATTACAAAACATCTAATGTGGATTCTCTAGGCATAAACTTTAAACAATAAAATTAAAGGTTTATTTCAGATATGATCTAAAATTTCAAATCAAACATAAAAATAACTCATACTTTTTTTGAAATTTTTTTTTCTTTATTCACTTTAAAAGTTTGAGTTATTCACGAAAATGCTATTATTTTTTTTTTCTTTTTTTTTAAGAATGAAACTTTTATCTTATCATTATAATCTTCACCAAATATTTATAATATTGTCATTGTCATCAATATACCTACTATCATGAATAACCAATTTTGAAGCTCTTAATGTACAAAAATTTTGATTTTTACTCTTCATATCTCATTATTTATGCAAACAAGTCACATCATTTTCACTTTTTCTTTAAATTTATTCAAAAAAACCAAAATTTTGATTCCAAGCTTTGTAAGAGTAACTTCGAATTCACTAACACTATTGGTTATATTATACTATGCAATGTTGAAAATAAATAGAGATAATATTAATGAATCGGTAGCTAACAGTCGACAATAACTTAAGTTTTCCAAAATGATAATTCAGTATACATTCATCATTGAAAGAACGAAGCACATACTTGTTTTTTCACTAAGATTCGAAGAAATGTAGGAGGATGTTTTGAAGATACTTTTCTACATATAGTCAACAGTGTAACATACAACTTAGTACACACAAACTTATCCCCGCTAAAGTTAGACTATTTCCCTAGTTTTTCTCTCTTTAAAAAACTTTCAACTTCTTTTTTCTTTGATCAACTTAGTTATGGCCATGCGGCCGTTTTGTCGCGCGCACGGTCACTAAAGACTTCCTTTTATTCATTTTTTTTTTTTTGTCTTTTGCTAAATTTCACTCATCTTCCTCTAGAAGGTGCTATAGAAGGTGCTCCACGACGGGGTCTCTAGATCTACTTCGGAGGGTTTAGATATGTAGTTACTGCTCTTCAATCTCGAGGTCCAACAAGGCGGTGATGGTTTGGGTTTGCGGAGTTGGCTCTTTGGGTTTTAACTCTGAGGGTTATCTATTTTAAATTTGTAGATCTCATCGGAATCTTTTGGATTAGAGGCGAGTGAATATGCTTGATCTTGTTCACAAACTATTTTTCTTCTTCTTTGTAGGTTTCGAAGGTAGCGTATTGGTGGTCTCTTTCTCAGCCCACTGTTTTTGTATGAGGGTATGTGTACTCGTCTTTGGTGTTTGTGCAATGACCATCTCTGATGTACCGGTTGATGTTGAGCTTCAATGACTAGGTCGGTTAAAAACTAGATGAAATCATTAAAAATTACCTATTCCCGTTGGAAGAAGATTATCATTGAGATTTTTTTTAAAATTATGGAGATAATAGTGTAATTCTGCATTAATTTTATTTTTTAAGTTACCTCTATTCTTGTTAAGAATAGTAAACGATTTTAGGAATGTTTTATCTAGTAGCGGACTGTGTCGGTTAGGTTTGTGTAAGGAAAATTTAAAAGTAAATAGAATTAGAGTTTTTGTTTGATTTGAATTGTAATTAATACTAGATTTCTGGTTCGAGCCTGTTTATAACTAATATTAAATATTAATAATAATTAAAAAAACAGTGTAACAAATATGCAAATATGAAACGGTGACGTGTGGTGAGGTATGTCTAATGGAAGCAAATACGAAATACTGTATAATGTAAATTAGTTTGCTTGTATTTGGAAGTGCTAGTGCTTGCACATGTGTGTGTGTAAGTATAATATAAGATAACATAGGTAGTATTAATTTTAGTTATAATGTATTTATATATAAAATCATAAGGAATAATAACTGAATAAGTAGACATCAGTTTGTGGTCACACGCATGGGTTGTCTCTGGTCCCTTCGCATTTCACCTTTTCACGTTTGTGACCATTTGTAACCTTCTTATGTCACCCTTTTACATATCTTATTATATATACATATATGAGTGTGTCTTCACTTTCTTAATATTTAAGGTTTTCTAAAGTGAAAATACACATTTTTAATAGAAAAAGTTTGGTTACGATTTGTGAACATTAACACGGGCGGTGAGTGCTCTTTTAGGGCTTTTGATCATCATGACGCCATGCTTACAGCTTACTCCATTCATTACGTCTTTAATTCATTACATATATTTTAATTTGCACTTCATATATCTTTTTAATGTTTTGCGAATATAAACTTGTAGACAAGTTAGATCGTACTGCAATCTGCATAGATTACAAGAGATAATTTAATCTGTATTCATGATGAAGCCACATTCTACCTATTATTCGTATTCGCATTTCGCAAGACGCTTTTGTATTCTGGCCGGGATGTTGAATTAATGTCGATTATGTTTGGAATCTATTTCAAAATTTCCGGATATAAAATACATGACAACTATGAATGACTGTTACAAGTTACTCTTTTCGTTTCTAAATATAAAATGTTTAAAAAGTTTTTTATGTTTCAATATATAAGATATTTTCATATTTCTAGATAATTTTAATTTTATCAAAAGCTGTGTAACCAATCAAATTTAATAATTCTATTTTGTAATTGGTTAAGTAATTTTTAATTTATATTTTAATAATATCTTTTAGATAAAAAGTAATTTTTTTAATGTGTGTTTACCTAAAAAACTTATATTTAAGAACATAGGGAGTAACGATCAATTCAATTTTTAGATAAGAAATTTATGATTGGGTCGGATCAAACTTTTTCGATTTATCTGAGATAAACGTTTCTAGGCTTTTTTTCTCTTTAATATATTGGAACGATTTTGTTTTGTTCTTTTCAAAATTCACCTGTTTATAACATTTTTGTTGGACTCAGTCTTGTGTATTTGGAAATTTGTAATATATAAAAAGGACCAGAGGAAATTTGGGCCGATAAGACAGTATGGGCTAGTTTGTATCCGGCCTCGAGATGTTATTTTGGGCGTTGATCGATTTATTTATATATAACCTGTCCCGTAACCTTCCAGTAACTTTCTTTTGGTGCAAGAAACTGTACAATTTGAACAGTAGAGTAATTTACGGTGAAATTTCAATTATACCACAATATCAGTTTTCAAATTTATTATGTATAAAAATATTTTAGATTTATAATAAAATATATTAAATTAATTTTTTAAAATATTAATAAAATATTTATAAATTCAGTTTCATCTTTTTAATACTAAACCCCAAACAATAATCATTAAAACCTAAACTCTAAAGTGAATTATAAAAATTTAATTCAGATCCCAAACTTATGTCTATAATTTCCTCAATTATATTTTCTACATCAATTTGTAAAAGCAATACTTCAATATTAGAAAACATTTATTTTGAAGCGTACTTTAATTTATTATTATATTATTTTTAATGGTATACTCTATTTTATACATTAAAATAAAATTATTTTATAATAGAGTTAGAATTTGCTCTAATAATATTTTATTTTAGAGTAGAAAATAGAGTAATGAATAAAAAACACAATTTACTCTATATTTGAAGTAAACTTATTTTTTACTTTATTATAAATTGAGAAATAAAATATCATTGAAACATTTTTACTCTAAACTCTATTTTAAAGTGAAAAATATGATGAAGTTGGAGATGCTAGCTCAATTTTTTCTTTGGCGGTGATACATTTAATATTGTATTTCCCTATCCAAAATAATACAAACTCCAAAAAACATTATTTTTATTCCTATATTCGGTAACAGTGAACCATCTCCCAGTCTCGTACTTTCAAGGAAAAACAAAAAAGTGAAAACGATTTTTTTTAAAAATAATCGAAAGGGAATATTCCGGCGATTTATCACGGCAAAGCGCAACCACGACGAGAAAAGCCAAGCCGTGATCTATCCCTATCGAACTCAAACAAGAACCCTTGCTGCATCAAATTCCCTATCACCGAGAATCCAACGTTCGGGTTCACAGATTGGATCGCCAAACACTGAACATGCTCCTCCGTCTCGATAAAGTAATTCCTCGGCGGCGGAACGAACACCGCACCGCCGGCGAACTCGAATTTCAACCTCGGCATGAACTTTTCCGGTTTCGAAACGCCGGAGACGTTAACGCATAGATCGAATCCCGGAGTCAGCTCCGCCGCAATCGGAAGCCGGATCCGTCGTCTCACAGTCGCGACCACCAATCGATAAGCCGGATCAGATAAAAACGCGAGGGTTGTGCCGGAATCCACGACGGTTCCGCCGTTACCTGAACCGTCGATTTCCCAAACGGAAGGATGGATTCGTAACTTCGCGCCGTTGACGGAAACTGATTTCAATCGGACGTAGTAAAACGTCGGCGAGAACGGATTCGTGAGCAATGGAGTGAAAAGAAGCTTCGATCGAGCTCCGTTAACGCCAGCGCCGTCGCCGATTATGAGGTAGCTCGTCGGCGGCGGGGAGAGAGTGTAATCCATTAAGCAATACGAAAACTTGTTACCGAAACGACGGCCCAACTGAGACGCAAAAGAAATGGGCCCACGGCCCAAGCCCATTACTCCATGTGCTCCGTTAAAACTCGTACCCGACACGCCTTGACCCGAGATCCGAAACCCACATCCGAAAGCGACGCTTTTTAGATACGCTTCTCTACCGGAGCTCGTCTTCAACGTCGTCGTTTCGGTAGCGAATAGACCGGAAGTTAAAGAACCGTCCGCGTAGGCATACTCGTAATGACACGTGGAATGGATCCGGGTATGGTTACATTTCGGAGTCCGGACCGGTTCGGGTACGAGTCGACAAAGCGGGTCGTAGCAATGAGTTGGCGAGAATGTGGAGGAGTGGCGAGGGAAGAAGACGGTGGCCGGAGAATGGAGAGAACAGTTCCGGCAAGCGGAGCATTTCACCCAAACGAGATCGCTTCCTGTATCGGCGATTAGGAGTAGCGACTGAGGCGGTTGGCCGATTCGGAGATCCACGAAGTACTGACCCGACCCGGAAGAAGCGCCGGAGACCACCGGCGATTTGACGAAGGGGATGGGTTTACGGCGAAGAGAGAGAAAATGGAGACGGCGAGTGTCTAAAGCCAGAGCTTGTGTCGGAGAAGGTAACGGGGATTTACGTAGTAACGGAAGCTTTAGGTACTCGTCATCACTCACGGCGGCGAGATTCGCCGGCAGGAAGAGGAGTAGAGAAAGTAAAGAGCGGAGGATAATGATGAGATGGAACATTGAGAGAAACTCAGAGTGAGTGAGAGGAAGAAAGAGTTTTTCGCTGTCTGTGTTTTGTAAGAGATGAAGAAGAAGACCGTATAATATACTGTTTGTATACAGTATAATATACGGTTTTGTCAGTTTGTGGTCGAAAATTTTATTACATTGTAACGTGAAGACAGAAAGATTTATGTTTTGGGGGCAATCAAAAGAAAGCTTTGGCTTTTGCAATGAACTCTTAGCTGTCTAAATGTGTTTTTGCAAATGCTTTTGTTTCTTTGTTCCTTTATTTTACTTTACTATTTTAATACTTAAGGTGTGTGATGATTCTAAACATTGATTCTTTTTTAGTAATAGAAAAGGTTACATCTATAGTTGTTTTCTATGATTGTAAATTGTAATCTCTAGTCTTTAGATCCGTGATTTTTTTTTCTCGTTTATTATATAAAAGGTCGGATGATATAAATGATTATTATGACAATAATTAATAATACAATACAATAATAATAAATGTAGATCTTGTTTGGACGTGAAAAGTACTATACTCAAGAAATGGACCCTGTTTTATTAGGTGGTGGCAGAACTCAGAAGTACTTAATTTTTTTTTTTGCTAAATTGAAGTACTTAATTTCCAAAAATAAAAACTCGATATTCTTCTATATGATTACATAATAACAAAATAGTTACTATTACTTGTTTGTTATTATATACTAAAGATCTAGTGAATGATTTTTTTTTTTTTTTGTACGTTAATAGACATGGAAACAAGCTGTATATATGTTGTATGAATTTATATAACAAAATAAGTATGTAATACATTAAAGAGTGAAGAAGATTCGGGCGACACTTTGCATGGCTGCACATGATATGAATCATGTGACTTTAAAGACAAACCACAATTATTTTTATCTTTTTTAGTAGTTTGGGAGATTACAAATTTATTGCAAAATCATTTTCTAGAATATTATAAAACAAAAACACTTGCAATTTGCAAACTTTCCTTTTCAGTAATAATAAATTGCACTGTAACTATAAATCATTTTTAATTTGACAACGGTACAAAGAAACATAGAAGAAACATGTAAAAGAAAAAAAACTCAGTTTACAGATTCTTCATTGTTTTTACTATTGTCTCCTCCAGTTGCAATTTTGTCTCTGCTTAAAGCTCTTCAAATGCTTTCATGTTTTCGGCATCAAATCCTCAAGTAAACTGCAAGTTTCATCCATACATCATAAGAACAAACATTATCAGAAACATATATGTGAAAACAATTGAGAAACCTATTCATAAGATTCTTAACTTCTCTTATAGTGTTTCTTTTGCCTGGTAAACTCTAAAACCGAAAGAACACCTCTGAGAAGCTATTGTAAAATACTAATTTGTAGACTAGTATTATTTTGTAAGTCACTAGTTTTATATATATGAAAGAATATATTAAGTTTTTTGGCGAAGTGATCAAAAGTTTAAGAGGTTTTTCATTAAACTTGGAGTTTGTTTCCCAAAAGATCAAATTTTATATTTGGGATTGTTTCTTTTTCAATATTTGAGATTGTTTCTGAAATCAATAACATGGACGTTTTTGATTGAAAATATTCATTCGAATATACAAAATAAAAGTGTCACTAGTGAAGAAAAAATAATAAATTCAATTTATTGGGCTTTAATAATTATAACCCGGTTTTAACTTCAGCCCATTTATAACTCCTCTTACAACATTTTGAACAGTCTTATCCTCTTTCCCAGAACCGCCTTAAGGTTTAGCTACTAACACTCAACGATCAATGTTATCGACATTGAAACCACATCGTTCTCTCTCAATGGGAAGCACAACTGAAGCTTCTGCCTTCCAGGTTAGGCTTATGAAGAAGAAAGCTTAAGTCTTTCTTTCTTGATGGGTAACTTGTGAATGAAGAAAGCTTAAGCCTTTCTTGATGGGTAATTTGTGATGAGTTTAAGGGTTTGATTTTGGTTTTAAAGGTAACTGGAAATCCATGAGACTTGACACGTGTACCGGGAGGTTCATCAAGAGGCTCAGCAACAGCAGCGAGACTATGTGTGGTGTCTCTTGGTAGTGATACTGGTGGAAGTGTGAGACAGCCTGCTTTGTTTTGTGGTGTTGTTTGTCTTAAGCCAACTTATGGGAGGTTTGGACTTATGCCTTATGCATCTTCGTTGGATGTGATTGGTTGCTTTGGCTCCACGGTTGGTGATGCTGAGATGCTTCTTCATGCTATTTCGGGGTATGATAGATTTGTAGGTGAAATTGAGAATTTTAATGGAACTGTTTGAACCGAGTTAGTTTAAACAAGTAAATGGAGATGGAACTCATCGGTGGGCTTTGACGGAAAACATTTATTCGATCGGTGATTTACAAGAGGAGGAAGATATTGAAGAAAGAAAGCCGATGCCCAGCGGATAAACCGGAAAAGTACAAAATAGTGACGAGATTAGATATGAAAGCCCTAGCTCCAGCCGTCCTTTCTTCCTTGTTGCCTTCTCTTCCTCTTTATAGTTGATGCCTTCTTGCTGGTGTCCAGAGCCGGTCGCCCTAATGGGCTTTCGTTCGGTGGCTGAGCAAGTAACTTGTCCGATGAAGCTACTTTAGCCAAGCCGTTTTTAGTCGCTTCAACGACTAAAAGTAGCATGGAACCGAACCGAGTAGCCTTCAACGACTAAAGGTAGTCAGGAGCTGAGCCGAGTAACCAAGCTTGTCGTCGTCTAACGCTCCGGATAATGGTTAGGCCAGCTTTTCAATAGACTTTGCAGAGGTGCAATCCATCTCCTACAGGAACATATGTGCACTCTGTGCCGGTTACTACGATGCATACTACAAGCGAGCTCAACAGGTTAATTAACCGGTTTGAATCAATACAATAACTAATATGTTGTTCCTCGTGTTAATAATATAGGTGAGAATACTAATCCTAAAAGACTTCAAAGCCGCACTAGATCATAACGATATCCTTATATCTCCAGCAGCTCCATCTGCTGCTTACAAGATTGGTGAAAAGAAAGATGACCCATTAGCAATGTATGAAGGTGACTTTATGACGGTAAGAAGTGTTTTGTCTCTCTTTACATTAGTTTGTAATGACATGAGATTGTTTATTGCATGCATGTGAATGTGAATCTCGCAGAACTTCCTGGAATTGTGTGTTACCATGTGGACTAGTCCAAGGAGGCCCCTCTGGTCTACCCGTTGGTCTTCAAATGATCGGTGCAGCCTTTGATGAGGTTTGTTATGTAAATTTTTGCTTAATCTCAAGATTCGATCAAGAACAAGTGATGATTGAATGATGTTTTTGTTATTGGTTTCAGGAGAAAGTGGGTCACATGTTTGAGCAGATTCTCAAAGATTCAAGGGTCATAATGAAATCTTCGGTTATCTAGGACTAATCTACCACCAGGAGACACTAATCTCGGCCATTCTGTTCCCACAGCCTATGGATCAACCTATGGAAAGTGGATGGTGATTCCATTTTTAGGGGTGGAATCATGTATGCTTTCTATTAGCTACCTCTTTAGTTCAGCAAGACTCATAAGATCTTGAGTTTTTCTATAAAAACAAGGGAAAATTGCTTTTTTAGGCAAAAAAAATAGGTACATTGTCTCTCTAGGCTAAACAAAACTCTAGATGTTCTATTAGGTTAATTATTTTTAAAATGACAGTAATACCCTTAAATTCAATTAAAATTCGAAATTATAATTACTAATATATATATTAATTATTTATGTAACCTAAGTAATAATAAAAACAACAATTAATTATAAAATCAAAATTACAATTAGTAAACCAATTAGTAAATAATTATAATATAATTATATAATCTAAATACTTTAAAAACAAAAAAACTAAAAATTAAAATTCAATTTTAAAATTTAAATACAATTAGTAAATAATTATAATATATATAATTAAATTATATAATCTAAATAAGTTTTTTTTTAACTAAAAATTCAATTATAAAATCGAAATTACAATTGTAAATAATTATAATATATATTATTTAATATATTTTTGAAGTAACTAAAAATATATATATATTGACAAAAAATATAAAAAAAAATAACACACAAAAAGATGGTGTGGGGAAGGGCTTATGACGTTTTTTTGGGTGAAAATATCAAGTATTTGAGATATAGTAATTGAAATATTTTCAAATATTTTGTTCTCATATTTTCGGAACAGATAAACCTTATCTGTAGAATATAATAAATATGTTAGAACTTAATTTTTACGGGTTTTAGATTTAAAGTAATGTGTAGATTCTAATTTCTACAGGTTTTAGATTTATAGTAATGTGTAGATTCCAATTTCTACAGATTTTAGAATGACAGGTAAAGCGTGAAATGTGCATTCCAAAATTTTTTAGATTATCATTATTTTCGTAGAACCCATATTCTAAAATAGTAGATTCAATAAAAATGTAGATTGCAGTTTCTACTAATCAGAATATGAATTCTACTTTTTGTATAACAAAATTTGAAATTATAATTTTAACATTTTTAGAACTGAAAAAAATATCACTAACTTGATATTAGTATTTCATCAGTAGTTACTATTTTTAGAATTTATTTTAGCTTGTAAAACTATTTATTTGATTTATTTTCGAAAATACTAAAGGGTATTATAGGCAAAAATGGTGCAAAATATAAATTAGCCTAATAGGAAAATGTACATATTTTTTTGACCTAAAAAAACAATTTTCCCAAAACAATTACCATGAATAAACCCTCTGATTAGTTAAAAAAAATTAAGTTTTTTCTATAAAAAGAATTGGTTTAGAATCCTATGAAATTAGTTAAAGCCTAGGTTGTGGCTTGGCATGAAAGCCCTACATATTGCTATATTAGCCTCACTATCTTATTTTGGACAAGATTGGTTAGGAGGTATCCATATTTGCTTAATGATCAATTTTTTTTTTGAAAATTATATAAAAATATACCAGCTAGTACAGGAAATTCTTATAGCTAATAAAATAAAAGAAGAGTTAGAAAATGAAATGTAGATGGGAAGCAAAACATGAATTTGAACTAACAACAATGTTAATTCATTTATAAAATGGCCTTAAGATGCAAAATATATTGATTGACATAATTTTGAAGAGAAAAGTATAGCGGAAAAAAAATACTAGATGTCGAAAACGAGAGGTTGAGATATCACTTCGTGGGTAAATTATAGAGAAATTGCAGCTCATGCACACAGGTTATTGGCAAATTAGGATAGTACACATTTGCGTAAAGTGGCCACTGTTCGCACATCTAAAAAACCGTCTTTGCCCCTACAGAAGATAGACGAATCTAAGGGCCTAAAATATTGTGTCAGTTTCGATAAGATTTGTTTAGATTTCGAAATCTTAGAGCAAATCTTTGTGCAGTACAAGTGAATATCTCGTTTTAAAGACCCCAAAAACGCGTGCTTTGAATCCTTTACTTTCAAATTCAATACTCTTTCTTGTAACGAGGACTAGAACAATAATTCCCCCTTAGTTACTGAGGTTAGTTAGTATTTAACGTTTGTGTTCATTTATTCTCAAGAGATCATATTATATATATATATATCCAGATACTATCCATCGAGACGCGCTAACATCATATTATGATCAGATATAATAATATGTATCCGGACTCGCTATATTTATGATGAGCTACCGATCATGATTATACGGTAAATCATTATGTTTTTGAAACAAATAAATTTATGTTAGTTACTTTTTAACATTTGGGTTCATTTATTCATATATAAGAGTTGACCTAATTGGTTAAAGGAATAGATTTGAACATTTAGGGCAACTACAATTTGGTTGTATAACTATCCGAAGAGAGCATATTATATATATATCCACATACTATCCATCCCAACTCGGTTATATCATATTAGGATCCGATACAAAATATTTAGCCGGACTCTCTATATTGTTTTGAAGTTAATAAATTGAGGTTAGTTACGTTTTGCCGTTTGGGTTAATTTATTCTTCTATATAGGTTCACCAAATGGGTTTAGGGAATAGATTTTAGCGTTTATTATATATATATACAGACACTATCCATCGAGACGCGGTTACATCATATTATGATCAGATATAATAATATGTATCCGAACTCGCTATATTTGTGACAAGCAACTGATCTTGATTATACGTTTATGATACTCGTCGATTTACTAAAGCTCAGATATAATATGGATCGGAGTACTTTAATGGATGCAGTGAAACTTAAATTTTAAACTCTGCATGTCAATAAATGTGACGAAACCTCAGTTTTTATCGAAATTTGCTTAGAATAGGGAGAGATACCTTTCCAAATCTAACCGGTTCCGGAAAATGCTTCTTTAAAGACTTGCTTTTTTTTTTTGGTAAGAGAAAAGGACTCAGTTGCAGCTACTGGAAATGAATCGCCGGTTACTGCGTTTTATAGACCCGTCGTCGAGCTTGCGGTATCATCTTAACCCAGTTTACCCCAACAAATGTGATTGGCATGTATAATTATATAATGAAAGTTTAAATTTTACATATTTTATATTTTGAATTATTAAAACAACTATATATTCTTAAAACTGTTTAATGTCGCACATTGAAAACTTAATGATCAATTATTTAAACAATTTGTTATAGTAATATACAAATGATCATAAAACTATATGAGTATAAAATTTTATTAATACATATTCATATCAAAAATAATTATTTTAATATCTTTTAAATTAAACAATGTACATATAACATATTTAATTATTTTAACTTTAATTTGGAGTTTTAGAAATATATATGATACTTGATTTGATAAAAAAATAAATATTTTTACAAATTTGATTATATTAAATTATTAAAATATAATAACATATCTTTGATTATTATTTAAAAATATTTTTTCTATCAAAATATTTTCTTTACCAAATAGTTTATAAAACATCTCACTCCACGGAGAGTGGGGGTTACTAAATAGTAATCTAATAAATATATTTCACCAACAATTATATATATAAATATGAAATTGATCAAAAGAACTTTCTCTTTAAAAAACTATTAAATTCTTTTTTTTTTTTCTTTGTAGAGCTTTAAAAAACTTCAATATAACAAAATACAATTAAAAGGTATGAACAAAACTTTCACAACCATGATCAACAAAGACAAATTGTAGATATATATATATATATAATATATATATATATATATATATATATATATATATATATATATATATATATATATATATATATATATATATATATATATATATATATATATATATATATATATATATATATTCAAATTAACCATATAATTAAATTTTAAATTTTACGTATTATTCTATTTTGAATTATTAAAACAACTATATATTCTTACAACTGTTTAATGTCGCACATTGAAAACTTAATAATCACTGATTTAAGCAATTTGTTATAGTAAGATACAAATGATGATAAAACCATATGTGTAGAAAATTTCGTTTAATAGATATTCATATTAAAAATAAATATTTAATATCTTTTAAATTAAACTATATACATATATCGTATTTAATTATTTTAACTTTAATTTGGAATTTTAGAAACATATCGGATACTCGATTTGATTAAAAAACTAAATATTTTTACAAATATAATTATGTTAAATCATTACAATATAGTTACATATCTTTGATTATTATTTTATCAAACTCTTTCTTTTACCAAATATTTTATAAAACATCTCACTCCATGCATAGTGCGGATTATTAAATGTTATACAGTACTGATATGAATTTGATAAATATATTTCACCAACAATTATATATATAAATATTAAACTGATCAAAATTACTTTTTCTTTAAAAATATAAATATCTTTTTATTTTTTGTCATTTTGGAATTTTACAAGATTTCAATATAACAAACTACAATTAAAAAGTATGAACAAAACTTTCACGATCATGATCAACAAAGACAAATTGATGTTCATATATATACGTTATGTTCCACCATACAATCATGGTCCTGTAGCAAAAATTCATGAACTCCTAGATAACACTGGAAAATACTACATTGCCTAACAACTAATAAAGAGATTGCAACTAACAAATCAACAATTTTCTTATGAACGAAACCAAATGTATAAAATTAGCATATCGACGAATGTACATTGAACAATGAAATTCCCTCTCCTTGAGGATTAAATATTCAACACTAACTAACCTCTATTTTGGAATAAATCTTAGAAAATTCATTCAAAGAATGTACATATTTACTTGTATTTTGATTTTAGGGTCTCGTGAAATAAGATTTGTTGTATATTGATAAATTTAAGATCTTCAACATTACTACTTAGCTTTTAAAGTAAGACTAGGTAGTAAACCATGATTTGTGCAGATTGAAATAGTTTATTAGATTATTTATTGTATGTTGTATTAATGGATTTGTCAGATAGCTTTTTCTAGGGATGAACATTCATATATTTGTTCACATCGAGTTGATATATTCGGATTCCAGATATTTAGAGTTAGAAATTTAAATCTTATTTGGATATTTAAAAATTGTGGTTTTGGATTTTGATCAAATTATTGCGGGTTCAGTTCGGATTCGAGTACCCATTTTAATTATATATTTTTAACAAAATTCCAAATATATTTAAGTCCTCAAAATCTTAAAATAAAATAATATAAAATATAAAAAATTGACTAATATAAGACTAAATATTTAAATTTACATAAATATTAGTTCAATTTAAATATTTGAATGAGAACAAATAAATTATTTTCACTATTTTGAACATTTTTATGTTATTTTTAGATATTTGCTTGTGAATATGTTGATAATTTTATATATTTTCATATTTTTAGATATCTAATATAAAAAAAAATAAATAATTAATATATTTAAGTATATAATTGTGATTTAGATATTTTTGGTTTCTAAAATATTTAGTTTGGATCAGACTCGGGTATCTTTATTTTGATGTTAAACTTTCAAATCCATATGAGTACTTAATCAGTTTTAGTTTGTGTAGTATTACCTTCAAATCTAGTTTGGTTTGGTTCTTCCGATCCATATATTTTACCCATACTTACTTTTTCAACTAAAATAAAGCAATATTAAATAAATGTAAAATAAATATTCTCAGCTTGTTTTACATAAATAATTATTGCACCATACTTTAAGAATGTCAATAAAAATGGTTAGGCCTTATATCAATATTGTTGGGCATATTGAAAAATTGACGTAGTCTATAACTAATAATGTGTATTTTCTTATAAAAGTCTTTGGTAAATATAATAAAAACACGATACAATCGAGTGAAAAGAGTTAGAGTTGCATAGAAAATAATGTGTGATCTTTTCACTTGGCACCTAAATTATGTTTTTAATCAATTTTGCAAAAAAAAAAAAATTCTTTTTAAAGCTTTTCTGATTTCTATTTTTCTAGCAATTTGATTATGTTTCTAATTCTTTGTATGATATGGAAACTCTGTAAAAGAAAAGCAATATTGGACTAAACTAAAGATCCGACTTTCTGTGTGGTATTTTTTACTTTCGTTATTTCGTGTATAGAAGCCTCAACCATAGTCATGTTTGGAAAAATATGAAACTTTCAATCTCTAAGAAAATTCCCAGTCTAGCATTTTAGTTGATGCGAATCTTAATGATTTTGTAATTTCTTTCTTTTAGAATGATATTATTGAGCATTTGTACAAAGAGAATTTCAGTTCACTAATACAAAAGTTAAAATTGCATGAACTAAAAATTAGTTGATTAAAAAAATTAGAGCGTGAACATATTAAATTAGTTGCGGTGAAAAAACTAGTGTGACCGTATTAATTGATAAATGATTGTAAGGCCGACACGTCAGCATATTCAAATTAAAATCGATATGAGACTATCACTTGGGAAATATAGTGTGAACATATTAATTACAAATACTTCTCTTTTAATATATGGGGGGTTTGATCACTTTGTTCTATCTTGGCATGATGATTCACCAGAAAAAATGAATCTCGATTCACAAGAACTTAGTCTCTCTCTATTATCTTACAAAATTGTTTTAAAGAAGTTGGTTTTTGTCAAGAAGTAGACACACATATTATTTCTACTTCAACTTGGCCTTCTTCTCATTACTCAAAAAAATATGTAGGCTCGTTAGACTTTATGACGAATCATGTTCTTCTTCGACAACCTTTAATCTAGTCTCAAAAGAGACTTCCACTTCCCAAAATGATCTCGCATATGCAATATTACTTTCTCTTCCTTATTTTATAGAAACCATTATGCAATTTTTATTATCTCCATAATTTTCTATGTGGCAAATGATTAAAAATTTAAGTATATATACAATATCATTGTAATTAAGTTAAGACATCATTTATTAAGAATGCTAAGTTTTGAATTGCATATTTTCCAATTATTTTTTTATTACTTCTTAGCATGGTTATTTAAATATGTTCGACAATAAGATATATATGACATGTTTATATAATTTTTTATGTTGGGTGAAAATTAGTTGGAGAATCCAAATTCTTTTTATGTGTCGTCGTTATTGAAAATTATGTAAAAAAAAATAGAGTCAAATTTTAGATCTTATTAAAATTCAATATTTATTTTAATTAGGTAATATTGTAAATAACATATTTAGAATATGTCATTAACTGACCATATATTCTTGATAAGAGAAGGATAGAAAAGATAAGATAGAATATTATATGTTTTTAAAGTAATTATCATGATGACGATCACATCATAATTTTTAGCGGTAGCAGAAACATCTTAAGTGTCGGCATTGACCATATGCGAAATGCTCATTAAAGACACATGCATGATTGCATGCTGTGTCTTCCACGCAAAAACGTGTGTATGTCTTACTTTTTTCCCCAGTAGTTCTTGCTTCCACCAGATTCATCTCTAGAAAATAAGAACAAATTTGGTTATATTGATGTATATATTCTTAAACTTTGAATTTAGAATAAGGTAACACATGACATATCATATATGTTTACAAACACTCTCACACACAAACACACTCACACACACATATATATATATAATGTACTAGTATATAATATATAAAATATTAAAAACCATACATATATTATATTATTATAAGATGGATGTATATCGATTATACACATAAAATATACATGTTTTCCATATGTATATTATATATATATATATATATTAAAATGTTGAATTAGTATGATATGAATAATGGACCTGTGGCAAAGAGAAGTATGAGAGAAATCACGAAAAGTGATGAGACAAAACATAAAGAGTGTTTCATTTCTTGAGAGAGTAAGAAATATTAGTATATGTTCCCGAGAAAGAGAGATATAGGTTATGATGAAAGCTAATGTGGAAGAACATGGATTTTATATATAAACAATGACTCATTATATACGTATAATAAGGTAATATTGACCGATATATTTAGTTACTTGTTTCTGAAATAACAATATAAATTTAGATTATTTTTTAAAAAAGAATCTTTTAATGGAAACTTTGACCAAATTGACATAGTAATCTCTTGTATATTAATTGAGAATCTTTAAAATAAGTGAGTTATGCCATGTGTCCTTACTAAAATGATTTTTCAAATAATTAGAAAATATGTTGCTCAATCTAAACATATAATATACTATAAAAACTAACCATTAGATTAGTTTAGTAATCTACAAAAAATATTCTTCCTTATTTTCTTAAATAAATGGTAAAGAATTATTCAATTTGATTAAGATATGCATAAGATTAATAATTTTGAATAATAAAGATTAGATAACAATTTATGTATCTTCAATCTTTATTTTTTATTTTGTACAATTAAATTAGATTAAACAATCAAAATAACCATATGATGAAAGTCTAAATTTTTAGGTATTTTTATATTTTGAATAACTAAAACAACTATATATTTTAAAAATTGTTTAATGTCACACATTGAAACTTAATGATCAATGATTTTAACAATTTATTATCGTAAGATACAAATGATAATAAAACCATATGACTAAAAAAATTAATTTAGTAGATATTTATATTAAAAATAAATATCTTAATATATTATAAGTTAAACTATATACGTAAAACATATTTAATTACTTTAACTTTAATTTGGAATTTTAGAAATATATATGATACATTATATTAAGTCATTACAACATAGTTAAATATCTTTGATTATTATTTTTAAAAATATTTTTTCTTCTATTTCCTTTATCAAATATTTTATACAACATCTCACTATACGTACGGTGCGGGTTATTAAATAGTACATGGTACTGATATAAATCTAATAAATATATTTCACCCATAATAATATATATAAATATTAAATTGATCAAAATAAATTGCTCTGTAAAAAACTATTAGTCTCTTTTTTTGTCATTGTGGAGCTTTTAAAGACTTCAATATAATAAACTAAAATTAAAAAGTATGAACAAAACTTTCACAACCATGATCAACAAAGACAAACTGATGTTCATATATATAAGTTACGTCCCACCATACAATCACGGTTATGAACTCCTAAATTACAGTGGTAAAATACTACAATAACTTAACAACTAATAATGAGATTGCAACTATCAAATTAAAAAATTTATGATGAAGGAAATCACATGTACAAAATTAACATATCGACGAATGTACTTTGAACAATAAAATGTCCCTTTACTTGAGGATTAAATCTTCAACACTAACCAAACCTCTACTTTAGAATAAATCTTAGAAATCAATTCAAAGGATAGACATATTTACTTGTATTTAGATTTTAGGGTCTTGTGAAATAAGATTTATTTTATATTGATAAAGTTAAAATCTTCAACATGACTACTTAGCTTTTAAAGTAAGATTTGACAACTCAGTTTTATCTTGGCATGATGATTCACTAGAAAAAATGAATTTTGATTCACAATAATGTATTCTCTCTCAATTGTTTTACAAGCTTGTTTTGAAAAAATGGTTTTTGTCGAGAAGTAGACACACATATTATTTTTTCATCGACTTTGCTTTTTTCTCGTTACTCAAAAATTATGTAACTTCATCAGACTTTGTAAAAAATACATGCTCTTCTTCGACAACCTTTAATTTAGTCTTAAAAGCGCTTTCGACTTTCCAAAATGATCTCTGCATATGTAAAATTTATCTTCCTCATTTTATAGAAATCATTTTGCAATCATTCTTTTCCCATAATTTTCTATGTGGCAAGTGATGTAGCGTCACATGTGATCAATGACGATCACAATACCCGTCCATATCAGACTTTCCTTTTCTTCTTCGTATTTATTTTTTCCTTTTTATGGAAAAGAAATCTGTTAATCGTTATGATTATGATTCTTTAGCTAGTATATAAGGAGAGACAACACATCGTTGTAAGACACCTTTGAATTTTATAAGATATTGTGTTTCTCTAAGAGTTTTAACAAGCACTGCAAAGAGTATCGTGCCCTTTTACTTTTGTCTTAAATCTTTATCGCTCTCGTTCTCCATCAGGTTGTAGCAGAACTAGTATGTTTCTGGTTTTCATCTCCCGTTACCATGACAAAGAAAAAAGCAAAAAGAACCTCACCATATATGAATTATTTAAGAGCATTAATTGCAGATGCACACAATTTTTGCCACTACTATTGAGACATCGATGCAGACTTCAATTCAACAATTTGACGAATCATTGACGAGTCAGCTGGACACCATGAACACGATACTCACTCATTTGGATCTTCATAACCAGCAAGTGGATAATGTTCAAGAACATCCACCACTTCAACAACATCAATGCAATCAAAATTTTCCACCACCACAACTGCAACACCCGCAACATGCCTTGCCACATCAGCACAACCCGCAACAGCAACTTAGGAACCGGCATCAAAATCCACTAGAGTACGACGAAGATGATCAACATCACCACATATTTTTGAAGCATCTGCGACAACATGATAACTATAACAACCACTAGGAGAGTAGCTTCTGGGTGGACATTCTAGAATTTCACGGTGTTACCCAGAGATGATCTCATCGATTGGTTAATATAAGTCAAGGAAATCTTTGAGTTCAAGCAATTACCTCATGCTCATTGTGTATCACTCTTCGCAATGTGATTATGTGGTCATGTCGTAACATGGTAGAAACAACTTTAAAAAACACGCTCTCGCACAGGAAAAGCACTAATCCATTCTTGGGAAAAACTGATGAAGCATCTACGTCAAACCTTCTTACCACACAATTATGAATGAATAATGTATACAAGGCTGCAGAACTATAGGCAAGGAAGTCGCAGTGTTGACGAGTATGCGGAGAAATTTGCACTGTTACTAACTCGTAACGAGATTCATGACAGTCTAAGTACAACTAGTATCTCGTTTCATTGGGGGTTTACGACCACAACTCCAGACATCGATGGCACGATTTGACCCATCGATGATCGGAGGAGCACATACGCGCCCATCTTCCTTTGAACAGAAATCGCAATCTTTGAATTGGCCGATAGAGTCAAATCGAGTTCGAGATCAATTGGAAAAAATACGCCATCAAAAGAAACTAAAGAAGCTAGAGACACCACAAACCCCTCGGAAAAAACAAGTGTACGAGAAGAATAGACATTGTGATGGTCAACTCACCCTAACGCTCTCCGTTGCTATTCTTGTGGAGAACTGGGACACCGGCAAACGGCTTGTCCACACACACCACACCGATGTCTAATAAAAGAGGATGAAAACATGGGTCATCATACCACAAGAGACATGGGTCACATGCTTTTGCTACGACGATCATGCATAACTCCACTTAACATGATGAACAATGACTGCACACCAATATTTTTGATCTACATGCACTATCAATGGCCGTGTATGCATTTTTGTAATCGACTCAAGAAGTTGCAGGGATGTAATTTCTGACAATGCTGTTACGAAATTGGGTATCCTATGTGAAAGTCATATGACACCATATACTTTGGGTTGGCTCAACGACAGTGCTACAATGCGTATCTCTCAACAAACATTGGTCTCCTTCTCCATCAAGCCTTACTATACGGATCGTATCTATTGTCACGTCGCACCTATGGACATCAGCCACCTCTTATTTTGACGCCCATGGGAATTTGACCGAAAAATCATTTATAACGGAGCCGACAACGTGTACCAGATTACATAAATTACATGGGACATACACAAGATCTTATTGCTTCCATCAAAAGAACTGACACTACTATTATTACCAAATCCTACGAAGGCTCCAACAGCTCCACTTGCGGCAACAAAACTTAACACCAATCTCATGTGCTCATACAGAACTTTCATCTATGAGCTTTGGTAAGAGGAAAGTGCATTTGCACTCATACCAGCCCCATCAGATCACATCATCACTTTGCCACCAGATCCATCATTGGTCGCAATTCTGATCGAGTTCAAAGATTTCTTCCCTAAATAGCTACCTACAGAGCTACCACCTTTACGAGAGATATAACATCAAATTGATCTTGTTCCAGGCGCCACACTTCATAACAGACCACATTATCATTATCATATGAGTCTTTTGGAACATGAAAAATTGCGAAAACATGTAGAGGATCTTCTATGCAAAGGGCACATTCGTGAAAGTTTTAGCGCTTGTGCAATACCAGCTATGTTGATACCCAAGAACTACGGAACATGGCGAATGTGCATTGACAGTCGGGAGATTAATAAATAACCATTCCCTATCGATTCTCCATCCCTCGTTTGGAAGACTTGTTGGATCAGATTGGTACCTCCAAAATATTCTTCAAAATCGATCTCAAGAGTGGGTACCATCAAATACGTATTCGCCTTGGGGACGAATGGAAATAGTAGTTGTTCATGCCATTTGGATTGTCAAACGCACCAAGCACTTTCATGAGAATTATGAATCAAACTTTAAGACCGTTTATCGGGCGATTTAATTTTGTCTATTTTGATGATATATTCATCTTCAGCTCCTCTATAACCAAACACAAAGACCATCTACTCCAAGTTCTTCAAGTCCTTCTTGTCGAGAAACTTTTTGCAGCTTAACATAAATGTGAATTTGGTGTTTTGTAAGTTTTGTTTCTGGGTTACATTGTCTCCAAAACGGTTTTAGAGTTCAGGAGCTTTCACGGCCTCGCCTCCTTCTACCGCCGTTTGCACCATTTCAGCATAATCATGGCTCCAATAACAAGCTGTATGCGTGAACGGAAATTCGACTGGACGATCGAAGCGGCTCAGGCTTTTGAACTCATCAAATAAAAACTGACGCCAGCACCTGTACTTGTTTTTCGACACTTCTCCAGCACTTTTGAGTTCATTGCGATGCTTCAAAACTTGGAATCCGACCCGTGTTGAGTCAGAACAGCCATCATGTGGCATATAGCGAAAAGCTGCCTTTTGTGCGTAGTCGTTACAATACGTACGACGTGGAGTTTTACGCCATTTTCCAGGCCATTAAACACTGGCTTCATTACCTAGTACATCGAGATTTTGTGTTCTTTACAAATCATGACGCTCTATGGAATCTAGACAGTTAAGCTAAAGTTTCTTCTCGACATGCAGGATGGATAGCCTACTTACAAAAATTCACATTTGCTATCTGTCATACGTTGGGGGAGACTAACTGAGTTGTTGATGCTCTAAGTAGACATCACAGTTTAGTCACAGTGATGCACATCTCAGTTTTGATTTTTGCATCATTTATAGATCTATACACCTTCAACTCATTTAGGTATTAACATTAGAATACACATTCAAGTATGAGTTTTTTCTTTTGAATATCCATTTTTTTGGGTTTTGAAATTAGACTCTGGTTGGATATTATAAATTTATGTGTGGGGGTTTGAGTTGGATCCTCCTAAGTCTAGATGTTTTTGGTTCTGATGTAGAGAAATCTAAAATATTCAAATAGCCAATGTATCTGAAAAGGATTCAGATATTTCTACCAAAAATAACTTATTAGTTATATGGCAACATATCTAAAAATATACAACACTAATCATAAAAAATAAATACTAATGTATAAAAACTTAAAAGTTAGTAACCACATGAACGCGCAGATCAAGCTCTTGTGATTAAAACTTTTATTTTTGTCTAAAGGCCTTAAAATATATGGTTCAGCCCCTTAAACCAACATATGATTAGTTCATTAGCAAATCATTCTGAGCCCCCAGGAAAGAGAGCCCATCAAACTGAGAATCACTGAGTTAATACTAATTTTTTTTTGTTATAAATTAAACAAACCAAAAACAACTATATTTGGAGATTTTTTATTTTAAATTTGAAAATACTCCCAAATTTGTTAAAATACAATGAGAACTCAAGTCACTGTTAAAAACCAAATGAAAAATCAAAAAAATCAAATTTGGAATATGATGAATTTGCTAAACATAAAAAGAAGTTATTTAAAAATGACGTAATATTTTTTCACACATAAACACACACACACACATATATATATATATATAATATATATACCCTCATTGGAAATTTTGGGGAATGGTATTTTAAACGTAATTCTGCAATATCATTATGTAAGTAGTTTACCAATCAATAAAAGTTGCGAAATGAAAAAAATACAAAGTGTATGTTTATGTTTTTGCTGATAAAAATATATATAAAAAAGAATTTTATTAAATAGAAAAGGGAATTTTAGTCAAT
Organism: Sinapis alba; assembly: GCA_012274485.2. NCBI lineage: Eukaryota > Viridiplantae > Streptophyta > Magnoliopsida > Brassicales > Brassicaceae > Sinapis > Sinapis alba. The sequence goes on along the minus strand of MU105981.1, from coordinate 115,091 downwards.
ATTTTGGAAACCAAACCAAATATTGTTAAAAATCTTAAATGATATGAAAACAAAATAAAAACATCAAAATAATATAAAAATGATAAAACTATTTTATTTAGATAGATTATAAAAAGTAATATAATTTTGTATGATTATTTTTTAAATTGTGATTTTTTATTTTAACTTAAATCTGAGAAAATCTGATTTTAATATCAAATCAGATCATCGATTTTATTGACTTTGAACAGTTTTTGACCGGGTTAACTGGGTTAACTCAAATCCGGTCGAAGCTCTACAACACCCACAGGAACCCACCATTCCCAATAGTATATCACAACTTGGAATCGGTATGAAAAACAAATTATGGTCCGACCGATCTGATTTGGTTTCAAGAGTCTAGTTTAATAGATTATTTAAAAAATTAAGACTTTTATTTTGTAATGTCAAAATCAACACTTTTATATACTAATACCATTTAAAATTTAAATAAATATCAATAAATTTTTAAATAAAATAGTTATGTTGTAAAATTATACTATAAATTATTTTATAATATTATAAAATCTCAATCTGTTATTAAAACATATTGAAAATAACTAATTATTTATAATAAGAACTAAAGTATTTTTTTAAAAAAATAATAATTATTTTTACATTTTATAATAACTAATTTAATTATTAACATGTATTTTATCATTCCCCGCAAATTTTATATTTTTGGCGGCTTAACTATCTTTTCATGATTCTGCAGATAATAATATCTCTTTATTTTTCTTTGGGTGTAAAAAATGAATTGAAAAATAACCTCTCAATGTTTATCCAAATGAGGCAAGAAAATTGATAGGTAAACAAAGGATGTCTCTGACACGAAACCCTAGATCACTCAACTTGGTCTCCATTTTTAAACTTTGGATAAACCTCAGATCTCTCACCACTCTTACCACCCGAACAACCGAGAAACTAACAAGAAACGAGATTCTTAGAATGGCCCAAGTGGCCATGTTCGACTACTTGTACAACAACAGAGGCTTACAAGTCTTCATTGCCGAGAGTATGAGGAAATAACTTGGGCAATTCTCTTAAAACCCATTTAAGTTTTTGTCACAAAAATATTACTCAATAAAAAAATGATTATAATAGTTTTTTTTTTGTTTTTAAAATTTTAGTTTTTATTTTTTATTTTTAAAAATTTGAAACTCTAACCCCAAACTCAACCCTTTAACTTTAAACCCTAAGTCTAGATTAATTAATCCTAGGAGTATAAGTGTTTATTTACCTCTTTAATAAAAAAAATAATCATTTTTTTTGGAGGCTATTTTGTGATAAAAAAAAATTTAGGACTATTGTAGGGTATTTCTCAAATAACTATGTATATTTAAATATTTATAAAATAGAGTTTTTTACATTTTTAATGATTTTTTTTTTGTCATTTTCCTCAGCAGGCTATTTTGGTGAAAACGTAGTTTATAGTCATTTGAGAGAATTAACTATTATCTCAAAAAATGAATTTTGAATATGATAAATTTTCTGAATAGATTTTGGCAAAATATCTGGATCCGAAAAACTGATCTGAAATCAATCCTAAAATTAGAGTTTAATCCCGATTGGATTAGGGATAAATATAAGTATGAGTTCTTAATTGCTATATCTAATGTTTCAGGCTCGAACTGAACCGAGAATCGAATGAATATTTAAAAATATCTGAAATGTAAATATATATCTAAAAGTATTAGTAAATTATACTTATAATTATTTTAGTATTTTAAATTAGAATTTTAAATTAATTATAGTAGTTATTTTGGATAAAATATGATAGTTTGGATAAAAAGTACTTAAACAAAATTGTGTTTAATATATACTTTTGGTTATTTTTGGTAATTTGGATATAAAAATTATAACCGAACTGGTACTATGATTACTTTGAATACAAATATCCAAATCCGTTTTAGATATTTTGATTATTTAATTATTTTTCAAGTTTTTATACATCCAGGATCCGAGAGGACCTGACTCAAATCCAACATAAAAATTTGTAATGTCCAAACAAAACTTAATTTCAAAACTCTGAAAAGGATATATCCAAAAGCATCGATCAAAATAGATACTCAAACACTCAGACCTAAACACCTATATATCGCTATGTCTCTGTTTATTTTTTTTCTTTTGGGTGTAAAAAAATCAAATTGAAAAATAGTCTCCGTCTTATGTTCATCCAAATGAGACAAGTGATGAAGAAGAAGATTGAGAGGTAAACAATGTCTCTTACACGAAACCCTAGAAGATCACTCAACTTTGTCTCCCATATCTTTAAACCCCAACCTCAGACAAACCCTAGATCTCTCACCACCCGAACAACCAGCGAGAAACTCCCCAGAAGCGAGATTCGCAGAATGGCCCAAGTCGCCATGTTCGACTACTTCTACAACAACAGAGGCTTACAGTTTCTCATCGCCGAGAGTATGAGCAAAAACGCTCCTCTTTTCAACGACACCCTTCTCAAGACGCTACACAATGCTTCTCCTTCTGGTGACGATGTAATCAGATCCATCACCAGGTTCCTATTGTATCACCCCGTGAACGAGTTCGAGCCTTTCTTCGAGAGTTTAGGTCTGAAACCCTCTGAGTTTCGTCACCTTGTTCCTTGTGATAAGATGTTCTTAAACGAAGATGTGTTCTTGTTAGAGAATTATCATGTCTTTTGGAACTATGGGGTTGATAGGGAGAAGATGGGAAAGATCTTTAAGGAAGCTAGAGAGGTGTTTGGGTATGAGAAAGGGGTTTTAGCTTCAAAGATTCAAGCTTTTGAGGGTTTGGGGTTTAGTAAGTTGTTTGTATCTAAGCTTATAGTGTGTAGCCCTGGAATCTTGATTGGGGATGTGAATGTAGAGGTTGTTAAGGTGGTAGAGATGCTGAGATCTATGGGGTTTGGTTTGGATTGGGTTGCTGAGAACTTATCTGAGGAAGCTTCTTATGACTGGAGATGTATCCATAGGTGTTTAACCTTTCTTAGAGATCTGTGTGTTGATGAGAGTGAGCTGAGTGAGTTAATCAGGAACCGGCCAAGACTGGTTTTCGAGGATTCAGGGGAATGGACACTGATGCTAGCTGGGTTTCAGACTAAACTAGGGTTGTCTAGAATGGAGTTAGCTCCGTTGTTTCTGAAGCTACTTCCGCAGAGTCAGGAGCTGGGGAAGTGTGTTTCGAATCTACGGCATTGCTTCTTGTTCCTGAGAGGTATCAAGATGGAGGCTTATGAGATTGGTAAGGTTTTCCGTTATCACTCTTACTGGCTTGGCGTATCTCGTTTGAAGCATACCAGTACCTTTCTCAACACTTTGAAAGGTGGGAAAAGGAGGCTTTGTCAAGTCATTCAAGATAACCCAGAGGAGATGAAGAAATGGACTATGGGGTTAAGAGTCCAGCCTCTACCAGGTACTGGAGTAGTAGACATAGTTGGTTCAAAGGCAATGAAGACTCAGTTTTTGTTGGAGCTCGGATACAAGGAGAACTCAGAGGAAATGGAGAAGGCACTCAGATGTTTCCGTGGCAGAGGATCTGAACTCAGAGAGAGATTTGATTTCCTTTTGAGTTTGGGTTTGAATGAGAGAGAAGCCAAAGATATGGTGAAAACATCTCCTGATGTACTCACACAGGCAAGTGTTGTGTTAGAGACAAAGGTTAACTACCTTGTAAACGAATTAGGTTACCCGCTTTCGACTTTGGTGGCTTTCCCTTCGTGTCTTAAGTACACTCTTGAGCGGATGAAGCTCAGATTTGCAATGTTCTTTTGGCTTCAAGCACGTGGGAAGGCAGACGGGAAGCTTGCAATAAGTACTATACTTGTGTACTCTGACAAGTCCTTTGTGACCAGATTTGTAAACCGTCACCCTGATGGCCCTAAGCATTTTGAGGATTTGAAGAAAACTGCTACCTTGTAGTGTATAACAGAACAAGAAATGCATCAAGATGTGGTTCGGTTCTAACCTTTTGATGTGGAGCAGTAACTTCAAATCTTTCTTTACTCTCTGTGTTCCCCCATGAGCTGATATGTATGTTGACACAAGATCAATATCAATTTTGGATTACTATAATTAGCCAAGACTCTTAACACATTTAGCCAAGGGGTTCCACATGAGCTTCTTCTGAGGTTTAGCATCAAGGTCCAAGGACAATCCAAAAGATCAAACTTGTCTCACATAGTTCTCCTTCAGTGCTCTTGTTTTCACAAGTGCAGCAGCTTCCTGCATTCATTAAACACAATTCTGAAACAGGCCTATCTAGTAATCTGTACCACAATAAAACATATATTAGACAGAAGATAGCTTCCACTGTCCGAAACTATTTAACTTGAAGCACCTTTTGGAGTTCACCATGGGCTTAATGATTTGAGGAGAATACTGCTGAAGAACCAAGGGGGCCGCAACTGCTTGCACATGGTGTTGAGTATCTTCGTTTCTCAGTTCTATCAAACGCTGGTTCAAAAAAGTCTTGACCTGACACAAGTTATATCATTCTTGATACTGAGTCACTGTTGATCACTTGCAAGATCTTGGTAAAAGTACTAGGAAGCGAATTTGCAGTCTCCAAAAGTTCACACCTCACATTGTTTCCCTGTAGAATTAAGAATGCTTAAACTTATGTGATGCTTGGAAAACTCTAAGCAAAGGTTAAAACTAAATCTGCAATCGAAGCTCTCGGCAAGCATCCTCGTACTTGGTTGCTGAGAGTGTAACACTTGTTTTGATATCAGTTTCTTTACGATCACATTTGTTGCTGAACCTTTTGCACTTGCTTCTTCAGATATGGACTTCATGTTTTGCAAGAAAAGACAATAATAATTAGGAGGCCAAAGTTGAATCAGAACCATGCAAGAAACCAACTTACATTTCGTAATTGACATTCTGAATTTGTATCTGAGCTGCATCTCCGAGATAAACGTGATCTTTTTCAAACGCACTAACAAATTGCACGAGACGAGGTGCAAGACAGATAGAGAGAGAGTTTAACTTATAGAAGCACCTGAAAGCCGACCAAAGATGTTGCGGCTTTCCCAAAATTTCCATCCCCATACATTTTTTTTTGTCATTCACGTTTTTAGATTATTTTTTGTTTGTCTTTCATGCTCAAGAGAATGCTCAAGAGAATGACATAAGTGTTGTTTGATTGGTTGCCGCAGATACTTGCGTCTGCGTCTACGTTAATAATTTTGTTCGTTTCACTGATGCGGGTACCTGTATCTGCGTTTTGAAAACGCAGCGTTCAGCATCAAAGAAAAGTAGACGCTGAAAAAACATGTTGCGACCACAACTTAAATTCTGCGTCTATTTAACCTATTTACTATTTTGCTTTTAAATTATGCGTGTACTGTCTGTGTCAATTTCATGCGGCATCCAAACGAACAACAATCGACATCTGCGTCAGCATCAACACGGCGTCTGCAACAACCAAACGAACAATAATTGACGCAGTCGCAGATGTTGACGTTGTGCTAATACCGATACCTATGACAACCAAACAAACATCACTATATATGTAAAGAAATTTTCATCATTGATAGGTAAAAATTTAACGATTGATTTACAACGAAATGGTTTACAAGTTTTTTACTTTGGTATAACACCAACTTTACAAAAAAAAAAACATGTTATGTATAGCTGCTCACTACAAACACGTTTTCACCAACCAATTTATTTCCTCGTAAGTTTACTTGTACTTTATGACAAATTTATTTTTTCTTGTAAATTGCTCGTTACCTCGTCATAAATTTACAACAACCAATATTTCTCATATATGTGCCCTGTTACAGGCACGTTCTTCTGTAGTGATAAAAAGCTTGCACTAATTTTCACACGTTTTATTTTCGTTTTCTTATTTTTGGTTTCATGTATAAAAAGTTTTACAGAAAGCATCATAGGAGACCGTTGCTAGTTGGAAAATATAAGAGAATATTCAAACTAATATGCAAACTAAAAGAATTCTTAGTACATTTTCAAAATGTGTTTGATCGATTGGCTAGCAACGCTTGAGCGGCGCACCGCATAGACATAGGTTGTTGGAGAACTCATAGACCTCAAATTTCTGGAGCATACCACCCTGTGGAATAGACCCACAGAGACTGTTGAAACTTAAGTTAAAATGGGTAAGTTGGAGTTTGGTCAGTTCCAAAGGAAGCTCTCCGAAAACACGGTTATGGCTAAGGTCCAATGACACCAAGCTCTTGGCGAACTTCACTTTTGAGATATCGAAGTGGAAGTTATTCCTAGACAAATCCAGTCTTAAGGTTGTTTTGTTATGTCCAAAGAACATTGAAGCATCTCCACTTAAATTGTTTCCTGATAAACTCACGATGTTGAAGTCGGTTTTGGATAATGACTTTGGTATTTCTCCTGCATTGCAATCAAATCAACACACTCGACTTATGTATATCATTCACTACTATGTACCTAACAAAACATGAAAAATTCCCTTACATAGCTTCTGTTAGTTTGTTCTTCACAAAAATAATCCTTAAGGAAGAAAATGACCAAAATAAGTTTTTTTAAAAGCTAAATTTTTTATTTATATGCATTTATACCCATATGGTTAACTAATTTAGACTTTAGGGTTTAGAGTTAAGGGGTGAGTTTGGGGATAGGGTTTCAAATTTCAAAAAAAAAAAATTAAAAATTTCAAAAAAAAAAAAAAAACTATTTTGATCATTTTATTTTTTAGAGCTATTTTTGTAACAAAAAGTTAAAAGGGGCTATTTAAGAAAATTGCCCTAACAACATTAAGTAAAATTGTTAAAGCAGTAACTTGTCTGACAAGTTATACTATACCTGAGAGGTGATTATTACCCAAGTAGAGATTTGGGACGTTTCCAACAAAGGAACCGAAAGATTCCGGTATAGAACCGGTTAACTTGTTATGACTAAGCTGTATGGTCTCAAGTTTAGGCATCTGAGAAATCGAACCGGGTATTGAACCGTTGAACCGGTTAAAGGAGAGGTCCAAGAAAGTAACGTTCTGCAGCTCGCTGATGTATTCGGGGACTGGACCAGAGAGTTCGGTTATCCTAAACCGAAGGTAGACTAGATTCTTGAGCTTGGTGATAGAGCGTGGAATGGTTCCTCTGAGTCGAGAGAGGCTGCTCCAGTCTAGGATAACGAGGTCAGTGAGGTCTCCTATCTCCTCTGTTATCTGACCAACGACGTCTCCGGCAGATACGGTGAGGCCGGTGATGCGGCGGTGGGTGCACACGACGCCGGTCCAGTTGGTGCAGCAGTTGGTTTGAGGGTCCCAAGAATTGAGGATTTGAGGGTTGTTTAATGATTTCTTGATCTTGAGGAGAGTAGTTTTGTCATTTGAGTTACAGCTTTTAGAGCATGGGAACAAGATGAAGATGAAGAAGAAGAAGAAGAAGAGAGAGAGGTTAAGAAGCTTCATTCTCATTGGATCTTAACTTTCCTTTGGAGTTTCTCTTATTTTTGAATCATTTATTGTTTTGGATATATAGTCAAAGTGAGTGGATGATCCCATACAAAATGGTCCACTTTGACCATTCACATGCTTTGTATGTTACAACCGATTTTAAAAAGTGCTGTAAAATGTTCTTAGTTTACACTTGACCTTATTGTGAAATACATAAAATAGCAATGAATCAAGTTTTTATTTTAAAATATCACACTAAGAAAAAAAAACATAAAATATGAATGATATAGTGATTAGAATTTAGTATTTAAGAAATGAAATCAGGGTTATAATTTAGGATATAAGTTAAATTTAGTATTTTTGTTAATTAATAAATATTATTTTGGATATTTTTCTCTTTAAATGCTATTTTGTGACAAAATTTAAAAATTGTTATTTATGAGATTTGCCATAATTTATTCTTGAAATGGGTAAAATGTTTTATATACAAGTAGTTAACGTTTTTCTTGCTGCTCTTAGCTCCTTTTCTTCTTAAACCATTAGCTAGAAGTTGACCTTCTTAAAGTGTAATGCTCTCCTTAATAGAATCCCTAGCAACAGGAACACACACCAAAGGTGTGGCTCTAGGAAGAGATGATCCACTCCCTTCATTCATCTCCACACTTCCCTTCACTTTCAATTCAAAGCACTGTATCACCGCAGCTAAAACCAATGGAACAAATCTAAACACCATTTTTTCTCCAGGACAGCTTCTTCTCCCAGCTCCAAAAGATACCATCTTCTCACTCATGACCTTCCATTCACTTCCTTCAAACCTCTCAGGCCTAAACTCCAATGGATCCTCCCACTGATTTGGATCTCTTCCTATGGCCCAAACATTAACTATTACTCTTGTTTTTGCTGGGATTCTGTATCCACCCACTGCACATTCTTCATTTGATTCTCTTATGATTATTGGTCCTCCAGGATGTAACCTCAATGTCTCCTTCACAACTGCTTGTATGTAACTGAGATTGCACAGATCAGATTCTTCTACTAGTCTCTTGTTTCCCACCACTTGTTCTATCTCTTGTTGTGCTTTCTTCATGATCTCTGGATGGTTTATAAGCTCTGATAAAGCCCATTCTACTGTGTTGGCAGATGTATCTGTCCCACCACCATAAATGTTCTGCACAACAATAAAATTACAAAGATGTAACATGAATCTTGTGTGTTGGAACTTAACAAGACATGTTACCATGATGAAGGCCTTAATGTTTTCTCTTGTCAGTTTCATCTCTGCGTTTTTGTCTTCATATATGTCAAGCAAGATGTCTAGCATGCTCCTTGCTTCTCCTGAATCTTTGTGTTCCCTAGCCTCATGCTCTTTCATTATCCTCTCTATGATCACATCATATTTGTCTCGAGCATTCTTGAGCCTCTTCTTGATTCCTTGCAAATCAAGTCTCCTCAAGAACCAAAACGTTTCAGAAACATTGAAGAAACCTGCTAGTTCATTCAACTCCACCACCATTTTGATAACTTCCTCTCTTCTCCCACTATCTGATCTCTTTTCTCTGAACATCATTCTCGTTATGATGCTGCTTGTCAATTCCTTTAACTGTTCACCAATATCAACACTCTCTTCTCCTTCTGCTTTTCTCATAACTCGCACCAGAAGCTTCCTCAGCTCCTCTGTTCTCACATTTACAAAGCTATCTAACGCCCTGCTGCTGAAAAGCTCCATCATACAAATCCTCTTCATGAACTTCCAGTGAAGCCCATAAGGCGCTGAGAAGAAATCAGCTGAGCCATAAGTAAGGTAGTCAACGTTTTGCATTGTTGGACGGTTCAGGAAGTTGAGCTCGTTGGATTTGAGAATATCATTAGCCATCTCGGTCGATGAGACAATAACATTAGGAATGGAGCCAATGAAGAGATACATCAATGGTCCATAACGGATTGAGAGCTTGTGAAGTGCTTGGTGAGCTATGGGACCAAGAAGGTGAATGTGACCGATGATTGGTAAAGCTGTTGGACTTGGTGGAAGAGGTAGTTTGTTGCGGAATCTGTAGGTGTTGATGGCTTGGATCAAGATTGTGATTCCAAGGCATAGAAGGATGGTTGCAACGAAGTATTGTGTATCCATCATTCTCGTTTTTTTATGTGTATGACAACGAGATTAAGATGGTTTTATAGGATAGGTACAACAAAATCATGAGTCATTATGGTATCAAATGTTAAAGCTAATCTCAAGATTCTTTCTATTCTCTTTTGTCTTTGTTCAGTGTGTTGTCTCTTCTGTGAGGGTATAATCTTTCTTTTTTATTCTGTTTTCTTCTTTATTTTATGTATTAATGGATTATAAACAAATTATATTGTTATGAATTTACTTTGATCGTTGTTGAGCTTTCATTATATGTTGACAAAATAAAATTGTATCTACTTGTATTGTCTCTGATTGTAGTTAGACTAAACTAAAAAGAAAAAGTGTTTTCCTTGTCTACTAATTATACTGATAGAAAAATTTAAGCTTCACTTGATATGGATACAGTTTTGTTTTATTTTTGCTTTTTCATCACAAGTGATTGAAGTGAAGCTTAAGAAAACAGGGAGGAATAGTAGGTAGAAACAGAGCATAGAATAACACGGTGGAAGAATTGGAAAAAAAAAATTGAAAGTAGTCGCCGACTGTGGGGATCGAACCCACGGCCACGGGATTAAAAGTCACGCGCTCTACCACTGAGCTAAGTCGGCTACTGAATGAGAATAACATGAGAATTTATATGTAGTTGGCTTACGTTTGTTTTGGACTGTCAGCTAGTTTGTTTTGGATTGTCAGCTAGTGTGTGTTTTGTCTTTTATTATGTTTCTGTCTCTTATGTGAGGGTATAATCTCTGTTTTTGATTCTGTTTCCATGGTTACTTATGTCTTGTTGGTTATAAACATATTCTAAACATAAGAATGTGTTCTTGACTGTACGTTGTTTAGCTTTCATTATTTGCTGACAAAATAAAAAATGTTTCCTTGCCCATTAGTTTTGGCATATACCGAGGTGATTCTTCAGGTGTACTTAGATTGGTAAATAACTTGGCTACTCAACGGAAAAAAAAAATTAAAACTCATAAAAAAATAGTAGATATTTATTTAATTGTATTCATCAAAACTCTGAAGCTTATGAAAACAGAGCAATATATGTTACTGAATTATTAAGAATGTTTTTCTACAGAAACTTATTGAGTTCCGTGTCCAAATGGATCAAAATACAATTCAGGAGAACACATAAGTGAACTTCCTCCTGCTGTCCCTGAAGCCGAAAAGCCCGTTGGTAACTTGATCTTGAATTTTTCCTCATCTCCCTTCACAGTCCAATCAAAACACTGAACTAACGATCCTACTGTGAGACTCAGCACCAAAGATGCATGAGAAGCTCCCAAACATCCTCTCCTTCCACTTCCAAACGCAAGATAATTCACATCCTGACCTTTTAACTCCAACATATACTGCTGGTGATAATAACCCATCTTTCTCTTTGTGTTTTCTTCCATAACAAGAAACCTCTCTGGCACAAACTTGTCTGGATCTTTGTATGTCCTCGGATCACGCATTATCCCGTAAGCATTTATAAAGATCTTTGTTCCAGATTTTACATCGTACCCATTGATGTTCATGTCTCTGTTGCTTTCTCTGCGTAGTAATGGTCCTACTGGATGAAGTCTTAATGTCTCCTTGATAGCTGCTTGCAAGTAAGGAAGCTTCTGCAAGTCTGATTCTTTGATTAATCGATGAGTGTTTCCTAAAATAGATTTGATCTCCTCTCTGATCTTTGTAAAGATGTCTTGATGGTTGATCAGCTCGGTCATTGTCCATTGTAAAGCTGCAGAAGTCGTGTCTAAGCTCGCCATGAACAACTCCTGTAATAAGGTACACACAATGTTCTAAAAATGGCATAGGCAGACGCCTAGACGATTTACACGATTCAAATCGGTTTAAACAATTCTAAATTGATCTAATATTGGTTTAAATCTATTAGCACTAATGTTAGTGAATCCATTAATTTGTCAAGCTTTTTTTTATATATCTAAATTATATAATTCATCAAAATAATTTTATAATTAATTTTTTTTAAAAACTAAAATATCTAATATAAATATAAAATATATAAAAATATATAACAATATTTGTTATCTTCAAGGCTTCCCTAGATAATTCGTCTAGTTGCTAGTAATTTATAAAACGCATAGTTTTCGCCTAGTTTTTTTTTTTTTTTTTTTGATATTTGGTGCATATACGGTTGTTGCTACTTATAAAGATTAGTGAAGAAAAATTTGATGAGAAGATCTTACAAGGACGAAGAATTTGATCTGATTCAGAGTCAGTTTGAGTTCAGCTTTAGGGTCGTTATACGTGTCCAACAAGATATCGACGATGTCTTTATCTTTCTTCTCTCCATCATTACCGCTCTTACCATCCTCATAATCCTTGAGTATCTTCTCAACCAACTCATCGTACCGCCAAATAGAGGATCTAAGCTTCTTACCATTACCAAACACATCTAGATCCCGCAACGGTCCAAATAGCTCCATGAGCCCTAACCTTGTGGCACAAGCCATTATATCACTCACAATCTTCCTTATCTCTATTGGAAGATTCGAGTTCTGGCGGCAACGTTTCCCCATAACCATCTTTGATAAGATCTTCGTGGTCAAAGCAGTGAACTCCAAACCAAGATCACACGCCTCTCCATGGCTAGATCTCTCAACGAGTGATCTAAGCAAAGCTAACGTTTCCTCCTCTCTTATATCAACAAAACGATCTAACTGATAGCCAGCGAATAGTTTAGTCATGCATAGCTTTTTCATGAACCTCCAGTACGGTCCATAAGGTGCGTTGAAGAACTCTGCTCCTTTGTAGACATTGAAATGTCTCGGACCAAAGACAAACTTGGAAGCGAAGTCAGGGTCGTGAGTCTTGAGGATTTGCTTGGCTGTGTCGGAATCTGAGACAACGAGGACTTGTAGTGATCCGATGCTTATGTTCATGAGAGGACCGTACGTTTGAGCCAAGGCTTGTAGAGATCTTGGAAGGCTTGAACGGAGGAGATGCATGTGACCGAGAAGGGGAAGACCTTTTGGTCCTGGAGGAAGACCATGGCGGGTGGATGAGGTGAAGAGTCTTTGAAGAAGGAAGATGGTAATAAATATGGAGAAGAAATAAGAACATGATGTGTAGTTGATATCCATGTTCTGTTTGAAGAAGCAAGATAAAATAAGATGTTATATAGATAAGAAACTTGTCTTGTTGCTATGAGGGATCTAAGAGTAAAAGATTCTTGCATGATAATTACACTTGGCCTGCGGTTATTATCCAAACCAAACTTGGCGAACCGAACCGAACTACTCGAAAAATTTGGTTTTCGGTTAGTTCGGTTTGAAGGTTCAGTTCAGTTTGACAACTAAAAAACATTAGTTTGATTTTCGGTTCGATTCGGTAATTGGTTAGTTTGGTTTTCTAAGAAAAAAATTAAACAGTATAATCTTAACCAAAATTCTGAATAGAATTAACCAAAATCCGAACGAGATAACTGAACTAACCGAAATTAATGAATTTTTTCGAATTCTATTCAATTTCAACCAAAAATTTAACCGAACTAACAGCAAAACCAAAAACTTTGGTAATTTTTTTTGAAGCCGAACTAACCAAAAACCGAGATTTCGGCTGACCCGAACCAACCGAATTCTGAACTAACCTATCCAAATTACCCGAATGAACATTCTCAAAATTTCAAACTGTGTAATAAACTTTTTGAACCGAAACTTCCAGATGACATAGAGTGTTTCCTTTTTCGAGTTCCAAACCTTCTGCATCAACCAGTACTATTCGCCACGCTGACTTTACCTACTTTACTTTTGTACCACTAGAAGAAAGAACCTGAGAGCACGCCAGCTTTTAACTATTTTTCTTTCATAAATAAACATCACTTCTATTACAAATAACTTTTTAGTCCTTTCTAAAATGGACTTTAGATCGGACAGACACACTCATATGGCTGTTGGATTCGTCTGATCAGCCGATCTGAATGGTCACGAAGGAAAGCAGTGACGTAACAATCTGGTATTTGGAATTAAAAATACTACTAAAAAGTAAAATAAATAAATGGTGGCTTTCTTTTGCAAAATTATAAGATAATAGGGTTCGTTATGGTAAAACAGAAAAACATAAGGGGTTTAGCTTGTAATTATTATCCCGTTAAATTCATCGGACAGATTCTTTTCTTTGGGAACTGGTAGATTAAATACTTTTTTTTTCAGACAAAACGACGTCTTATCGTAGACTGGAATTCAGATCGTGTCTCTCCTCTGTTTCTTGTTTTCAAGGTGTGTGACCTTTCTTCCTCAAAGCAACTTTCTTTCTAGGGTTTTCTTTTCTCCTTCTTTGTTACTTACAGTCATTTTAGAGGCTACTCTCTAACTTTTGTGTGTGTTTGACTTAGTAAGCTAACCTTGTTGACTTAAAGAATACCTTATAAAGAGTTTCTGCTTAGTTCTGTTTTAGAGATTAGATGAGATGACTTTATTGGCTTCAATTAATAATAGCTGCAGCTTCACTTCACTGTAGCTAGTTTTTCTTCTTCTTGATTTGGATACTGAGTATAGATTGAGTCAAGTCAACTCGGGTGTGAATGAACACTGACTAGTTTTCTTTTCTTCTAATTGGAGTTGCAAACTGAACTACTGAAGCCATTTCACTGTCATTAAAAAATGAAATTGAGCTGTGTTTTTTATTTTTTGATGAACCAGAACCAATAATTGTGTGTGACTGAGCATTTTCGACCTTTTCAGTTTAAGCTGAACCTTAATGGTTTGGATCTTTATTTAAATGTGACTGAGTGAGTTTGTCTATCATTGACTTGATTGAGTTTTGTAAAATTTCTCTACTAACTCTTTAATTTTTGGTTTCTATAATTTACCATCTTACTTTGACAGGCTTTACTCCATCTCATGTAATTCTGTGTGCAAGAGGAAATACTCTAGAGGGTACCACACTATTTAGCAACAGAGATTTGGATGAAAAGAATAGAATGGGAGATACTACTAGTCCAAGAACATCAGGCTCAACAGATGGCGACATGGATCAAAACAACCTAATGGTTAAGCTTGTGATATTGCTTCTCTATACTCATTAAATGGCCTAAATGAAACAGTGTTTATGCAGTACGATGGAGCCCTTGTGGGTGATTCTAGCGACCGTTCAAAGGAAAAACTGGATCAAAAGGTGATACAGACATTTTTCTATGTAGTAACAGTTTGTCTCTTTCTAGTTAATGACCCCTTTCATCTTTAATTGTAATCAACAGACGGTTCGTAGGCTCGCTCAAAACCGTGAGGCTGCAAGGAAAAGCAGATTGAGGAAAAAAGTATGTTTAATACTTTTCTTTTTATGTTTTCTACAAGCCTTGTCTATTTGAAAACGTTTGAGATGTTTTGTTGGGTTGGCTACTGCACTTTCAGGCATATGTTCAGCAGCTAGAGAACAGCCGATTGAAGCTAACACAGCTTGAGCAGGAGCTGCAAAGAGCAAGGCAACAGGTTTTTTCAGTTGTGTTTGTGTGTGGATGTTTGCTCTTCTGCTTACATGAATAGTTTTTTTTCTCCCTTTTAATTTTAGGGTGTCTTTATCTCAAGCTCTGGAGACCAAACCCATTCTACTGCTGGAAATGGTGAGTTGGCTGAATCTCTATCCAAAGAGTTATATTTGGTGCAATCTTTCTATGCATTTGATTAGTACTGAGACACTAGTTTAGCTGATGGTGATGATGATGAATCTGTATTGTAGGGGCAATGGCATTTGATGCAGAATACAGACGCTGGCAGGAGGATAAAAACAGAAAGATGAAGGAGATGAGTTCAGCTTTGGATACTCATGCGAGTGAAGCTGAGCTTAGGATGATTGTAGACGCAGTACTAGCTCACTATGAGGAGCTTTTCAGGATAAAAAGCAACGCAGCTAAGAACGATGTCTTTCATTTATTATCAGGGATGTGGAAAACACCAGCTGAGAGATGTTTCTTGTGGCTTGGCGGTTTCCGCTCATCAGACCTTCTCAAGGTAGACCAGTAGTAAGTTTTGTTGGTTTGGTTTCACCAGCTGAGAGATGTTTTCAAACTTTTTTTTATATTTATTTACCAGCTTATAGCGAGTCAGGTGGAGCCATTGACAGAACAACAATCACAAGACCTAAACAACTTGCAAGAGTCTTCTCAACAAGCAGAAGATGCTTTGTCTCAAGGGATGGACAGCTTACAGCAATCACTCTCTGAAACCTTATCTAGTGGGACTCTTGGTTCAAGCTCCTCATCAGGGAACGTCGCTAACTACATGGGTCAGATGGCCATGGCGATGGGGAAGTTAGGTACTCTTGAAGGGTTCATACGCCAGGTAACGTTACAGATTGTGTTGTTGTTTACAATATACTTGCAGTAGTAGTTCTTGTGATAAGAGCGAGCAATCTGTTTTTGTGTGTTTGTGGCAGGCTGATAACTTGAGGCTACAAACATATCAACAAATGTTAAGAAAATTAACAACCAGACAATCAGCTAGAGCTCTCCTTGCGATACATGAGTATTCATTGCGGTTACGTGCTCTTAGCTCTCTATGGCTTGCCAGACCAAGAGAGTGAGTGAACCATAATCACACCCTACTATTTAGTCTTTTACCTTCAAAGAAGGCCTACAAAATTTGAGACTCCAAGATTCTTAGCATATTATATGATTTGGTGACTTTGGACATGTAGCTCTTATACTATATAGTATATGATTAGATTTGTATTGTATTGTGTTGAGATTATAAAGTTTATTTTTGGAGAAGTAACATTGATTGAGAGTGACAGAAGAAGAACGTTATATCTACTTCAATCTCATAAACCACCGGGTCCGCTCCACTGTTTGACAGTCTGTGTTGTGTCTTCACCTCCACATTTCACGTGTACAGACCAAATCTAGTGAACATGGCACACGTCTGCGCAACTGTAAGCTTAAGCTAGCCACTGCATTAATCTAGGAACTTTAAACATGTTCAAGTTGGCCAGCAGCAGGAAGATTTGAATTTCTTGTCAAGCGCGGAGAAAGATATGGCTAACACATGGACCAATGAAAGAGTTTGCTTTAGATGGAGAAGTAATCTGAGCCACCACAATCAGGTGAGTGAGCAGGTGAAAACTAATCATGGAACAAGAGAGACTCAGAGGATGTAGATGTGCCTAACTATCAGGAGAGATCAGATTCATACACACTGCCTGATATGTGGGGTAGATGGAGAGCATGAACTATCAGAAAGCTGCAGAGAAATGCTTCGACTTCAATGTGATTAACAATGGCTTCAGCGGAGATGGGGATGTGAACAAGTGGAGAAGTAGAACAAGAAGAAGAATCAAAGAGGTTAAAGGCATGACTCTCCAAGCTTCAGTTTTGATCTCTGTTTCAATACACTCTGATCAGCTTCGTTGACTTTCCTCCTGGATTATCTACTAATTGAAATAAAATTACGTTAATGGACTCACTCAGTGCCTGATCGTCCTAAAATTAGTCAAATAAGATTCTTTATTAAAAATATTCCAAAGAGAAGTAAGTGGGAAACAACCTTCGAAACAGCAGCGAACAGAGAAGTAGTCGCACAACCAAACATAAAGACACAAACACCTTAGATTAATCAAAGATATCTCCCGACCATGAACTAGAACCGGCGAAACTCAAATATATATCTAAGAAAAAGTCGCAGACAATAGAAATAGACACACGTTTGCAAACTAAAAACAAAGATTTCAAAACTCCAACGTGCCTTCCATTAGCTTCTAAATATTGTATAAAGATTTGGTCGTTTACTCATTTCAATTTGAGAAAAAAAGTTTCGTTTTCTTTTTTTTTTCTTTTGTAAAAAAATGGCAACACCAACACCACCGTTAACTCCAAGGATGCAAACACCAACAACAATGTCACCTCTGGGAAGTCCACGCTCCAAGAAATCAACAGCCACCGTAATGCCTGAGATCACACTAGAACAGCCCTCAAGCAAGAACAAAACCCCCGGGTCCAAATCAACAAAGCTATTCCGCCGCGTCCGCTCCGCGTTCCGCTCCCTCCCGATCATGTCTCCCATGTGTAAACTCCCCATGGGAGGAACACGTCTCCACGAGAACCACGTCCACGGAGGGACACGGGTCACGGGGACGCTGTTCGGGTACCGTAAAACACGTGTGAACTTAGCCATCCAGGAGAATCCTCGCTCGCTGCCGATTCTCCTGCTGGAGCTAGCGATCCCCACGGGGAAGCTGTTGCAGGATCTTGGAGTTGGGTTGGTGAGGATCGCGCTTGAGTGTGAGAAGAAACCGAGTGAGAAGACGAAGATTGTTGATGAGCCGATATGGGCGTTGTATTGTAATGGGAAGAAGTCGGGTTATGGTGTTAAGAGAGAGCCCACGGAGGAGGATCTTGTGGTGATGCAGATGCTTCACGCGGTTTCGATGGGAGCTGGTGTGTTGCCGGTGACGAGCGGAGGAGGAGGAGGAGGAGGAGGGCAGCAAGAAGGAGATTTGACTTATATGAGAGCTCATTTTGAGAGAGTGGTTGGGTCGAGAGACTCGGAGACTTATTACATGATGAACCCTGATGGTAACAGTGGTCCTGAGCTCAGTATCTTTTTTGTTCGGGTTTAAACGTTTTAGTGCGTCTCTCATTATTCGTTTTTATATGCTCTCTTTCATTTTTTTTGTTTTTTGTTTTACTCTGGTAATCACTTGAGATGGTTAATCTGTGGTGTAAAGACATGAATATATACTACATTTCTGTGACTGTGAGGGAAATGTTGGAGTAGGCTGGGGCGTTTGGGATTACGTCATATTCGGTTCGGTTGATTCGGATTTTCAAATTTTTGGGACTATAATTTATAAATTTCATTCATGTTTTACTAATTTTTGGGTTGGGTTGGTTCGAATTAAGAAAAATTAATTTGAATCAGATTATAACTATTTTCTAAGATCGTCAAAAAATATTTTTAAGACTTAAAAAATTAACAAAAAAAATACTTAAAATATAAATTATTCAAAAGTCTAACTAAAACTAATTAAAAATATTCAAAATAATAAATAAAACAAATTACAAAAACTTTAAAATACTCTTAAATATAAACATAACCTTAATTTATATATAAACATTAATATATTTAATTAAATTTAAATATTTTCGGATCCTAATTTAAAATTAGATTTCAGTTTTGTTTGGGTTATATACCTAAACCCAAAAGTACTAAACTCTTTTGTCCCATTCGATTTTTTCAGTTCTGGTTAAAATCGAGACTTCCGGTTTGGGTAAAAAGTCTTATGTTGGAGAATGCAGATCCGAGTATCATGTAATTTTTGTACCATTATAAAGTGACATGTGTCCAAGCTAGTTTCCCATTCGGTTTTGCTTTAAGATTGACAACAATATGAAATCATTTAATTACAGCAAATGGTATAACAAGATTCGATTAAATAACAATAAATTGAATTAGGTAAATACAATTAAAATGGACTAAATATATCATATTCATTTAGTGAAAATTGCAGTGGAATCATTTGATTTGAATTTTGTTTATGATTTGATTAAATGATTGTTTCATTTAAAATTTAATAGTAAAAAGAGTATATGAAATTGATAGTGCAATTTAATTATTTCACATCATTTTATTTAATGACCATCCAGTTGCAAGCTTGCAGCCGATGTATATTGACATCTGGATCATTGATGTTTATTAGCTTAGACCATCTCCATTAGAGGTTCTTAAGGAGGGGTTCTTAGCGAAAATTAAGAACCAGTTTTTAACTTTAGCAAAGAAAAAGTTAAGAACTGATTCTTAATTTCCGTTAAAACCTCTTCTCTAAGAACCTTCCAATGGACATGCACTTATTATCACCTCCGCATATATATATATATATATATATATATATATATGACATATATATATATATATATATATGACAAGATAGTACATATAATTTTTTTTAATGGTAAAATACACATATAAATTTGATGTATAAAAATACATAAACAGACGAAGGATTTATACATATATATCGATACATAGCATTAGCCAGATCAAACTATAATACTTGAATAGGAAGAAAACATAATGGTAAGCACAATGATACTTACTGAAATAAAAGTCGACAAACTAGATTGTTCACATTGATTCATTGTTGCTTTTAATACTGACTTTGTATTAAAGGAATCACTCAAGGCCTCAACATAGAAACGTGAAGACATGTCCTTATTCAGCAGTACCTAAAAGTGAGACCAGTTCCACCTAACTTGTCATCCACTAAGTCTGACAATCTCTCAGCTTGTGGAGGCGACAGATAGTTAATCCAATCACTCACTTCTCCTTTCCTAAACAAGTGCCTATTCTCAAAGTTCTTTATCGATTTGCCTGCCTTGTTCACCTCCAACTTCTTTAACCTCTCGAAGCTACACAGCTCCGTGATTGCCTTCACAACACCATTTCCTTCCTCTTCTTCCGTCAAAGGAACGCCCAAGAAACTTGCTAGCTTCTTCAAGTTAGACTCTATGTCTTGTTTGAGATCTTCGTAACGTAAGAACAAGACTTTCTCTGGTCTCTTCAAACTCTCTTTCCAGTATCCCAACATGTGTTCCCAAAACGGACCAAAGCCTATCACTCCTCGGCAGTACAGATCAAACCCTTCTTCTAACGAGACATGACTCACTGACTCTGACTTTATGTTGTTGATGTAATGCCACGAGGAGATGAATGTGTCGAACGGGTTCCGACATAAGTACACGATCTTCACGCCGGGGTTCTCGATGGAATCTTTCAGAGAACCGAAGGGGATGTGTGTTGCGAATGTTCTTGGACTGGCTAGACCGGAGAGATCAGGAACATCTCCGTTCGCGTAAAGCTTGTACTCCAAGAAAGGTACTAGGTCATGAGGGTTGGATGTGAGGAGTGGGTGGTCGGTAGTTGAGGAAACCGGATCAAACCGGTCTCGGTTAAGAAGTGTAAACGTTAAAGCTTTTAACCATGTTGTACCGGATTTTGGTATGGTTGCAATAACGACGTCGTTTTGGAGCGACTTGAAATGTTTTTGGAAGGACATGATAGCTTGAATCTCCTTGGATTGACACCAAAACCCTTGGAATAGGTAAAGGTGACGAGTTCTCCAACCTCTCTCCTTAGGAAGAGACTCCAACATCTCTAAGAACTCGTAGCTTAGCTCTTCTTCTTCTTCTCTTTCTCCTTCTTGACGTTTCGGGTCAAGGCTTTTGCCTTCTTCCTTGAGGAGCTCGAGCTTGTGGCAAACGTTGAAGTTTGGAATCGCCATTATTGGAATGGTCTTGATGCTTGAGGTCGCCATAGTATATATATATAGTCAGAAAATGTGTTTTTTTATTTAGTTTGAATCTTGTTTGGGATTTGTTTGATATATTTTTCGTGAGTATAAGTTGGCTGTTTATATAATGACGCAAATGCATGAAGATGGCAGCAGCATGTGTTGCTATCGAGCACGTGGGAAATACACGGCGTATGCGAATACTAGTGGCCCACTCTACTTTTCTAATAAGAGAAATGACTTAAACCATCTACAATGGTGGACCCTTAACATAAATCCTTAACAAAAAAATTATTATAAAACTATGTGGGCCCCACATATTGTGCCAACAAAATCTTAAAGAGCATCCGCAATGGGGATCCTTAGAGCATGATTATCCGGAGTTTCTTAAGGTGGGGTTCTTAGCGGAAGTTAAGAAACAGTTTCTTAACTTCCGCTAAGAACCCCACCTTAAGAAACCCCGGATAATCATGGTCTTAAAGAGAGTCCTTAACGGAAAAATAATTAAATAATCAGTAGACCCCACTAAAACCTAAGGATTCGATCCTTAAAATTCCTAAATAAGGATCGGTCTTTACACTATTTGCGACACGTGGCGACACGCGATTGGTTGAATTTCTTTTTTTTTTTAATCTGAAAAAAAAATTAAAAAAAAAAAGTGTCTAAGGACTCCACAATGGGAATCCACCATTGTGGATGCCCCAAAAGCATGATTAACCCCAGGTTCTTAGATAAAGTTCTTAGCGTAATTTAAAAATCGGTTCTTAACTTTAACAAAGAAAAAGTTAAGAACCAGTTCTTAAATTAATTATGCTAAGAACCCCACCTAAGAACCTGTGGTTAATCATGGTCTAAATCCCCTTAGCTAAGGATTCCATTCTGCTGAATTCCTTAACTATTTGCAGGCTCCACTGACAAGTGGCGGTCCGCGATTGATTAATTTTTTTAAAAAATCTGAAATAAATAAAATATAATAAAATAATCATAATTATTATTTATAAGGATTTGTGTTAAGGATCCACCATTGTGGATGCCCTTATTCTTAGATTCACCCTAGAGGTGATATCATATTATAGTTTTAAAATTAAAAGGGTAAAAACAAAAAAAAATAAAAAAATTACGCTGTTAATTTCAGCAGTAAAATCTTAAACCATAAATGTTAAACTCTAAACCTTAAACAGTAAACTCTAAACCTTTGAATAAACCCTAAACCTTTGAATAAATCCTAAATCCTTGGATAAATCTTAAACTCTGAAGTAAATTCTAAACCTTTGGATAAACTCTAAACTTTTAGGTAAATCTTAAACTTTTAGGTAAACCCTAAATAGTAGTATTAAAGTTTACCTTAGGATTTAGGATTTATCCAAGAGTTTAGGATTTAGAGTTTAGAATTTAGGGTTTCAAGAGTTTAGTGTTTAGGGTTTATAGTCTAGTGTTTAGAATTTAGAGTTTTATTGACAATATTAACAATGTTAACAATAAAAAAAAGTGTGGTAATTACTATTATTTTCTATTTTTTTAATATTTTTTTTTAAAAAACACAATATAATGTGTCAAATTTTTATTGGATAATGAATCTAAAGATTATCTTAGAGGATAAACCAAGAATAACTCAAGAGAAATTCTATTGAAGAGTTCTAGTTCTGAGTATTTCATATATGTATTTTTAAATGCTTGGAACTAGAACTCCTCAATGAGTTGCTCTAAGAGAGTGTTGTGTTCTCCTTGGAGTTAGTGTAAGGTTTGGTTTGCTGCTTTCTAGTTTGTTTCTGGTCCCATTATTGTCGGCAGACACAACTTTGGACTTTATTATTTACTGAAAACAGCCAAACAATGCAACAATTATCATGTTTTTTTTGAAGAAAGGGCTTTCAAATTAAAGACATAAACAAACAAGGTATGGTTTTACAACCATAAAGTTTTAGAAAGTATGATGAGACAAGCCTCATAATTAGCTAAACAAAGCTTAGAAAGAGAGAAGCCTATAGACATAAGCTTAATGAAACAAGACAAGAAGGAAAATATACTAGGGAGTATGGTGTCCGCGGCCTCGACGACCTCGTTTACCTTTCCCTCGTACTGTTGTCCAGTCCATATCTTGAAATTTTTGAAGTGGTTTTATTGGCCTTCCACCTCTTGACATGCTGAGATTTGCCGTAGCATCACTCAAAAACAATTATCATGTTTACTCGTTCTCTCCTTACTTATTTATGATTGCTACCATTTTCAACGATTAAACCATGCGGCTTTAAAGGTCAAATGTTAGCCAATTAAATTTTGAAGACGATATAATAGTTAAACGAACTAGTAATCATTTTATGTATACACAAGAAAAACTTAAGAGATGAATAAGTTTATAGATAAATAGTCAATTTTAAAACCACAATATACGTGTTAGTTAAGATGTGGACAGAGTTTTTCCAAATTTGGACAGAGGAAATAAATACCTCTAACGGACGGACTACAATTATAGCTATAATACAAATAAAATATCTACATTTTGTTTCTTGTCAACAAGTGAAAACAGTGCATGTATATCTATTAAGTTATATGATTTTAAAGTTTTGTCTATAACGATGAATATAAGGGGGTTATTGTTCGAAGATTCTAGATGAATTATAAAATTTAGAGATTTTATTGTTAATTGGTTTATGGATTTTTAAAGTTTTAATAAAATCTTTTGTTGGTGGTGAGTTTTTCCAAATTTGGACAGAGGAAATAAATACCTCTAACGGATGGACTACAATTATAGCTATAATACAAATAAAATATCTACTTTTTGTTTCTAGTCAACAAGTGAAAACAGTGCATGTATATCTATTAATCTATATGATTTTAAAGTTTTGTCACGATGAATATAAAGTGGGTTATTGGTAGAAGGATTCTAGATAAATTATAAAATTTAGAGATGTTATTGTTATTATTTATGGATTTTTAAAGTTTTAATAAAATCTTTTTTTATTGGTCGGAGAATTTTTAAAATTTATTCATTTTTTTTTGTTATTCAAAAAATTTAGGTATCATTAATTTTTGATTCTATCAAACTCTATTTTTATTGGAATATGAATTCTTTATATTTTTACTTCTGAGACACTTTAAAAATATAATGTTTACTCATAAAGTTTTTAAAATATGTATAATAAAAATACATACTTTGATTCTTTACTAATGTTACACAAACAAGTGATAATTTCAAAAATTATCGATTTTAATTCAAAATTGTAACAAGAAAAAGACAGGTGGAGAAGAAGACGTAAATTGACCCAAGAATCAATCAAGCCATGGATAAATGACAATATATGTTCTTGTTTTCTCTTTGTCTTACTTCTTACTTCGTCATTTATAAAAAACTATAAAACTAGATCATTCTAATCTTTTCATCCAGGAAGCAACACTAGCTAATGAACACATATTGTAGTGTAAGAAATGGTGTGAGGACAATTTGAAACAAGGTGACATAGAATCATAGGAAACTTGAAACAAAAGTTAAGATAATACAAAATATGATATACAAAGAAAACACAAATCTATAGTAAATGGTCAACTATGATGACAGAAAACAAGCATTTGTAAATAAATATATAAAACTTTATAGTAATTGTGAAAAAAGAAAAGATTACCTCTATGTAGCTCACAAAAGAAAATTACGATGAAATGTGTTTAGTTTATGATATACATATACATATTATATATGCTTGACGTGGAAAAATGGTAATTTTCTGAAAAGACTTGTATATATTACCTTAAGAAGAAATTATATGTATGTAAATCTATAAAGTTCCATAATAGTCATTCGAAACTGAGAAATGACTTCAAATGACATTAAACCAAGCTTTTAGCGTTGTTCTTTTTTCCGACGCTGCGATCAGCCGTTGCGTCCAAGAAATACACTGTAACAGAAAAACAAAAATTATATAATTTTTAGTATTCAATGTCCAAAATTATATAATTCAGTTTCATTTATAGTGAAAACTACCATTTTATCAATTTCACTAATTCCCTAATTATATTAAAAGAAAAACAAAAAAATTGAATCAATCATCGATTCAATCATCGACTTTGTTGTGTTCACTGACAATTACCTTCATCTCGCTGGCATCTGCCCCGGCATCACTCTACTTTATCGTCCTTCAGCTTTCCCGTCATCGTCTCTCAGCTCCACTGACATTGTCCGTTAGCTTCGTCTTAATTGTTGTTCATTAGCTTTGTTATCGTTCCTTATCTTCAACAATCTCCCTCAGCTTCGTCGAAATCAAGTTACAACGGTCTTCCTCAGCTCTGCCATCGTCCAGATTAACAATTTCTCTCAGTTTTTTCGTATGTCATTGTCGTCATCGTTAAGATTTATCATATTCATCGTTCTCTTTGATTGATTATTGGTTTTATAATTTTTTTCAAATTGTTTTGGGAGGTTTTGATTGATTATGTTGTTTTCGAATTAATATATCAATGATTAACTAACTTGAATGAGTTTTGTGATTTTTGTTTCAATTTAGAGTGATTATGTTACTAGGAAGCTATTATGAACAATCTCTCTTTATAATGCTTGTTTGTAGCCAATTACATATGTTTGATTGTAGATCAATGTTCTCTATTTAGAGCAAATGAGTTTTATTTAGTGACTTATGTACCCAATGAATTTGATTATAGACTTTGATTGTAGCCAATTGCCTTTGTTTGTTTGTAGATTTGTTCCTTGTTTGATTTGTGTTGTCTATTTTGTAGATAATATACTCTATTTAGTGACTTCTATAGCCAATGAGTTTTCTTATAGAGTTTGATTATGTTGTTTTGAATTGCTTTCTAAATTATTTTTAGCAGGTTTACTACATATGTAGTAAAGTTATCATGATTAGTATTTGTGTATGGTTAATGACCTTTTTTTGTTTGTATATCAACATTCTTTGTTTGTAGCCAATGACTTATGTTTAGTGACATCTGCTTAGTGACCTATGTTGCCAATGAATTGCTTAGTGATAATTGTTGATTGTTTCATTTAACTTTAAGATTTGGCTTTGATCTTTTTGATATATTTTTGAAAGATGGTCGAGATATATTACATTTATACATGTATATCGTTTCACATTTCTTTTGTGTGATCTCACTGATCTGTATATGATTTTCTTCTTTTTAGACTATTCATGATAGAGTTCTTAATTATGTACTAAACCTTCCAAAACCATTCAAAATTTACAAGTTCTCCGTAATTCATCTAATTGTAACAAAACATTTTCTGATACACGTGCTTCTTCAGATCTCTTGAATACTATTCAAAATTTATTTCCTGGGATTTTACTAACCAACAGAGTATTTGGTTATACGCATAGAGAACAACATGTACATCTTTCACACATCTTTTATGTGGGTTCGATATGATTTTTTTCTTTCTTAGATTATTCATGATAAATTTCCTAAATATGTATTAATGAAATTTTATAAGTTCTTCCTAATTTATTTGGAAGTGATTTATCAACTTCTGATAAAGGTGATTCTTCAGTTTTGTTAACACTATTCTAGATTTTATTCATATTCATACATAAATTTCACCAACCATTAAAGGAGTTGGTGATATAAAGATGAATACATATTTTAATAGTAAGAATAAATTAATGCTAAGAACCAAAGTGACATTAAAATAGAAGTTTTAAATAAAATACTATTTTGTCAAACAAGTCAAGAATGATATTGAATTGTGTTGGTAATAAATGCATTTTGAAGATGTGTACCACCAAGCTCTGTGAGAGGAAAATAAAATAGAAAGTTTCTCTATATTTCAAATGTTTAAGAAGTCTTTCACCAGTGTCAATTAAATACACTAAACATATTTTATTCTCATTTTATTTTAATCGTTTAATGATAATTATGTTTTTGTATGAACTATTTCTAGGTGTGGACATTATATCACACATGTCATATGTAATTGAGACTCGTCTAATACCATTTAAAGTTTTTTGAAAAAACTTCCTAAATATTTTATATGATATCCTAAATACGTGATATGCACTTTTGTACATATATATATACATTTATTTATATTTTAATAGTAAGCAATATTTCACGGTAATCTATTGGCTAAACAACTACTCTTACTCTATTCAAAGTGTACATGTCCTCGTATTCGATTCCTCTCGGAATCCAAACTTTTGTTAAATATTAAATAAAAACAATTTCATATAAATTTTTTAATACTAAGACAAACAAGTATAACACCATATCCCAATAGCTAAACACTACAATTATTATTCTAAGGGGACTTGAGTTCAATTTCATTAGCATACGCAAGCAACCTTTTGTTTATTTTTATTTTTCAAAATTAAATAACTTCACGAGTACAAAAGCAATATATATATATATATATTTTAATATCATGTATTTCCAAAGTCTCTAAAATTCTTTCTTAAGAATGCTTTCTACAAAAAAAAAAAACAAGTAAAGGAGCATGAAAAATGTCAATTCAAATTTTATGGAATGTCTTCCAAAATGTTTAAGAATGCTTCCTGAAACGAAAAGAAAGATGCACATCAATCAAGCTAAGCTATAAATAAGTAAAAAAGTTTAATGATAGATGAATCATGAGAAAACAATGAACAATGAAGACTAAACAATTTCTACTTTGTTGTTAAAGTGTGGATTTTGAACCCACCTGCAAGTCTAACATCGCATAATCACAAAACATCAATATGTTCATAAATAGCTAGTAAACTTGTCAACTTTTCAAATAAAGGTTGATATATGAGTGTCACAAGTTAACCACACATATAAGCATGAAATTCAATTTTCAAATTAAAAACCTACCCAAAAGATCAGTATAAGCATAGGAGAAGAAAAATGCTCAATAGTAGCTCAAACACAAAAAAAACTATAGATAAGATAAACAAAAAAAACAAGCAATTGGAAAATTCAAGTTAAGTGCAAATAGATTTTAGTACACATAACACCACAATAGTCTCATATTAACTAATAAACATAAATTGGAAGATTTCTATGCAAACAATTGATGTTCCTAATCACAAAGTTCACCCATTTCAACCCAAGATTGCATCAACATAATTGTACAAATTTTTCATAATTTGTAGAGTTAATCTCATTCCAAATATATCTATGCAAAAAGACTAATTCACTACAAAACTCATCCTAAGGTACTATAATCTAACAAATGCTAACTTTAATTTTAATTGTGTTCTTTTAGAACTTTTAGAAGAATAAGAGATTGAACACATCAAGATACGTGTTAGAAATGTCATGATATTACTTAATCTAGCCATATGTCACACTCAAACTAAAAAAAAACAATATCAATCTGAGACAAATAAATCATTTATCAGAAAAAAATAGGATCAACGAGATTCAAATTCGCTCGCCAATGAGTAATGCCATGAGATTGTTTTCTTCCTAAAGTTTAAATTAATCATCAATAATCATAACACTCAAAATTTTCAAATTTCCAATCAAAAACCTTAAATAAAATTGAGCTTTATTCTCATAAAATCATTGATAATATGTTTGAGAATTTATTAATAATTGATTTTGGAACGTCTACGGTGAGACTCCTAGTGATTTTTCACCGGCAATGACAAAACTTAATGTCGTCGATGGCAACTTCAACCCAAGGCTCAGTTTTTTTTAATTAGATTTTTTGTTGAAAATAAGTTATTAAATTAAAAGAGGTATTATAGTGTTTTGATAAATTAATGAAAGCTTTTTCGCTGATTTTTAGCTTGAGAAAATATTTTAGAGATAAAAACTTTAAAATAGCTATTGAGAAGAATTGTTGATCAAAATTCATACAAAATACTTATAAAATATTTGATACATTTACTTAACTTTAAAAATCTCTCAGTTTTTAGAATCATCAAATTCCACACAAATTCTTGTCCCAATAACCCCAAAACTGGATTGGGCACTTATAGTTAATTTTGTATTTTACTTTCAAGTTGAGATTTTTATGTTAGTAGTTAGATAAAAAGGAAAGTTTCTTATATTTAATTGTTTTGGTATATAGGTTAACTAGGACTATTTATCATATTAATTAACTAGACTATTTAAAATTTTGTTTGACAACAAACTACTTTAATTGATAAGATGAAACTTCTTAAAGGTTACGCATGCACAAGCACAAGAAAGAAGACAAAAGTGATATTTATAACATGTTTAATTAAATGGTTTTGATTTTACTGGTAAAGAAGTTTGCTTGGATAGAAACACTGATCTGTCTTTGCTTCACCTTTTTCTTAATCTTAATCTTTGTAAGTTTTTTTTTTTTTTTTGTTAGATCTTATCTTTGGAGCTTAAAAAATCTTCATCTTTGGAAGTTGAATATTAAGGACGAATCATGTTCTGTTCAAGCACACTCTCAGTCCCATATTAATGAAATAACCATTCCCATCCCACGTGGTATCACGTTCACTTCCACAGCTCATGTATGTTATGTACAAACTTTCTTAGTTGGGTATCCCTGTCAGGCAAAATAACAAAAACATATACGCCTATAGCTGAGTACCCACACCTTGTATTGGGACAATAATTAAATTAATGCAGTCATTATCAAGATACAAAAAAAAAAACATTCTATTTTTTTTTTTTTTAAAAAAATGTAATTTAAAAAAAAAAAAAACGAAATCCACAAAATGTGATAAAATGTAAGATTTCTAAGTTTGGTTCCACTGCAAAAATAAATAAATAAATAATAATAAACAACATGAAAACAAAGACAATTGATATTTTAACTGTTAAATTTAATAGCAAACATAATTAGTTAGAAGTAACTAGGTATATCGCTTCCATTCATATTGAGTATTTAGAGTATTTGGTAGCTTGGGTATAAGGCTAGATGATCCATATAGAAACTTAGTAAAATTTTGGATCAGATAGAATCATATTGGTCAAGTAGTTTCAGATTCGAGTCAGTTCAAATAATAAAATAAAAATTATTTAATACCTGAATTTTTTTATTGTTCTTTGGATCCGGTTCCGGTTCGGTCATTTCGGGTAATTTAAATAATTAAGATAAAATATAAAGTATTTCTGATAACATATCACATAATTAAGATGATTCAAATAAAAATCTCAGATAATTTGAATTATTTTAGATATTTGAGGACAAAATCATATGGATATTTTTAAATAATTTCAAGTAGTTCAGATATTTTTTTGATAATTTTTTTTTAAAAATATTTTTGGATACTTTTAATAAAATTTTAAATTATATATAGTTATAATTATATATATAATTAATTTTTATATATTCGGATACTTGTTTGATTTTTGTTTTGGTTCTAGTTCAGTTAATTCAAATATTAAAATGTGGAACCATTTGAGTATTTGAAAGTTTCAGTCAAATTCCGGTATCAATATTATTTTGGTTTGATTCCAGATCTGGTTTTCGATTCTGTTTTTTCTTTTTTGCCCAGGCCTAGAGTGACGATACAATCTTATAAAAAATAGCATCTTAGACAGGTTTGACATAGTAGTGATAGAGATATTAAGAGCTGATATATATCAACATGCCGTGAGACGCACAACCTCGGTATAGGATGCGTTTCATGCATCCGGGAAGTGGAGCCTACTGCCTACGTTGCTTTCTTTATCCTTTTCTTTTTGTAAACTCTTAAGTCGACAAATATAGACAAGCAGCTGAGTGACTTGCGGCTTACTTTAGTGGAGAAAGATACATTATCTTTTGATTACGACTCTTAAACCAAGTCCATAACATTACTCTTCCTCTATATATCTTGTCTAAACAGATGCGTAAAGTGATTTTATCCCTCGTGTTTATCGAGTAAGGATTTAGATGGATTGGTCGAAAAGTAAGCTAATACGTATTTGCTTTTTGTAATACTTCACTTTTAATCAACGTGTTGTAGCCCACAATCCATAGAAGCTGACCTAACACTCTATGGCAAAGAGAGTTTAATTTTGACCACCAAAGGAGAAGACTCTGAGAGATCTGGAAGGTTCAATTCCTTAACCGTAACACCTACCAGACTCAAAACACTTAGTGGGGCTTATTGAAACAACGATTTGAAAGAATCCGAGATTTGAGTAAATCCAAGACAATCTGAGATTTGAATAAAACCATGTTACAAGTTTTATGAGTTTGTTGCAAGTTTTATGGGGTTTTGAAAAAATTTCAAAGCTTTTAAAAAAAAATTATTTAAAGTAATATTTTTATTCAAAGTAATATTTTTATTTTAAAAGTTAATATAATTTGATATTTTATTATTTTATGAAATATATCAAATATATATATAAAAAAATCAAATTTCATTTTTTTTCATTTCAAATAGTTTGATTTTATTTTTGAAGAATGTTTTTTAGAGTTAAAAAAATTAATTTTTTATTTAAAGTAATATTTTTATTTTTTGAATTAATATAATTTGATATTTTTATCGTTTTATGAAATATATAAATATATAAAGTTTTTTAAAAATCGATTTTCAAATATATTTTTTTCATTTCAAACAGTTTATTCTTTTTTATGAAGAATTTTCAGAGTTTAAAAAAAATATTTAAACTAATATTATAATTTTTGATTTAATATTTTTTATATAAATAGTTATCATTTTATGAAATATATAAATATATAAAGTATTTAAAATTTTATTTTCAAATATTTTTTTTTCATTTCAAACAGTTTAATTTTCTTTTTAAAAATGTGAAGATTATTCTTATTTTTTGAAAAAAACAAATACCATCATATGAGGTGGTATTTTGATTCACTATTTTTTCACTATGAAATACTATTCAAATTCCACCAAATCTCATTTGATTGATTTTGTTGACAAAATCCACATTTTTCAATAAGCTGGAATTTAAGAGAACTTATACAAATGACTAATTCAATAAGCTTGAATTTCATATAAAATTTATGAATTCTAAATACAATAAGAGGGGATTTGAAAAAAAAATGAAATCCTCTCAAATCCTTTATTCAATAAGAGGGGATTAGAGCATCTCCACAATCAACTTCATTTTTGAAATTGGTAAAACTTTAGATTTGAAGTTTGAAGGTGCTCTCTCCAAAAAAACAACTTCGAAAGTCTTACATTTTAAACTGTAGTCCTTTTTATCGATAAAAGCTAACAAAAATTATAAAAAAAATATTTAGTAATAACTAAATAAAATATAATAAAATATTATCCATACTATTAATTAGTAAGATAATACATTTAATAACATATTTCATGTATTTCAAAATAATAATTGAGTTTTTTTTTTTAATTTAATAACATATTTCATGTATTTCAAAATAATAATTGAGTTTTTTTTATTTTTATATTATAAATTAAGTTATTAAAATTGTGTACTTTCGTTAGTTTATATAATAATTTTGTTTTGATATAGTTTTATATTTTTGTATTTTTACTTCATAATTTGTATTAAATGTATATGATAATATTGTTTTGTATAATATTTTACTTTATTGTTATTAATATATTTGTATTTTGTATAAGATAAACTTTTTATAAGAACTAAAATGATAACTATAAAAGTTAATACGATAATATGAAAAACAAATAATTTGAAAAAGATAATTGTAAAGATCTAAAAGTAAAGTATTTCAAATATAAAGTTTTGTAACTATTCAGAATTTTAAAATTTGAAGTATGTGAAATTTCATATTTGAATTTTTGAAGTTGATTTTGTAGATGATAAAGTTCAAAACTGTAAAAGGAAAAAAGTGTTCAAGTTCCAATATGATGAGACATTGTTTATATATTTCTTTAACAACCAAAAAAGTTCAAGACCGAATCCTATAATTATTCGAGACTAGAAACCATGACATATAATATTAGTTTGGTCTAAGCAGACACTTGAATTGGGACATATGACACAATCCTTGTTATGTATAAGTGCAGACATATAGTTCGTTGCTTGTCCAATTAGTTTAAAAGATATCTTAAATATACATCCGAATATTAACAAAATGCATAATAATATAGGTACATAGGCTTCACTTCATCTTTACACAACATATATAACCGAATCCTAGGCTAATAATCCCTTAAGAGGTGCTGCTTGTTGTCAGAACAGAAGACGCCTCCTCCGGTTGAGCCTCACTAGCCATGGTTTCTGGCAGTGAGGTTTCCTGCTGAGCCACCGTTGGAGCTTCCGTGAGTGAAGGGGCAGAAGCTTGAACAATGTCTGAAGGCTTGAACTTGTTGATGTAGTAGCTAAGGGACGGTCCACTGTAATCCACTGCCTTTGGTCGAGCAGGGGTATCTTTCCCGACTTGGAGGAGTATAGAGGAAGCCGCAGCGACTGCGATAAGGGCAAGACCTCCTACGATTGCCGCCGTGTTCTCTGCCCCATCAGATGAAGATCCTGCAGTACCTGAGCTTATAGCGCTCTCTGCAACATACACTGCAGGCTGCAAAAGTAACAAGAATATCTATTCTTTAGCAACAAAATTGAGTCAATAAAGAGTAGAAGAAGCCAAACAAACTATATCAAATGACACCAAGTATAGCACTAGACTGATAAGATCAAGAAGCATGAGATGCTCTCTTTTATCTCGGAGATTTGTTGAAGGGATCAGCTAACTAATTCTCAACCAAAAGGATCCCAAGCAAGAAACTAGTCAGAGACCCTAAGAGCAGCAACAATGCTGTAACCCAAAGACTTCTATCTCGAAAACAGAAAGAGTAGAATTCATTCGAGAGAGGATAAGATCCCAGCTCCTTCTCCAACGAAAGAGATTTATTAACTAGGCACGTCGGAACCGCGCGAGTTCACCGGGGTGGAGCACGGTCCGCCAAAACCGGCATAGATTAGGTGCTATTGATGGAACGAGTCGGACTTATTTGCGAATCGAGCGAGCTCCCCTTGCATGCAATGATGTGGTGGTGAACCTCTCATTCTAATTCAGTGCTCTGGACCCCCCCCCGGTCCTCCCTTTCTATTCCTCGGTAAGCGGGCCGTGGGAGCATGGCTGCTTACAGGAGTTAGCCAGCTCACTTCCCTCGTTCGAATGGGGAGATAGATAAAAGAAACGAAACTCTATAAAATAGGGCTACACTTCAAGGAATCCCGGGCATACACACAGACAACATACTAGAACTTCCAATCCAATCAAAACCAAAGAAATGCAACATGAGAAAGAGCAAGAGTTGTGTGAGTGGCCTAGCAATCTTCGAGAAATCCTTGATAAATCTCCTATAGAACCCTAATTTCCTGCTTCTGCAAAGGGCGGAAAAGTCTCATCTGCTCTCTTCGGTTAAGGTGTCCACTAGGTCTCAACGAGCATTCGGTAAAGCTAGAAAGCAACCGAAAGAGGCACATCCAAAGAGGGTTTCTAATTTTTTTTTTTTTTGTATTTAAAAAAATAAATAAAAATGAACCAATCGCGGGCCGCCACGTGTCAGTGGAGCCCGCGTACAATACAACAAACGCACATAAGACGTCTGGTATTTGGGCATTCTCAAGCCAGTGTTTTTCTGATTTAGTGGGGTCCCACCCTTAAGAGACGCATCAAGGGACTGGTTTGTTGCTAAGAGCATCATCATCAATATGTTCTCAAGCATGCTCTTAGAATAAAAATAATAATAATTAACTAAAAAGTAAGTGAGAGAGTCAAAATCAGCTCTCTGACAAGAACATTTCCTAAGATAATGAGAGCACTAATTTGAGCTTGTCTGTTAGTTAGTGGTTCATGTATTATTAACAAAATATAAAATGCAAAATTAGTTAAAATAATATTTTTTGGGAGACTCATCCATTATCTATGGTTGCTGATGCTAATCTCTCCAAATCTTTTCCTCTGTTTTGATCCTTTCTTTGCCTTCATACACATACTAGTCTAAAACTGACTTAGGGAAAATAGAAACTAATAAAAAAAAGAAGGTATGAGTGGATAAATAGTACAAACCTCAATAGAGTAAACATTAGTCTGACCAGCAGTATCTTTCTCAACATAGCCAGTCCAACCACGCTTCCTAGGGGGAAACGTTCCCACCACTTTGGTCTTCTCTCCAGCCAACCATTCCATACTCACTGTCCCAACCTGTGTTTCATGTTTCAAACCCCCCACAAGGTCAGAGATCTTTGATCAACAAGATCATTTCAAATGTACACCAATTCTAGAGTGGAAAGTATCTGTAAATTTCGAAACTTCATTATTAATAAGAATGTAACTAGTCATGGAGATTTTTATTACTTTCTCAGCTTCTACTGAAACAAATAGAATATATTAAGAGTCCGAACCTCCTTATCAGGAGCACATTCCTCGGCATTACAATCAGGATCATCGGAAGAAGCTCTAACGACGGAGACGAGTTGTTTCCGTCCGCCGGACCTGGCGCTGAGGAATCTGCCACAAACCTTGGGAGATGGTAAAACGCAGCCGTTTGGAGATAGCAAGACAGTGGAAGTAGAAGACATGGTTAGGTGGGGAAAGGTTCTGCTCGGGTTTTGTTTTATCTCCCTCTGAGAGATGTGAGGAGGAGAAGGACAAGACTGAAGAGCGATCATGTCTTGTCTTGTGTTCTGTTCTGTTGTGTGGTGGGCTTTTTAATCAGGCTACGCGTGTAAGTGCCCACCCCAAAAACAGAAGCCCAACAGCGGCCCATACATGTTCAATATATGCTTATGTGATAACTGAAACAGAGTTTTCTTTAACCCTCAAATCATATTAGTTACATTATGTGATATCGATGAACAAATTCACAATACCTCTCCCCCATTACTATACATCAATGACGATTATACATGTACGACATTTTTAATATGCATATTATCTTATTAACACACAACCACATCAAACGGTTCTAACTATAGCACTCTGGAACTTTTAATAAACCTTAACATGCTATAATTTTCAAAAATTTATATATTTTTGTGAGAACCAAATGGGTAGACATGGTGTAGAAGGTGTTTTATATGAAATAAAACACTGGAAAGTTTTATGTACTTTACAGGATTTTCTTAATCTTAATCACACCACATTCATAGCATCCTGCTATTGTATCAACCAAAACGTCAATAATATTAACACACGCTGCTCACATGTAATGTAACAATACAAAAGGTTAAAGGACTCCTAGTTTGTTACAACAATTAACTATATAATTAATGTACTTCATCACAGGCTTAGAGAGTTTTTCTCCTTTTCATGTTCCTGCTACAATTGCAGTTGAACTCTCTACGATCATATTCACCCTATAAACCATGCAATACAAGCTCTTCCTCCTCCTTTTCTCCTTGCCAAACCCAAACAATATCTGTCAAAGCAGGTCTAAGATCCTCCTCCACTAGCTTCTGATACTCCATAGTATCTCCATTACATTTCTTCACTTCAACCAAGTGAAACGTCTCCGCCACTTCAAATATCTCTGCATCAATCAACAACCTCCCTTTCCTTCCCTCCTTTGCTCCTTCCAGTTTAAACAACCCTGCCTCTTGCTTTCTTATCTTCAGCTTCAGCCCTTTAGCCACCTCCTCCAGCTTAGAAATAATCTCTGAAGCAGGTTTTCTAGACGTGAATTTAGATTCTTGCTTCTTGTACACTTGTCCGAATAGTCCTCCCAGGTCAAACCCTGATGACAAGGAGATTATATCAAAAGCGTTCAAGCTTGTAAGGCGTGGCGGCTGCTCATGGCTTTCACCTGAACCTCCAGCTTCCATTGGATTAATCTCTCTGGTTTGCTTCTTGTGCTTTAAGTGTAAACCTTTCCTGAACCAAGAACTCTCCTTAATTCTTGACATGGTGACCCTTGTCTCATGGTTAGGATCCAGCATCTTACACAAAAGCCTCTTTGCTTCAACGGGAAACCCTCGTGGGCACTTAAACTGTCCTTCGCCAATCTTCATGTACATATCCATTAGATTAGAGTCATAGAAAGGAAGATAACCAGCCAGAAGAACAAATAAGACAACCCCACAAGCCCATATGTCTGCTTTAGTACCATCATACGCTTGACGGTTAACAATCTCAGGACAAACATAAGCATGTGTACCACAAGCTGTATGAAGGAGACCATCTTCCCGCTTAGACTCCGCAAGTGCACTTAAACCAAAGTCAGAAACCTTGAGGTTATCATTGTCATCAAGCAAGAGATTCTCTGGCTTAATGTCACGGTGATAAACTCCTCTGCTGTGACAAAAGTCAACCGCGTTGATGAGCTGATGAAAGTACTTCCAAGCAACTTTCTCACTCACTTTGCCTTTTGTGATCTTTTCAAAGAGCTCTCCACCTTTGCAGTACTCAAGAATAAGGTAGATCTTTGTCTTGGTTGCCATAACCTCGTGTAGCTCAACGACATTAGGGTGTTTAGCAATACTCATCACAGAGATCTCTCTCTTGATCTGCTCACTGTAACCAGCTTTCTTGATTTTGTCCTTGTCTATCATCTTTATAGCTACACTCTCGTTGGTATGAATGCTTCTTCCATAATAAACCTTGGCAAAGTTACCTTGACCTAATAATCTTCCAACGTCGTATCTGTCAGTTAATATACTTGGTTTGTTCTCCATTCCTAATCCACAAAAAGTGTTGAGAACTTACTTCAAGATTTAGAAAACCTTTAGACTAATAGAGAGGGAGGAGGATCAGGTTACCTCTTCTGTTATGATAAAGATGAGTCTTATCTTTCAGAACACACAAAAAAGACGTGTGGATCTCTGCTTTGACCTCTGCTCTTATCTGTCTTTGGTTAGTTTATAATTGTGCTTTTGTGTTTCCTACGTGAGGAAGGAAACATTCAAGTTCAAAAAAATATATACATATTCTCCTTTGGACTCGTCCACCTAACAAACATGGTTATTGTTCAGAAGACAAAGTCTAAGTTTTGTAAACGTACATTGTTTGTAAGGACTTGGCTTACACATTCTCTGCCTCCTCCTGCTATTGTATCGACATAACTCTTTTTTTTAATACCAAGAGATTCAGGTCGAAGCCCGTAATCCTCCTGAAAGCAAAATATGTAATATTAGTTTCGTCTCAACGTATCATTTGGATTGGGAAGCTCTGACACAATGACTATGGTCCTTTCCAGTTGAGTTAATGGAGGTTATAGCTGTTTAGCGGATGCAACTAAAGGAGGCAGGAGTATGTAGTACCCAAAGCACTAGAGGTGATCCAGTGCACTTGACAAGATCTTCTTTTATAGTGATATCACCACCAAAGGAAACAACCGCACATTGTCGATAGAGATGTGTTCTCTATCGTTTTGTCCCACCTCGTTTAGATCCATGCAACTAATGTGCAGGGACAGTCCTTAACTAACTGAGGCCATAAGCCAAAGAAAAAAATGGGGCCCACATTTATATTCAAAGATATAACATACAAATATAAGGAATGATGTAAGAACAAAAAAAGACCAATTATTAAGTCAAATATGGGTCCCATAATAATTATGATTTTTTATTAATGTTTTTTGGATTTTTAGTTATAAAATACTATTTTCTATACAAAAATGCTTCAAAATTAGTTATATAAATTGAAAAAATAAAATAAATGAAGCCTTTAAAAGTGATGACCCTAGGCGTAGGTTTCATTGCGCAGTGCTCAAGGAAGCCCCTGCTAATGTGGAGAAGGTGAGATCCCTCCAAAAGTGTCGATCGCGACTATTTACTACATCTCAATTGGGGGCTTTCCAGTAGCTTTTCTTGTTTCGAATCTAGTGTATCGCCCTCCAGAGTGTGCTAGAAGAGCAAGGTAGGGACCGCCTATCTTGCAGTAGCTCAAAGTGAATGAATAAATAAGCACGAGGAGATGCTAGGCTTATAAAAAAGGAAGGCTTCTGCACTGACCAAATGTGCTTCAGTGACCAATGTTGGTGCCATTTTTTCGCTTGGAAGAATGGTAGTTTTGTAGTGTGTCCTTTGAAACTCCAAAGCTCACACGGTGTGCCTTCCCATATATGATGTCTTCACAAAAATAAAGAGTCGACAGAAAACTAAGGATGGCCAGGCCCCAGTACCGACAAAACTTAAAGAAATGTATATAAAGTGCTCAAGAAACACAAGGTAAAAGGATTGTAGTTTGTTACAAAGAAATGAAACTATCTACAATTTTTGCAGTTGATGGTGCGTGAACGTGTTTCTTCTCTTCCTCATGTTGTTCTACTTCTTGTTCATCTAGCTTCTATTCCTATCTTCCTGTACATATTACATTAGAATCATGAAGTTTTGAAGCAATTTACCTCTAGTGAAGCCGATTCGATCAGTAAAGTATTCATAGTTTGGTTTGACTAGCGCATCAGCCTCTGCTTCTCTATGTTGATTTTTTTAAATTCAGTCTTACTTTTTGGGCCGAAGAAGAGATAAGATCAGGCCCTTGGTTAGTTTTAGATTTGTAAATGGGCCTGTACTAGCTTAACAAGCCCAATACTTATATAAGTGAACATATCTAGGGTTTAATAGCAGAGGGAGACAAGAACTGCCGCCACAGAGGAAGAAGAAGAAGAAGTCGTCGTCCGCTGCCAAACAACTGCAAACATGGTTCGTCGAAACCTCATGCTTTGCTCTTAGCTTGTGTTTATCTGTATCTCTTGTGCGTTCACTGATTGCTCAGCTCTGCCTAGACATGTA
This sequence comes from Sinapis alba, assembly GCA_012274485.2. Taxonomy (NCBI): domain Eukaryota; kingdom Viridiplantae; phylum Streptophyta; class Magnoliopsida; order Brassicales; family Brassicaceae; genus Sinapis; species Sinapis alba. The sequence goes on along the minus strand of MU105981.1, from coordinate 75,811 downwards.
TATTCAAACTATGAGCGTTTTGTTAGTTTCCTAGGATCAAATGGCTTATCTAGTTTACTTGTAATCTGGCGACTGTTATGTTTCAGTATCGAACTCTATCTGCAATGTGATGTTTTTATATTAGTTTACTTGTCTGTTTCTAAGGTTTGTGTCTTTTATTTTGAATGGTGTATTGCAGGCAAGGGGATTAAAGAAGCATCTGAAGAGGCTCAATGCCCCCAAGCATTGGATGCTTGACAAACTTGGTGGTGCCTTTGTACGTGTTCTTGTCCCAAACTTGTGTTCAAGAGACCATTCATTACATGTTCTTTGTGTAACAACATTATGATGCTGTTTCTTGCAGGCCCCCAAGCCGTCTTCAGGACCTCACAAGTCTAGGGAGTGTCTTCCTCTTGTCCTGATCATCAGGAACAGGTTGAAGTATGCTTTGACTTACCGTGAAGTCATCTCCATCCTGATGCAAAGGCATATCCAAGTTGATGGAAAAGTTAGGACTGACAAAACATACCCTGCTGGTTTCATGGGTATGTCTCTCTCTCTCTTCTGGTTTCATGATGATCACTAGTCTAAGCTGCATTTCGATTTGAATAGATGTTGTCTCGATCCCCAAGACCAATGAGAACTTCCGTCTTCTGTACGACACCAAGGGACGTTTCCGTCTCCACTCCATCAGGGATGAGGAAGCAAAGGTATATACTTTTTGAGTCTTTTGCCTAAATGATTAGTTAGTTATTGACTTTGTTTTCATTGTGCAGTTCAAGCTTTGCAAGGTGAGGACTATCCAGCTCGGACAAAAGGGAATCCCTTACCTCAACACTTACGATGGTCGCACCATCCGTTACCCTGACCCGCTCATCAAACCAAACGACACCATCAAGCTAGACCTTGAGGAGAACAAGATTGTGGAGTTCATCAAGTTTGACGTTGGTAACGTTGTGATGGTGACTGGTGGTAGAAACAGAGGGCGTGTGGGTGTGATTAAGAACCGTGAGAAGCATAAGGGAAGCTTTGAGACGATTCACATCCAAGACTCAACAGGACATGAGTTTGCCACAAGGTTGGGTAATGTGTTCACCCTCGGCAAAGGAACAAAGCCATGGGTTTCTCTTCCAAAGGGCAAAGGTATTAAGCTGACCATCATTGAAGAAGCCAGGAAGAGGCTTTCTGCTCAACAAGCTGCTTAATCTTGAATCATCCAAGAACAAACCGTTTGTTCGCTTCTTGTTTCAGTTTTGAGTTTTTTTTTTCTTTCTATTACATGTTTCTTGCTTGCAAAACCCCATAAGAAAAAAAAAACAGCTGAACATTTTAGAACGTTTTGTAATGTTTGTATGGATTTATTTTTTATAATAATTTACTCTTCAAAATCATCGACATCCAAAACGGTTTTATGCCACAATGTCAATGAATCAACTGGGTAAGCTGACGGTGTAACCATACGTTTTGTAGAAATCGCTAGGTAACTAGATGGATAATTTGGTTTCTAGACGAAATCTTTATGCTAACAAATATTTTTATTTATTAATATATATTTTATATTTATATTTATATTATATAATTTAACGAATAATAAAAGTGTTGATATATAAAACAAATAAATTTATATTAATATTAATGATTAACTTAATTAATTTATATTAATTTAAATTAAAATAGACCAATTTATATTAATTTAAATTAAATTAGACCAATTTAAATTAATTTAAAATTAAATTTAAGAAAATTGTTATAGTTTTGGCTGATTTACCGTGTAGACGGCTGGTTGACCATAGAATTGTGTTTAGTCTTCTATTTTGTACATTCAAACAATGAGAATGAGTTTTTGATATGTACTGGTTTGTCCAGGCCAATAAGGACGGTTCTCCTGGCTTCTATCGTGGACTCAAGTACTCAACAAAGTCAAGGTCCAAACATAAAATGAACAATATTTTCAAACCATCTCTTAAGTGTTTATACTTTATTTGCTTGTGACATTCACTGACTGTGGAGCTACAAAACAAACATGTTAGCCGCCTTATAAAAGTCAAAACATTTGGGTGTTTTAACTAAACACGCTTCACACTAAGTCATAGCTATAACCCTTTATAATTGCTTGATTTTTCCTTTCTCACTTAGTCAATATCATTCCCTTACTTTCCTGGAAACTTCCTCCTCTGCAGTAAAGGAAGAAGAAGAAGAAGAGTGTCACATACAGTAACCATTGATGGGTTCTTTCAACCAGCAAAGATCTGTTCCTAAGTTCAAATCAGCAACTCCGTCGCCACTTCCTCTCTCTTCCTACTTCTCTTTGCCTCCTGGTCTTACACACGCCGACCTTCTTGACTCTCCTCTTCTCTTCACTTCCTCTAACGTATGTTCCCTTATCTCTTCTCAGTTTACTATTCATTTTCTCTCAAGAACTGATTTGCCTTATTCTTGGGATTGTTGAACAATTTAATGTAAGTGAACTTCCCTGTTCTTTTAGTTTAAAAAAGCAACTCCTGTCTGGTTCGTTACTCTTGTCTTCTGTCTGAGTTCCCCCACAATCTTTTCTTTAAGTTTACCATGATTCTTCCTCAAACCACAGGTTTTGCCATCTCCAACGACAGGCACGTTTCCTGCGGAGTCTCTGAACTGGAAGAACAACGGTTTGCTCATCAACCAGAACGAAATCAAAGCTGAAGATGGGAAGGAGCACTTTGATTTTTCCTTCACTACCAACCAGACATCTCCTCCTTTGTTCATATCTCATTTTCAGACAGGAGTTGAGCCTTTACCCCAAGTGGATGCACCCAAATTTGAGTCATCACATACCGGTAACATGAAAACCTCTGAAGATGGATACAACTGGCGTAAATACGGACAGAAGCAAGTCAAAGGTAGTGAAAACCCAAGGAGTTACTTTAGATGCACTTATCCGAATTGCGTGACAAAGAAGAAAGTGGAGACTTCTCTTATTAAAGGTCATATCACTGAGATTATCTATAAAGGAAGCCACGATCATCCCAAACCACAATCCACGAAGAGGTCAGCAACAAATGACGTTAGTTCTTCTCATCAGAGTAGCAGTCATGGAGACGGTGTTGAAGATAATGCAGATGCCAAAAGAGGGTAAGTAGAGTCATAAAGCAGTTGAAGTCAAAGAGGAGGAAACAATGAGATATGATTTTTGGATTGTTTGTGTTAATGCAGGAAAAGAGAAGAGGCTGTGAAGGAGCCAAGAGTGGTGGTTCAGACAACGAGTGATATAGACATCCTTGACGATGGTTATAGATGGAGAAAGTATGGTCAGAAAGTCGTCAAGGGAAATCCAAATCCAAGGTATGTTTCTTCTTTGTTGCTCTTCAGTTACAAGGAAGCTTTTGACCTAAACGTGTGATGCCGCAGGAGCTATTACAAGTGCACATTCACAGGATGTTGTGTAAGGAAGCAAGTGGAGAGAGCATTCCATGACGCAAAGTCAGTGATCACCACTTACGAAGGAAAGCATAACCACCACATCCCAAACCCAAAGAAGATGTCACACCTCAACATGACAGACTTTGCCAGCTTTTAGTGTTCAGACGTTATGTGGCAAATGATGTAATAAAAACACAAAGGCACATGCTATTAGCTGACATTTTGAAGTGAAGGCAAAACCATTTACTTTGTTTATATCTTTCGTCACTTTGACTGTCTGAAAACTATATCTGTTTCAATGGCTTCTCCTCTTCTTTTGACTTCAACTTCTCCTGATCCACTGTTTCTGAGCTCTCTACGGGTCCTTGACCGTTCAGCGGTTTCCCGGCCACCATCTCTCTCAGAGGAAGTGTCGCGAGTAAGGAAGAATAAGATTACAAGTAAAAAAACATGAATGAAGAATAAGATTACATTACAGGCTGCTCTCTGTGGTAATGACTCGTCTCCTCTGCAACCTTTGCACACACATTACCGATCATCTCTGCATATCCGACCTGCACATTCCAAATCCAACAACTCTGTTTTCATACATTTTTTATATCTTTATTTCACGTATCCCACTCACATTTCTCTACATTCACCACCATGCAAGATAGTGATACACCTTTGCAAGTGTACTACTCAAAGAAGAAGCAAGGGAAACAGATTATGAGAGACAGAGAAGTGAGAGTTAGTGATGGAGGGGAGGGAAGTTCATCACGAGCTGGAATTGAATAAGAGAGCAAAGACTCTTTCTTAAACAGAGTCTTTGTCAGTTACAAACTTTACTTTCTTTTATATTGTTGTGTGGAGTCATTGTAGAGTTTATCCGATTAGTGATCAAAAATAACAGCAGAGTCGTAGGACTTGAGGCGATTCTCACATCGAGAATCCGTATGAGAAAGATCGAGATCGCAGGATTGAGATCTTGTCTTGAGTTGTTATCAAGGTTGTAATCGGTGGAAATTGATCAATACGATAGAGTTGGGGATTTGCATTTCTTATCATCTTCAAACTTATCAACTGGTGCGCTCGTGACGGATTGATCATCGCAATGGCACTCGCAACGGAGACGGAGATGCGAGTTAACGAGATGGAGCAGTCGATCGAGGATTTACACAGGGAGCTCAAGATATTCGGCGATGGTTGTAAACTCTTAGTTTCATCGGGAAACGAGATGGAGAAGAAGATCGATGAATCGTTTGTGAAGATGGAAGCCTGGGAGAAGCGATTCGATATGATGGAGCAACATCTGTTCAAATTATCGGAATCAATGGAGCGAATAGTGACCGGTCAACAAGGTGATAAACCGAATGGTAAATCACATGAAATTCAACAAGATCCAGTTGCTCAGGTACCGATCTTGATTTCTCCTACGAACCAAGGGAATGATCCGTTAGGTTATCGGGAACTTGATGTAGCAATGGCTAATAGAGAGACTTTGTTACGAAAAATAGAACTTCCTATATTCGATGGTGTGAGGCCGTATGGCTGGATATTCCGTGTGGAAAGGTACTTTCGTGTAGGTCGTTACTCGGAAGAACAGAAACTTGAGCTGATTTCGTTGAGTTTGGAAGGCAGAGTATTGAATTGGTTTGAAGGAGAGGTGGTAGAGCGCAGATTTATCGATTGGGCGGACTTCAAAGAAAGGATGTTGGCAAGGTTCGCCGTGTCTATCGATGATGAACCTGGGAAACGTTTATGCAACATTACGCAGACTGGTCTATTCAGGATTATATCAGTGAGTTTGAAGAGCTGAGAGCACAAGTGACTGGTATTGATGAAAAGAATCTGGTTAATATTTTTTACAAAGGCTTGAAGAAGGAGATGAAGGAGATCATTAGGTTGAAAGAACCTAAAGGATTAACGGCACATAAAGCAGCAGTGGTTCAAATGGAAGATAGTTTGTTATGTAAAGCTTTGAGTGCAATTCAAGGAGGACATAGCAACAGACAGCAACGAACCTATACGTATACACCGTTTAAAGCGGCTAATATAAGTCAAAAGACTCAAGGTGAGGCTAAGGAACCGCAGGGACAGAAGCCACAAATGCGACCTCGTCTTCATCTGTCGGATGCAGAGTTACAATACCGGAAGGACAATCATTTGTGTTACAAGTGTGCAGGGAAATATTCTCGTACCCATGTGTGTCCTAACGTGGCCCTACAAGTGATCACGGTGATCAATGGAATAGAGATGGAGGTGTTGGAGGAGTTTGGGGACAGTACTGAAGAGGAAGTTATGGATCAGAAACCACAGCTAATGACATTGTCTTTCAGTGCATTTATGGGAGTGGATTCATTAACTACAACAAAAATTCGTGGGGTGTTGGGAAAATGTATGATCACAGTGTTGTTGGACAGTGGAGCAACACACAATTTTATTTCACCAACGTTGGTCCAACGAGCAAAGTTGACAGTACAGAACAACAACAGCCTCAATATTATGTTGGGGACAGGAGTGTCGGTAAATGGGTTGGGCGTGTGTAGGAAGGTATCGTTTCAGCTACAAGATATCCAATTTACAACAGACTTCATTGCTCTGGAGTTAGGAGGGGCAGATGTAGTGTTGGGAATTCAATGGTTACGCACACTTAGCAAATGTGAGGTGGATTGGGACAAACACGAGCTAAGTTTCCGTTACCAAGGAAGAGTAGTCACCTTATTGGGCGAACCGGATTTACACAAATCCAAGTTATCGTTTCGCACTTTATCATCCACAACCCCAGTTACGAAGCAAGGGGTTGAGCTTTGGCTTGGTAATCACCAGGTGCAACAGCAGTCAGGAGCACCAATACCTGTGGAAGTGAACAGGGTACTGGATCGTTTTCCTGCAGTCTTTGCTTCACCTACGGGATTACCACCTCTGCGTGGAAGAGAGCACTCCATTACACTGAAAACAGGAACTGAGGCAATCAGTGTAGGTCCTTATCGCTATCCTCAAGCGCATAAGACAGCCATGACTTCAATGGTTAAGGAGATGCTCGAATCGGGTATTATCAGGCAAAGTACTAGTCCTTTCTCTAGTCCAGTTCTTTTGGTAAAGAAGAAGGATGGTTCTTGGCGTTTTTGTATCGATTATCGTGCACTAAACAGAGCTACGATACTCAACAAATACCCGATTCCTATGATTGACCAGCTACTTGATGAACTTCACGGTTCGATAGTGTTTTCCAAACTGGATTTGCGAGCTGGCTACCATCAAATTCGGATGCAAGAAGAAGACATTAAGAAGACAACATTCAGGACACAAGACGGACATTATGAATTTCTGGTCATGCCGTTTGGTCTTACCAATGCACCGGCTATGTTTCAGGCTCTCATGAATGATGTTTTCCGTCCATATTTGGGAGTTTTTGTATTGGTTTTCTTTGACGACATCCTGGTGTACAGCAAGAGCATGGAAGAACATGTACATCATCTGGATCTCGTCTTGGCGCTTCTTCAGCAACACACATTGTTTGCACACTTGAAGAAATGCTCTTTTGGTCAGCAGCAGGTGGATTATCTAGGCCACATAATCACGGCTTCAGGGGTGTCCACGGATCCGTCCAAGACATCTGCTATGAAATTGTGGCCCTCGCCTCGCAATATAAAACAGTTAAGAGGTTTTCTAGGCCTAACTGGCTATTACCGGCGATTTGTGAGAGGGTATGGAGTCTTAGCAAAACCATTAACTGACTTGTTACGTAAAGATAAATTTGAGTGGAGTGTGGCAGCACAACAGGCTTTTGACAAGTTGAAAGATGCCATGATGACTGCACCAGTGCTGGCACTTCCGCAGTTTGATAAACCGTTCGTGGTAGAGACTGATGCTTCGGGTTTCGGCTTAGGCGCAGTGTTGATGCAAGACCGTAGACCAATTGCTTTTTTCAGTCATGGGTTGACACCACGGGAGCAACATAAACCAGTATATGAAAGAGAACTTATGGCAGTAGTGATGGCAATCAACAAATGGAAGCATTACTTGTTGGGTCGAAAGTTTGTGGTGCATACCGATCAGAAAAGTTTAAAATTCTTACTGGAGCAGAAGGAGGTGAATTTGGAATATCAAAAGTGGCTTACGAAGCTATTGGGGTTTGACTTCGATATCGTTTACAAACCGGGTATCGAAAACAAGGCAGCGGATGGTTTGAGCCGTATTGAAAATGTCACGGGAACTTCTTTAATGGCCATTACAGTTCCTACGGTTATTCAGTTACAAGATGTGTATCAGGAGATAGAGAAGGATACTCACATTCAGTCTTTGATACGGCAGGTGCAAGCGGGAACATCGCTGAACCCAAAATATTGTGTCCGTGAAGGGAAGCTATGGTATAATAAGCGCTTGGTGATCCCTAAGTCTTCTAAGCTAATACCAGTGATTCTGCAGGAATATCATGATGGCAGGTTGGGGGGTCATTCGGGGGTTCTAAAGACAGTCAAGCGAATCCAGTTGGCATTTCAGTGGGAGGGTTTGTATCGTGATGTGCAGAAGTATGTGTCTGAATGTCGTGTGTGCCAAACCCATAAGACATCTACTTTATCACCAGCAGGCCTCTTGCAGCCCCTTCCCATTCCTATGGCAGTGTGGCAGGACATATCAATGGACTTTATTGAAGGACTACCGATGTCGGGCGGTCATAACGTCATTTTTGTGGTGGTGGATCGTTTGTCAAAGTTTGCTCATTTCATTGGACTCAGTCATCCTTTTTCGGCAGCTGATGTTGCAAAGAAATTTATTCAGGAGGTGATCCGCTTACATGGGTTTCCGGGTTCCATTGTCTCAAATAGGGACAAGATTTTTTTGAGCTCATTTTGGAAGGAGATGTTCCGTATGGCGGGTACGAAGCTTAGGTACAGCACAACGTTTCATCCGCAGACGGACGGTCAAACTGAAGTGTTGAACAGGTGTTTGGAGTCCTATTTGCGATGTTTCACGTCTAGTCACCCGCGCCAGTGGTTCCGTTTTCTTGCATGGGCTGAGTTGTGGTATAATACTTCTCATCATTCTTCCTTGAAGACATCACCTTTTCGCGTGTTATATGGCAGGGACCCGCCTGTTATATTACAATACGAAGAGAGGTCTACGAACAATTTTGAGCTGGAAAAGATGTTACGAGAAAGAGATAGTATTTTACGTGTGGTCAAGGAGCATTTGTTGAAGGCGCAGGGAGTTATGAAACACAACGCTGATAAGCATAGGCGTGACGTTGAGTTTTCAGTGGGCATGTCAGTTTTTCTGAAGTTGCGTCCCTATCGTCAACATTCAGTGGTCAGACGTGTGTGTCAGAAGTTGGCGGCAAAGTTTTTTGGTCCGTACGAAATTTTGGAACGGATTGGGAAAGCGGCGTATCGTCTTCGTCTTCCGCAGGGGTCCAAGATTCACCCAGTATTCCATGTTTCGCAGCTCAAACGGGTCATCAGTGCGCATCATCATGTCTCTCCTCTACCTCCGATGTGTGACGATTTGCATGAAGTGATAGTGCAACCGGCTAATGTGCTATCGACAAGGTACAATGAGACGGGTGGTTTGGAGTTGCTAGTGAATTGGGAAGGGCTTCCGCATCATGACAATTCGTGGGTCTTAGCGAAGGCGTTTATACGAGAGTTTCCTAACTTTTCGCTTGAGGACAAGCTTCATGTTGAAGGAGGGGGTATTGATACACCTTTGCAAGTGTACTACTCAAAGAAGAAGCAAGGGAAACAGATTATGAGAGACAGAGAAGTGAGAGTTAGTGATGGAGGGGAGGGAAGTTCATCACGAGCTGGAATTGAATAAGAGAGCAAAGACTCTTTCTTAAACAGAGTCTTTGTCAGTTACAAACTTTACTTTCTTTTATATTGTTGTGTGGAGTCATTGTAGAGTTTATCCGATTAGTGATCAAAAGTAACAGCAGAGTCGTAGGACTTGAGGCGATTCTCACATCGAGAATCCGTATGAGAAAGATCGAGATCGCAGGATTGAGATCTTGTCTTGAGTTGTTATCAAGGTTGTAATCGGTGGAAATTGATCAATACGATAGAGTTGGGGATTTGCATTTCTTATCATGTTCAAACTTATCAGATAGCATATATGGCAAATATTCAAGCATTCACTCAACTCTAATCAAGACCTGACTCAGACACTAACAATGTACCTGGTTACCTCGCACCGGTTATTTTCCTGTCATGATAATAAGTTATTCACATAAGACTGTAAATCAGCATAAGATTTTGTTTCGTATAGTGGCGTGATGGAACAACCTTGATACGCTCGTACTCCCTGATGGCTACATTTTCAGTGCCCTCTGATGGTTTCTCTTAACTCTTCTATCTTTGTTAATCCTTGACTTGTCACCACCAAAGACCTTTGACGATGCAGCTTCTCTGCTCTTCCTTCCAGTGAAGAAAGCTCTAGATAGAAGCGTTCAATAAAGCACTAGATCTATCTGCAAATGCGCCATGGAAAGCCAACATTAGACCAAGTTAATCTTGGAGTGTGTCCTGACATGAAAGAGTAGCTCCTTAATGAAACACTCAGGCTCAGCTCGGGCAAGAGTGGAATCACTATCTACTGGTATCTTAAGTTACCAGATGCTTAACCGTCTGAGAATTGAGTTTTAGCTCTGTAAAATCTACTCTTCATGTCGTTGGCATGAGGTCTTTGAGAATTGAAGACCAGCTTCTTCGTTCTCAAATTTTGTCAGTTAGATGAATGCTAATCCCAGTTCTCCCCATAGTCTCTCCCCATGTCTTGATGTGCATTGACGAGTGTTTCAGCCTACTTACCATGAAAATTACTAAGCTAAGTGATGCATAAATGAAGTTACCAAATACAAAACTCTACGTGCTGTGAAGCATTAATGATCTGCTGCTCCAAAAAAGTCTTTATCTTCTTCCACAATGGCTGGTTTTGATCCACCCACCCCTAGTCATTAGAAACTGACTGTCTAAGCTCTTTGAACAACCTAAACAGATCCCTACCACCTCAAGCCTGCTGAGCCACCTCAACCACAGACTCTCCTCCTCCTCTTCCTTCACCAAACAATTGCTTTGACATTGCGCAGCCATAGCCGGACGGAATTGGATTCATCGCTTCTCGTCAAAGGATCTCCATTGAGATGGGCAAATACTGAGCTGATTTCAGTATCACGAATCACTTCCCGATAGGTCAACCATCCTTAAATTAAGTTCAAGCACGCTTAACTCTGCGATTCTAAATGGATGTGCTCCCAAAAAAATAATTGTACTTTGATGACATAGTAGCCAAATCAATTTTCTTAAGCCTTTCTATATATCACAATTCGGGATGTTACACAACTGTTCCTCCTTCACCAGCGTTAGGTCGCAATGCCTCCACCATCGATCGATCATCCATGTTTTATTTTAAATCACCTTTGTTTTCTTAAAATAAGACTCATCAATTTGCTCATATATCTTCCTTTGCCTTTTGACTAATTTTGATTTCCTAAAACGAAATCCTTATCCCTCTATTAATTCTTTATGACTTGTTTATGGTTGAATAATTACCAGCTCACTTGATGAAGACGTCTCTCCACCACGTAGCATCCTTTGGTAACATCTTTTGCCTTTTATTCAATCATATTCCTAAGAGCTAAAGATTGTAAAATCCTAACTGTTCTTTGCTGGATTTTTTTAAGATTTGATGTAGACGGTTCCTTGCCCCTCTTATCTTCCTTGTTACACAAGAAACAAAAGAAAAGCAGAAAAGAAAAAAAAAAGCATTTTATAAGCTACTTGTGGAGATGACTAAAACACTGTGGGGATTTTGTATCTGAAGGGTGGCTGGCTCTTATGTCGTTTTTCCACTCCCTGCAGTTTTGCATAGGAGAAGGCAGTACTGTCTTTGGAGGTGGAGACGGCTGTTTCTTTGCTGATATGAAATAAGATGATCGAGCTACAAACTATCTGAAAACGCTAAAGGTATGTATCTGAAGTCGTTGATTGAGTTCCAATCACAGACTCAATCCTGTGAAGCTCCTCTTAAGCCTATCCATCCGTGGAACACTATAGACCCATAAGAGAAAATCATTAAAAGATGCATGGAGTTTTAACATTTCAAACTTTTTTTTATAGCTAACCCCAGTTTTAGAAGGCTCATGGGCCTGATTCTAAACTACTTAAACAAAAACCCATGTTTTTCAAGGCCCGTGAAGAAACAAAGTAAAATTACGTCTAAAGCAACCTCAAATGCATGTGTGTGTAAAATGTAAATACATCATAGAAAAGACCAAAAAGAACGTATAAAAATGAGTAGTTTGCTACAACAATCCAAACTAAATAGCAAATAAATTTAAATTTAAATTTAAATATCTAGATATCAGTATCTATAAAATCCAATGGATCGAGATTCAAGAAATCATTTTAAATAATTATGTAAGAACCCTTTCCTCGACGTAATCTCTGGCCATTTACAATTCAGTTTTTCGTTGAAGACAAAGACGATGGAAAAGACAAAACGACCCGAGGTATAAACAATATAAGTCATCTCTTACGTAAGCATAAAGTTAAATTAAGGAAAAATACAATCTCCACATTGTCATTTCAGAAAAATACAAATTTTTAAAAGATCGGGTGTCGTGAGGAACATATATAGATGGTATTATATATATATATATATATGTTTATTTTATGACCTAACTCCAAAACTCACTAGGTTAAAACAATAGATTGTGACTATACTGTGTGACCACATTTTTATTGTATTAGGAACGATTTTGTTGTACTCCTATAAGACATGCTTATGTCATTTCAATACTCATCATCTAATCAGGTCACTTGTTTGACCACAGGATGCGCATACCTACGATCCAATATTATTGATAAGGCGCAGAGCCGTCTACCAGCACGTGAAAATAGAGCGATCGAATAAGATCCAAATTAAAATATATATAAAAATTTAAAATTTTTAAATATAAATATATAAGTTATGATATAAAATTTTAAATTTTTAGACATATTATTAAATTTAAAATTTATATTTTCAAAAAAATATCAAATATATATAAAATAAATATATAAACTTCTAAAACTATTTTATTATATTGTTAAATATATCACTAATATTTTTTTAAACATGACTCAAAAATAATATGAGACGTCCTGATAAGGCGTGACAAATTGTCATCTCGTTTAACACAATGTTTATTTCCAATGAATTTTGTTAGTGCTTAATTAACTCTAGTCAAATAGAGAGTTTACATGATTTGAACAAATTTTACCAGTAATTGGATGTGTATCAGTGTTCGACCATGTATGCTTGGTATAGAGAAATATATTTACGGGGAAATGGATTTTGGAATTTACCTTTCTAAGTTTCCGGGTTTTGTACCATCTTCTTTAGAAACGTACAAAATACATTTTCATGAAATATCTCAAATGATATACATTCTGACAAGTATCATATAACTGAGAGATTTTTGCTTTTTTTTTGTTCAAAAAAAAATCGCAGGCAATAATTTTGTACCTGTATTCTTTATTTTTATAAAAAGGTCTCGCTATACCATTATTATGTATTTACGTTTATTTGTCTTTTTCCAATAACATTATTAAAGTTAGCTAGGGTTTGAATAGTTGGATCGTGTACAATTTGCAAGAAGTAACTACAAAGACTCTACAGTTAAGTACTCTGTTTCATTTGAATCATTGTTGAGTACTCCCTCCGTTTCATATTAGTTGTCCTTCTAGGTTTATGCACACATATTAAGGAAACATTTAATTTTACATATTTTCAAAATAAAAACAATATTACCAATACACCTAACCATATATCAACCAATAGAAAAATATAGTAGATAATATTACCAATAAATTTTGCATTGAAAACCGAAAACGACACTTATTTTGAAACAAAAATTCTACTCCAGAATGACATCTAATTTGAAACGGAGGGAGTATTATTTTAAAATTTCATTGCAAACTTTTTAATTTTATACTCTCTGTTTCAATATAAGTTCTATTTCGATATAAGTGATTTTAAAGGTTTTTGCACATGGATTAAGAAAATACAAATTTCTATACAATTTATTTTGATTGCATAAAAATATAAAACTAATTCAACCAATAAAAAAAGATATAGTATTTTGTAATTAGTCAGAAAATTCAAATGATATTAAATTCTACCTAAAATAATGAGAACATTAATTATTTTGAAACAATTTTTTTTAAACCACCACTTAATGTGATATGGAGGTAGTATGCTATATAATTCTTTATATTCTCTAATATATTTTTATATTAGCTTACTTAATATCGATTTTATATGTTATAATTGTTAATATTAATTGAAATGTAGTTAGATGTATAGATAATAATATTTTTATTTTAAAAATATATAAAATTAAATATTATTTTAATTTATATGCAGAAATCTAAAACAAAATTTGAAATGAAACGGAGGGAATATGAGATACCCAAAATCAAAGGTTGTGATAGTGAGAGAGCATCAAGTTATTTGTTGGTGCATGTTACTTGACGTGCTGGGCCATTTCTTCGATCTCTAATCTTATTTGAATCATTGTTTCATAAATTACAAGGCCATCTCAAATTATTTCGAGATAATGTTCAGAAAATACTAATTATATATTTATTTATATATTTAAAATGGATTTTGCTGACCAAAAAAATACACAAAAAATAACTAAAATAGATTTTATTAAATAGATAAAAAAGATTTTATCATTATTTTATAGATATAAAAATATTTTGGTCATTTAAAACCCTTATGTGCTATAAAAATTTATTAAAAAAATTAGTTAAATTAATTATAAAATTTTAAATTTACGAAACTTGAGTAATGAAGAATTTTTTTTTCAAAATTTAAAATATATAAACCCAATACGAAATAAAAAAACCCGAAATAAAAATAATCGATTCAAATCCGAATATGTATTCGAATAGCGAAGCTTTCATTTGCACATGCTAAAAATGGTTCCTATAAATATATTCCTAATACAAAATAAGAAAAGAGAAATGGGAAAAATACTTAAAAAAATAGACAGTCGTGTAGCTAGGACTGGATAAAAAATATGTGTTTTTCTTTTTTTGGATCTTTTTGACCGATTATTTTAAAAATTAATTAAGCTAATTGTAAAATTTTAAATTATAAGAAACTTGAATAATGCATAATTGTTTTTTCCAAAATATAAAATATCTGAATCTGATTTAAAATAAGTGAATCTGAACTAAAAATATTCGAATTCGATCCAATATAAAAATATACCTGGATAGATTCAAAACTTCTATATTAATATACCTAAAAATTTGAGATATCAGAACCAAATCTGAACGGGTATTTGAATGCCGAAACCTAGACTTATCCATGCTAAAAACGGTTCTTATAAATATAATCCAAACACGAAAGAAGAAAACAGAGAGAATTGGGAAAAATACTAAATAAGAAAGAAAAGAGAAAAGACAGTCGTGTAGCTGGGACTGGATATAGATCACTGTCGTGAAGTGTGTAATTGAGACGGCAGAAAGGAGACAGCAGAGAGATGCACGTGAAGCACGTGAATAGGGCTTATGTGAAGTAGGGGATGGCCCATTGGGCCTTCTTTAGATGGTTACGTTTCTTCATTTATCTATACGATTATTTATACGGGCAATAAATATATAAAACAAATTTCACGCTAATGTGATCTGTCCTTTCTTAATCAATAGTTTTTCTTTTTATGATTTGATTCATAGGTTTTCGGTCAAACAACTTGGTTCTTAGGAATTGATTGGGAAACTATGATAAAATAGTAACAGTATGTTGCAGAAGTTATATGTTCTTATTAAACTATTTAATAAATCGATTGATAGAACAATAAAAACATGATATTTAAATTTATTATAAAATAATATTTAATATTATTTATTATTTAATAATATATTTATTTTTATTGAATATATTTTTAATATATACTAATAGATAAAATTAAGAAAAAATATAATTTATTTATTTTATTTAATAATATAAAAATTATGTAGATCGAAAAATAAATTTTACAATTGAAATTTTTTTTTAATAAAAATTTAACTAAAATAAATAAATTAATAACATAAATTAAATTATATTTACATAGTTGTAGGATTTAAACTAGAGACAAAACACACATTAAAATATCAAATATGTAGAAGTGATGCTACCAAGCCTAATTAGGAGAATGTAGGATTTTTATAAGTTAATATGTTGGCTAATTAAATCAATATTTTGGATACCCATATGAATTTTCATATGCAGAAAAATACAATTATCACATCATTGGAGTTATGCCACAAAGTATAAAAGAAAGCCTGGATGGTTTGTTGTTTGCTCTTAGTCGAGTTGTGTCTCTTGTTTAAGCTTAATCTACACGATGTTGTTTTCTGTTTGGGTTATAAACTTGTTTGGTTTTGAGCTTTTAACGGATTATCTTTGTAATTTGTATGTTTCCTTAAATGAGGGCACTGTCTCTGGAGAATCCTAGTATTCAACTTAAGTTTTGGGGGATTCTTTTTTCCTTCAACTTTGTATCAGTTTTGTTCAAAAGTTCAAAAAAAAAAATCTAGATGATAAAAAGAGAGAGTAAAACCAGCAATTGTAGACTTATCTCATTTTACATACTCCAACAATTGTAGACATCTCATTTTACATATATATATTTCTTATCATATTAACTTCTATTTCCAAGAAAATAAAAGAAGATGACAAAACCAAGTACGCTGTCCTCTTTGCATGGCACAAATACAACCATCCAAACCTCGTTCCAGTAGATATAGAGATACACTCGTTACATAGTGAAATCTATTGTTTTTTTTTGTTATCTCTCGTGGTCGAATCGAATTTTGGTTTTCACTGTTTCTATCAATTCTCTCACTGAATGGAATCTAAAATTTGTGTGTGGGTTAAAAAAAAATGGATAGTGGAATCGGCAAATACTATTCATAATTCCAAAAGTAGGACCAGGTTTTGGATCTATTATTTTTTCGTTTCTAGCCTTGATACAATGTTCGGTCTTATAGTATATATTAAAACTCGACCGCAGCCTAGTAACGACGCACAATCTTCTGCTGTTTTTTTCTTATACATTTTTAGTATATTGATTTTTTATCTGATATATTTAGTATAAATCGACACTTAAATTTGTCTTTTATAATTATATTTGGTGACATTTTTAAAAATATGTTAAGTTGTCCATTTGTAGCCTGATATCCACTTGGTCTTGTTGACAATCTTAATATTGACATTTTGGATTTATGTTTTAAACAGTTCGTGTTTTTATTACTTGTCTATCCTTTGATGTCCAAATTGCATATTAGTTAATGTTATTGACAATGTTTATATGTTAGTAGTCTAATGGCTGAATCGTCTTTGATCTTTAACAGTCACCTGGTGTGGAATTAATATAAACCCTTTTCTAAATCACGTAACCATTTTATTTTTAATTAAGTGAAAAAATTATTTAAAACTAATACTATATTTTATGAGAACTAATTTAAATTTAATAAAGTAATAAATAGAAATCATCACTAAATGATATTCCCTTTGTTTCTGAAATAATGTTATTTTAACTTTTTCTTGTTACAGAAAAATGTCATTTTATAATTTAATGCATTATCAAGTTTAATACTAATTAAAAAAAGTATAAAGGGCAATTCTCTTAAATAACACTTTTTAAGTTTTTGTCACAAAATAGCTCTAGAAAAATAAAATGACCAAAATAGCATTTTTTAAAAAAAAAATCAATTTTTTATTTATTTTTTGAAATTTGAAACCCTATCCCCAAACCCACCCCTTAACTCTAAATCTTAAAGTCTAAATTAGTTAACCCTAGGGTTATAAATGCATATAAATAAAAAATTAGCTTCTAAAAAATCTATTTTGGTCATTTTCTTCCTTAAAAACTATTTTTGTGAAGAACAAACTAAAATGAGTTATCCAAGGGAATTTCTCAAGTATAAATTTCATAAATAATTTTATTTATTTTAAATACTATTGATTGAATATATATATTTAATAAGGATATAAATTTATTTTAGTTATTTTTTAATTTGTGTAAAAAGTGTTTAAGTGAAACAGAAGGAGTATAAAATATTATTTACAAAAATTCATCGTTCGGAGAGAGTATAAAATATTATTTACGAAACAAAGGTTTCATTCGGTCCAGTGAAGTACATATACTATATATTTATTTGCAAATTTTATCTTACACCAACTACCATAAAACAAGATAAAGAAACAATAAAAATAAAAGACAAAAGACTCCCCATCTGAGTGATCTCTCTTGTCTCTTAAGAAGATCCACAAGTCAACTTCTGGACCACATTATTGTCTCCTTATTTTTAGAAACTTCTTTTATTCTTAAGCCAATTTGAGAACTCTTCAAGAGTGTTCATGTCTGATCTATAATGCTTCTGTGTGAACTCAAGAAACATAGACCATGTAAAATCAGGATACTCTCTTTCACCAGACATCACTCTTACTAGTTCTTCTGGTGGCTTCACTATTTTGTCTCCTTTCGGACATAGGAAGAATGCAAATGTCTTCCTATCCTTCTCACTGTTCACCACTGCTCGATGTAAACAACTCTTGTATATACCATTACTTAAAGCCTAATCATGTCATGCAAAAAAAATGTTAAAAGTTTCTTGTCATTTAATCTAAGAATACATACAATGATCATCATAGTAATTATAAGTACCATGAAGGTGTCGCCTATGTTGACAACGACTGATTGAGGGTTAGGAGGAATGGATTGCCACTTGTTGTCCACGAAAACTTGAAGACCATCAACCTGGTCTTGATGAAGTATGGTTAGAGATGTTGGGTCGCAGTGAGGTCCTGTCCCTAACGCAACCTCCGGTTGCTTGCACTGAGGGTAGTAATTCAACCGTAATATCGACTCGCTGTCTTCAAAAAAGTCTCTAAAATGTCTCCTCTCGATCCCAAGACTCATCCCAAGAAGCTCCATGATCTTTAGTGAGAGAATATTCATGGCCTCCGCATATTCTTGATAAACATTTCTGCATGGATAAAATCAATCAATTATAAGTCTTGTGTTGGTAACTATAGTTAGAACGACATAGCGAGGTTAAATACTTCATCAGTTTCGATTTAATAATTGTTGTAGGGAAAAAATTCGTTTCAAAATAATTATCGTTTTAAAGTTTCAATGAAAAATTTATTAATAAAATTATCCATTTTATTTTTCTTTTGGTTGAAATATAGTTAAGTGTATAAGTAATCGTGTTTTTATTTTGAAAATATACAAAATCATATGTTTTTTTAATATGTGTGCATAAACCTAGAACGGCAAATAAAATAAAACGGAGGGAGTATTATTTTTGAGTTTTCAAAATTTATAATTAATATACAATAGACCTGAACCACCAAATTATTTTAAGAAAAAAAATATTATTATTTTTACTAAATTAATTTTTGGCCCCAATTTTTAATAGTTAATGTGTCTTTTTGGATATTCAAAAGATAGTTTCAAAATTATTTGCTAATTTGATTACCCGAAATCTTTGTATCCATCTCCCATTTTCTCAGAAACAAAGTCTTTGATGTTTTGGGAATGGCACTTCTCCTCGGGAGAGAACTTAAACGACAGCGTTTCCTTCCACGGGAGCTTAGAGGAGTATCTCCCAACGAAGCTACTAGCGTAACCGGAGCTCTCACCCCACGTCCTCTTAGCCTTCTGTTTCTCACAAGCAGGAGCCTTAAAGAAAGAGTCCATAGACAGATGGGCACGAGACAAGAGGGTCTCGTCGACGCCATGGTTAGTGACTAAGAAGAAGCCATGTTTCTTTGAAGCCTCAGAGACAAGTCTAGTAGCCTCGGAGACTAAGAACGGGTCACCGGAGAGGAAACCTGCGAGGTCTATGAGAGGGACTTGGAGAGGGTGAACATCCGAGGAAGGTTTCTCGTGGTCGGGCCATATGAACTGTTGAGGTATGTGGTTTGACTGCTGGTTCAGGAGATTTGCATCGAAGATTGAAGGATCCTCTTTGGTTTTGTTTTCATTGAATCTTTGAGGGAGAGCTTGGATGCATCTCATTGCCATTTATGTATAGATGTAGTAATGGAAACTAATGTATGAATAAACGTTAAGAGACTTGTTTATTTAATGGTCTTCTAAGTGGAGAAGAAAAGATTGATATTTATAGGTGTGAGATACTGTAACGTCAGTGTTTATGTGTGTTTATTTAATGTCTTTTTTATTATAATTTATTATATTGTTATTAAATGCTTTGTCTTTATTTGTGGATAAATCAAAACCTTGGTTTTATCATCTTATTTTTATCGACCAATAAAAAGATTATCATTTACTTTTTAATTAGTCTAACAAGACATGTAACAATATTTTAAATATATCTTAACAAACTGAGTAACAGATATTATATAAAAGTTACTACTAAAATTATGTTTTATAATTTAACTTTGAAAATTTTAATTTATCTTTCATAATAAACTTTTTAATGGCTTTAATGTATATATACTATATATAAACTAAATGCAAAATTTAATATTTTATGATAATGATCTTACTATTTAGTAAGTTCATGTACTTAATTATTTACAATTAATGTTCTGTACAAGTTATTGCAAACCTTTATTTTAGTTTTCTTAATAAATTATGATAATAAAATATTTTATATAAAACTAAAATTTTATGTAAAAAATTTAAACAATATAAATTAAAATACTACACAATGGATAATACTAAAATATTAAATAAAATAATAAATTAATTTATGATACATTAATAACTATTTTCATATATACAAGTAAATAAAATTATTGTCACTGATAAAAACGATTAAACAAAATTTGAAACAAAAGAGACATAATTCTGGCAATTAGCATTTTATCAAATAAATTATATAATACAATAATTTTGTTTAGTTTATTTTTTAAATAAAATAAATCAAAATGGTATCATAAACATTTTGCAAGACACAATATTGGAGTTGAGCTGGATTCAATATTAAATTTTAAGGTAGGTTATTGTGAAAAATATGGGGTAAATTTTATAAATGTTTGCGGTAAGTTTGATGTAAAAATTTTAGCAGAAAAATATGGGGTAAATTTTATAAATTGATGTTTTGTCTTTTTCTTTTACATCCCGGTCATTTCATCATTTTAGTGAAACGGTCACAGTTTATACGGAAAGCTTTTGGGCTTTGTGAGGCCCATCACAACTTTAATAACAATGTCAAATGCTACTAGCTGATTAGTGATAAACAAGTAATTTTAAAGATAAGTTGGCATCTTCTTTTGATCTAAAAACTACGGATTCTTGTTGTTAGATAAACCGAACGTTTCATCATTTTTTTTGGTAAATAACGTTTCATCATCTTAAAGCAGCAATATAAAGAAATTGCTTGTTGGCTTATGCATAAAGAAAATGAAAAAAGCGTTGACAAACAAAATAAAAGAAGAAAACAAATACGTTACGTAACACTTTAGGTCGAAAACAATATAAAAATGAAATAAATGAATATAGTTTATAAAAAAATTCAAAATATACATTTAGCTGCAACCGAAAAAAATCTTTCAATAAAACAAATTCTGGCAAAGCACACGAAATTTATTTGACACATAGTAAATCAATGTTTATTAATGGATGTACTTAAATTAATAAAAATATGTTTAGGTTTAGCTCTTTAAGTAAATTATCTAAACTGAAATTTTCAGTAAAAAAAAAGTCTTTGTACAGTTCTTTTCGTGGTGTGGAGATGTTGACACAACACACAACTTTGAAGCGGTGAAGGTTGTCTTATTATGCAAAGTGGCAGTACAACATTTTCAATGATGTCTGTGAGTGACACACAGCTTCGAGGTGCATGGAGATGCATATGTCTTCTCTCGTGTTTACTGGTTTTGGTAGCTTTTGGAGAAGGAATATATGTATTCATCTAAATTTGCTTCTACATAATATTAATTTTGGATGTACAGAAACGGACATTACCATTTTTTTTATATATATTGGCTGATCTGGTCATCTTAAGAAAAAAATGCATTTAGGATTATAGAATAGTCTAGTTCGAAAACATACCATTCTGATCTGATTTAAATTTAGAATATTTTTAACTAATAGTATGAATACACCAATCATTTGTTATAATCTATCATGTTAACTACTTGAACCAAAACTTAAATTCAATCTATTCAAATAATGATAAATTTAATTCTTACTAGATATCAAACTCAAAACCAACATAAATACACAGAGCCTAGAAAAAAACCCAAGCTACCATCATTTGGTTGAATTGCCATCTTAAGATAATAAATTTTTAATTTAGTCTACACGATTATATTCTTGAGCATATCGATTTGGTCTTTGTGATAGGCCGTGTTCGTGTTCACTATGTGCAAACTGACAAAAACCTAAAAATATGCAATTTATGTTTACTATGTAATTGCAAAAAGGAATTATGTAACTAGAATAGAACTTGATTTTTTGAAACGCATTATTATTTTTCAATTTAAATACATTTTAAGTTTCATTATTTACATAATTTGTTGATTATGCTTGTAAACATTGAAACTTCCAACATTTCATTTTCAAAAGACATGCAAGCCAATTTGATTACCTACATTTTCCTAACAAAATGAATAGTAGAATACTAAAATTTGATCCGCACATGTGTTTGTTTTTATTGTATTATAAATAAATATTTATTTGTATAAGTGATAACAAATATTTTAAAATTTATCTATTCAAATAATTATTTAATATAATATTTTTAAACATAAAATTTTTATAGTCTCTATTGAGTAATTTTTTTTAGTAAATCATCAAATTTGTAGTAAATGCCAAAACCCATAAAGTAATCATATCATTTGGATACGGGTTATACCAGTTCAGTTCAGATATATTCAAAGTAAAATACAAAAATTTAAAATAAAACATTAAAAATACATAAATTGAATAGAAATTAATTCAACATACATAAAACTGATACATTAACAATAGAATGTTCAACCATCAAAACAAACATAATTTTAAATAATATACATTAATTTATAAAGAGTATATATTTGTTATTTTAATGAGTAAATTATAAAATATTTACTTATAACTAATTAGGTATTTAAAATATTTATTTTTATATATCATATGATTGTAAATATTGAATCACATATTTTAAATACTTATATATATTTCAAATATTTATATTGACTATTAGATTTAGATATTTCGGACTATCCGTTTGGGTTCGGTTAATAATACTTTAAGTTTAAATTCTTTTTATACTATCATACAAGACCTGTTCGGATATTTTTACATTTTAAATCGGATAACGGATCGAGTTTTTTGGTTCGAGTTTAGTTCAGATTCTGAGATCCGAGTTTTACGCCAAACCTAGTATCATCCAAATTTTTAGAATATGACATGTATATCCGCATAAATGTATTTTTATCTTTTTATTGATAAATTTTTTATGATAATGTGTATAAATTTGTTGTATATACTATTTAAAAATATGTTGCTATATATTTTATAATTTTCAAAATTTATCATATTGAATTATATTTAGTTATTATTTATATAAAAATATAAGTAACATAGCATATTTATTTATTAATTAATATAAATGATTATTTTTATTTGACTTTTATTTTTAGTTATTACTAATATAAATAATAAAATATAATTATATAGCTTTAAAAATAATATTGTTCATTAACTATTTAAAGCTAGTTTTTTTTTCTTTTTTAGTTGACAACCAAAAAAATTAAAATAATTATTGTTGCCATGAGTTTTTAGTTAGAATTTAATTTTAGAAATACATTAATTAAACTTGGAAAGACAAAAAATCTTAAAAATAAATAATTAATAATTTCAGTGTCATACCTTTGTAAATAAATTAAAAAACTAAGAGATATTTTATTTGTATACTTTTTTTAATAATATAGATATTAACTTCTTCCTTTAGTTAGCACTACAACTAGTAAGTCATGTATAAATCTTTTTGATCAACTTTATCACTTTACTACAATAGCAAGTCGTTTGTTAATGTTTACAAATGAACTACATAAGATTTTATGTAATATCGGATTTACTATATGAATAACACCACTTTTAAAAGAAAGTTACATTACTAAGTGGATTTATATAACTTTAAATATAGAAATTGGTCCACAATCTATTTTTTTTATGTCTAATCCATCAGTGATGTAAAATTTTGGTCGGAAATAAATGTATAGATAATATTGATGGACATTAACTTCTAAACTTGTGAACTTTATTGTCTCTAGTGAATAATGATAAGCAAACATGAATCACTGCACTATTTTTTTTGCATATACATAGCACCATATTGTCATATGAACTAATGCCATCAATCATATACATTGTAATTTGAATTAGCAACCCATCATTCTATATAATGAAACTATATGCTTAACTGCATTATCGACAACATTAATAGTATGATTTATTTTTTTTGTCATCACATTAATGGTATTATATTTTGACTCCAATTATGTTACAAATATGTAAACATGCATTACAAATATAAATGGTTGATGTGCCTTGAATCTGATGTTATGTCTATTCGATAGATGTTACTTCATGTGCATTATGCTGATTCAGTTGCATCAAGAGTGTTGCATCAAATTATTATAGAAGTTACGTCTGATTGTAGACTTAGACCCATAAATCTGTATAATCTAGGTTTATAGATGCAAATAATTATTATATATATCTTGTACTCAAAATAACCCTAAACTTATATTCTATAACCTCAACATTGTCTCCAATAATAAGATCTCTCTTTGCTTGTGCCAATTCGGTGAACCACGTTAAATCTTTGTGTCGTTGTTGCATCAAAATATCCATTTGTTTCCGTATATGTTCCTTCTATTGCCTGTTACAATAATCTGGTATCAGAGCAATGGGTTTGTGATTTGATGAATTTGGGATAAACGCGAAGATCAACAAGTTGGATGAGAGAGATAGCTTTAATCTTTGGTAGATTAAGATTCATGTATTGTTGAAGCAACAAGGTATCTAGAGACCACTGTCAGGAAAAAAATCTGCTGCTGATTTGGAGACTCTAAAAAAGAAGGCGTTCTCAACAGCTTTTTTGTGTCTAGTAGACGAGATCATCATCAAAGTGTCGGATGAGAAAATCACTGCTAATTTATGGCAGAAGTTGGAGAGTTTGTACATGAAAAAATCTCTAACGAATAAGCTATTTATGAAACAAGACTTATTTGCCTTGCGTATGCAATAAGGTATTAAGCGCGACGACCATCTTGACAAATTAAATTTGATACTGGAGCTTCGCAACATCAATTTTAAAATGGAGGATGAAGACGTTGCACTAATCTTATTGGTATCTCTGTTGAACGCCTTTAAGAACTTTGTGCAATCATTCATTATTGGCAAATATACAGTAAAACGGGAAGAAGTTAAATCAACGCTTTACAATCGAAATTTGTACCATAAGACATTCAACTCAAGGACAAACAACTAAATTTCAGAATTGTTTGCCAGTGGTGTGAAAAAACACGAGAACAGAAGAAAGTCGAAAGACATGAATAAACATTGCAAAAAGAAGGACATTGGAAGCCATACTGTTCTTAGGAAAAAAAAATGAGCAACAGTCTGGATCTATTGCAGTAGCTGAGAATGAAACCACATATGATGATGACATTTCTCTTGTTGTGTACATATACACACAATCTTCTGATGTATGGGTTTTGGATACAGGAGCATTCTACCATATCATTCAGAGGAGAGAGTGATTTCTAGAGTACACAAAGGTACTTGACGGCGCAATTAAGATAGCAAATAACTTTGTCTATAATATTGTTGGATTTGGCTCAATCAAGCCTATGACACATGATGGTAGATTATGCACATTGAATAAGGTTAGTCATTTTCTATTAATGTTAAAAAATTTGATATCCGCGAGTCTTCTAGAAAGTAGAAGATTCGTTGAGTGGCGATGGAGTTTTGCATGTTTACATGGGTTCTAATGTAATTATGAAAGATTTCATGAATAATACTATGTATTTGCTGAGGATTACTACCGTTATAGATTTGGTAAATGTTTCATTGGAAGAGATCACACATAAATATATGACTAAGCTATGACATACGAGTCTTAGATATATGGATGAACGTAGGATGTAACTTCTGTCAAAGCATGATTTTCTATGTGATTACAGGACTAAGAGTTTAGATTTTTGTTCTGTGAGCACTTCATCTTTAGGAAGCTGGTTTCACAAAGAATTCATAGAATAAAAGACGCACTAGATTACATCTTTTAAGATTGTTGGGGTTCATTTAGAGTGGATTCGCTAAATGGCCACAAATATTTCGTGTCTGTGATTGATGATTATTTGAAGAAGATTTGGATAACATTTATGAAGCACATTAGTTAAGCGTACAATAGCTTTAAGGAGTAGAAAACGTTAGTGGAGAATCAAATATAGAAGAAGGTGAAGCAACTTCATACTGATAATGGCATGAAATTTAGCTCGGCAAAGTTCAATCAGCTTTGTAAAGATGCAAGGATTGCGAGACATATTATAGCCAGAGAAACATTACAGCAGAATGGTGTAGTGGAATGAATAAACCATACATTTCTAGAGAGAACGACGTGCATGATCTTGAATGCTAGTCTGGAGAAGCAGTTTTTGGTTAAAGCAGTTAATAGATCTTGCTACTTGATAAATCCCAGTCTCCACATAGGCATAGAGTGCATGATATCTTCTGAGGTGTAGTCAGATAGATCTGCTAATTATTCACTTCTAAAAATATTTGGTGTACCATCTACTATCATGTGAGTGAAGGTAAATTAGTGCTGAGAGCAAGGAAATGAGTATTTATGGATTACGGTGATGGAATTAAGGGATTAACGATCTTGTCTTCATCAGAAAAATGACTGGTTCTAAGTAAAAATATTGTCTTTTTGATGAAACATCTATGGTTAGAAGCTCATGATCCAGTTATGGGATTGAGAAAGGTAGCACTAATAAACAATTGGAGCTACAAGATGATCATGAAGTGATCGATGTGTAAGAATCTATAGAAAATCAAGAGGAGCGTGTAGGAGATGTTCAGTTGGAGTGTACAAAAACTAGCAAAATATCGACCAAGAAGGATTGATGTTAGGACACCATAAAGATGTCGTTTCGATGATATGGTGGGTTATGCATTTAAAATTGCAGAGAAAGTAGATATGTATGAACCATCTACTTACAAGAAAATTGTTTCTAGTCTCAAATCTAAGAAATGACATGCTACAGTGGGAGATGAAATATAGTTTCACGAAAAAATCATACATAGGATCTTGTCACATTACCATCAGGGAGAAGGGTTGTTACATGCAAGTGGATCTAAAATATTAAGGATGGAGCATCACCAGCAGAAGGAGTTAAGTATAAAGTTCGGGTTATTGCAAGAGATTTTAGTGTGAGAGAGAGTAGATTACAATTAGATCTTCTTACAAGTGGTCACACACACTTCCATTAAAGCGTTGCTAGCGTTAATAGCATGTTAAAACTTGGATCTTGAGCAACTTGATGTGATTATTGCGTTTATTCATGGAGAGCTAGAGGAAAAGATATACATGATACAACATTTAATGTTTCTTGCTTCCAAAAATTTGACCAGACTCACCTCCACGGTGGACGAACAATGGCCACCAGCCTTTAATCAGCAAGTAGAACATAAGAGTAGCTATTATACTGAGAAAGAAATTGCTATAAAAATTGGAAGTGTGAGGATGATTTTTATTAGATCAGGACTTACCTTTTTATAGGTGGAGATGCATCGTTTGGTGGAGATGCACCGTTTGGAAGAGAGATAAGAACCATTGAATGCGTAATTGTGGTTTTAGTGGTCAAAATAGTTCCTTGATGACGATGAATGAATGCATCTTGTAACGCCTGAAAGGAGATAAATAGATCAATATTTTTTTTTGTGTTTAGTTTTATTTAATGTGTTAGATTTATAATATAGTTTCGTTAGATTGTATTATAATTTGATAAATGTTAATTAGGTAAACAAATAGAAAGTATTTTTGGTTTGAAGTTGTATACATGTATAACAATAAATAAAAGACTATTCTAAGTAATAAAGATTAATGAATTAATTATAATTTTATTTTGAGTATAAGAATCATAATCGATCCACTTAATCATTGTTTGTGTATATTGAGTTGTATACACTCGTCTAAAATGAATTACAACTATTGTTTTGTTCTAATTAGATTAAACTGATTAATTTTGTTACATTTATTTTAGTTTTGAGTCTTAGATTTGAAAATCTATTATTTTATTTTAATTAAAAATACTTATATTATTTTGTGAAACTATGTTTTATATATATAAATCTATATATTTAAAAGCTTATAGACATTTCCTCTTTTATTTGTGTATTTAATAAGAATATGAAAATAAAATTTGTTATGAATAGATATTTATAACTTATAATTACTAAATATAAAACACCTAGATCATGAATACATATTTCTAAATATTATAAATAGATATAAAAATATTTATTTCCATACATAAATATGGGCGACTCATCTAAAGGTAAGAATTAATTTGTAAAATTTATATTTAATTTTAGTTTCTTGTAACTTAAACAATTTTTTTGTAAAGATCAAAAATCTATTTTCGTAAGAAGTTTATTTTATCTTCTTAATTCAATTTCACGTTTTAATTAGCATATAAATATATTTTTAAAAATATGATATTAGATCATCTGTTTATCCTATTTAAAATACTTTAATTTGATCAAAACTATATTTATAGTAATAATATTATTTTATCTTTTAAAATATGAATTTAGATTCTATTGTGAAATTATGTTTTATATATATATATATATATATATATATATATATAAATCTCTGTATTTTATAACTTATATATATTATCCTTTTCTATTTATAATGTTTTCTGAAAATATAAAGAATTTTTTTTATATAAGTAAAATCTGTGTATTTTATAGATGTTTTCAATATGTGATTTTCTTAAAAATAAAACAAAAAAATTATAACTAAAACCTAACTAAAATAATTAATTAAAATAAAATCCAATAATTTAATAATGATAATTATGTATAATTGTTAGTTCACTAAATATAATTTTGTAAATGACCACTATTAAAATTAATGTGAAATCAATATGTAAAACTTGCTAAATACTCCTTTCGTTTCGATTTAATTGTCGTTGTAAGAAAAAAATTTTGTTTCAAAATAATTATCATTTTAGAGTTTCAACGCAAAATTTCTTTAAAAAATTCTCCATTTTATTTTTCTATTGGTTGAAATATGGTTAGGTGTATAGGTAGTTGTATTTTTATTTTGAAAATATACAAAATCATACGTTTTATTAATATGTGTGCATAAACCTAGAACGACAAATAAAATAAAATGGAAATAGTAATATTATAGATATGTGTGTAAATTAAATATTTTATATATATATTATAATCTACTCTCTTCATTTTGAAAAGATATATATTTTATGATTTTCACACATATTAAGAAAATATTTTAAATTTTGATTATGAACGTATTATTTTTCATAATTTACTGCTTAACTGGTTGAATGTGGTTGTCAGGATTTGTGGATATGAATATCTATAGTTTTTAACGTTGTTAAGCGATTTGTACGACTGATATATCACTAAAAGTTAGTACATTATAGAATATATGTAATTAATTAATTATAAGATATTTATACTGGTTTAATAATAAATTATCAAAATCAACACAGTATAATATTATAAAATATCAAAACATACTATTATGATAAAATATAATAATTATTAATATAATATTAATTTCCTTTAATTTATTTAATTTAGATAAATGTTATAATTTTAATAAATCTTATCTTAAAAACATCCTTTTATATATTAGAACTTTTAAAACATCCTTTTATATATTTATATATGTATAAATATTAATGTTTAAAATTATAGTGAATATTATTGGTGTAATTTTTTTATATAAATAAATTATTATGTTGTTATTAAATTTTAAATTAAATTAAATTATAATTTCTATATATTTATTTATTTATAATATTTCAACTTTTAAATTTTAATATTTCAATTAAACTGCAATATTTACATATGCAAACTTACGTAATCGCACTTGCAACCACTGCGTTTAAATCGATCAAACCCTTACTCTTCAATATAATTTGTTTGCTTACATATTAATAGATAAATAAATAATTTATCTATTTTCAAAATGAATTATTTGTATATTATTCTATTATACAAAGAATATTATTTTAGAATTTTAATATAATTTAAATTTGCTTTAAATTTATTAATAATTATAAAATATATTAATTTTATAAAATAATATTTATCTCAAAATAATATTTGTTAAATAGTATAATTAGTAAAAACATAAATTTATTTTTAAAATAGTTAATTTGTGAAAAAATGAAATTCCTTTTAAATACAGCTGAGTCCGTAATTGTATGGACCTTAGGACAATAAAAGGTAGGCCCTTAAAACTAGTGTTTTTAAAAAAAAATTACAATCTTTTAAAATATTATAAATATTTGTGATAACATAAAAATATATCAATATAAAATACTTTTGGGGTCTTTTATTGTATTTTTTATATAGTTACATATAATTTAAAATTTTGAATTTTTAACTATTAAAATGGACAAACACTTTTTTTAATAATTCGGGAGTATCCAAAAGGCTAAAATTCAACCGACTAGTATTATAGGGTTTGTTTACTGACATCAAATAAATCTGATTGTTCACACCTAGCAAGATGAACGAGATAAACGGATAAAGTAGGTTTTAAATCCTTATAAATATATTTATCCCCCAGTTAAACCGTCTATGTTCATGAAATTACCTAATTATAGAATATTTAGAATGGTTTAAGAAACTTAGTTTCGCCTAATTATTAAATCATGCGGACATACTTTTATTTTTCCCATGATTGAAACCACTTATTTTTACATGCTTCTTTCTCTTAATTATAGATTACTTTCTATGTTTCTTAATAAATGTCATTTTAACACTTTTCACTGAAATTAAAAAAATTATATAATAAACTAATATGTTTATATTTAATGTATGATTAATTAAATAAAAAAAATTATTGGTTATTCAAAATGGTAAAAACATATTTTAATATATAAAGTTACATTAAAATTGTAAAATAAAACTTTTTGAAATATATATATTTTTTTAAATAACACTTATTATAAAGTACTTTTACGTTCCCTTAATTAAGCACAAAGTACTAGAGCCTAAATGAACTGAAAACCATTAAATAGCCATTTTACAGCAAATCAAGTGTCTTGCATGCAGCTTAGTAGCTTACCTTGGTCACTTTTTTCTTGCATACGTGTTAATAGAACATTTAGATTCTCATCACTTGTTTCCTTAACGGACACTTTCACGTACGTTTAAACTAGACGGACAATATTTTATCAACATAGACGGTTGAGAAAAACTGACTACATTTTGACTTTGATTAAAGGCGAAAAGAAAAGAGTCAAAAGACACCTCTAACAAAAGATTAAGAATTATTTCAAAATAAATGAAAATGTTGAGTTTTATAGATGACAGTGATTATTTTATAAAAAATATACACAAATAAAAGTCGTGAAAATTATTTAGAATATTCTTTGGTAAATGATTAAGAAGATTGACTAAAATGGTAAAAAATATTATCATGTTCTAAAATATTTAAAAAATATATTATTATGATATTTATTTGTCAGTCTTTGTTGTGATATTTAAACATTATTTTAAATAGATGTTAGAATTCATAATGTAGAACTTGTATGTTCAAATTTAGCGTTCCACCTAATTCCTTTCTTCTTTTCCACTCACATAATCTTTTTATTAAAAAAAAAAAAATTAGCGTTCCCTTTTTCATTACTGCTATTATTTAATGATGATAAATCTAAATTTTAGAATAAAATATTTTTTTTTCTTTTTACAGTAACCGTTAATACGTAACAAAATGAATCAATTAATTACTAATTTAATTTAAAATAAAATTGTAAATATAACTGATGAATAGTATGACATGATATATTTTTTATATTTTAATTTTATTCATTATAACAACGAGAAATTATCGTTAAAATTTTTATATTACATTACATACTAAAATTTCACAGATATTATATTTAAAAATTAGTTTTCAATACTCAGATCGCAAGAAAAAAATTTTTAATACATTTTTTTTATTGATTAAAATATTTTTAACGAATTTAACATCCATAATTTTCATTTTATATAATAAAACTAGATATTTTGTCCGCCTATGCAAGTATAATCAATTTAATGATAATTATTGTTATATGTATTTTTAATTTTTTATGATTGAAAATATTAACAACAGAATATATATATATATATATATGAATTATTTTTTCTGTTTTTTAAAAGTACGTTTTACTTTTTGACTAATTGTTTATACTGATTTATCAATTATTTAATATAATAATTATCTAGTGAAAAAATAAAAAAATTGTTAATATAAGATTATGCTGTGAATTGTATAATTATCAGAGCATTGAATGATTTTTTAATTCAAATTTTATTTTTTACTTGATAAATATACATTCAAAAATTTATTTTATTGAAAATAATATTATTTTGAATAATAATAAAATATACATGATTTTGACATAGTGTGAAATCGTTAAAACCTGATTAAACAATTAAACTGTGAGATGTATTTGTATTCTCAATTTTCTCATTCTTGTGGTTCCGTACGTGAAAGACAATAACAAACAGTTTTGCTTTGCCATGCATGAGTTATTAAGGTGGTGTTATTCAATCATGTATTTTAATAGAGTTTAAATCTAAACACAATCCACTATTATTCGAATGATGATTATAAATTCTATTTTAAAATCTAGTGTTATTCAATGAATGATTTAAATCTAGGTTTTAAAATCTAGTGTTATTCAACTTTTACAGATTTTAAAATTCTTTGTATTTTGGATTGATTTCAAATCATTTTTTATGGAGTCTCATGAGTAAATAATTAAACTTAAAATCCAATGCATACTGCAGAGATTTAAGAATCCATCAACTTAAACTATTTTAGAATTTTAAAATTTGATAGATTACAAAATTTTAGTAATTGATTTTAAATCACTAATTGAATAACGCCCCCTAAAAATCAACAAGTGCATATTTTTTTTTATTTTTTTTTGTAACAACAAGTGCATATTTTTTTTTATTTTTTTTTGTAACAACAAGTGCATATGTTACTTTAAGTAATTTTGTTGTAAGGAGAACAATATCTATCACCTAATCTGCATAATATTTTTTAATTAGGAAACCCGAAGAATATAGTTGTATATCAAATCTTAGTTTAAGCTACATTATGTAATGTGAACAGTGAACATCATTCATCTCGTATTTTTGTTATAGAAATCAGAACTCTGATTCTTTTACAATCGCGCAAATATTTTTATCTATAAAAATATCAAGAATTTTGGTACTGTATTGGTCAACATGCCGTGGTTTCAAAATTCCCCATCTGTATTTTGAAATACTTAATCTTCAAGTTTCATCCAACAAAAAAAAAACAGTTTATCGTTTTCATAGTTACAGAAAATTTAGTTTGGACAGAAAATTTCGATTATATTACATTAAATTTTTTTATAAATTAACTTAACTGTATAATTACATTTTTTATATTACATACAATTTTCTAGAATTTTGTCCCTTTCTAGCCCAAATCCAAACGAAGATTTTAAAGATCTAATTGAAAATCTATCGTAAATGAGAAACAAAAGATCACGAGAAAAAAAACAATTGCATATATTTTGTAGAACTAAAAAGATATATACTGGTAAACAGTATTAAATTTTGCTTACTTTAGATTTTTACACAAATTAGCACACGGTATTTTGTTCTTGTATCTCTTTTTCTAAATTAGTAAAACAAAAAAAAAAAAGAGATACATATGCACCACTACAACATTGCCAAATGTTATATCATTATTTTTTACATAAATTAGCACACGGTATTTATCTTATACTATAAATTATTATTTCTTTCTACAATAACTTACATATGCACCACTACAACATTGCCAAATGTTATATTAACGTGTCTACTTAGGCCTTTAAATCGAGCTTTCTGTAGCCTAAGTAGTTTATGCAGACTTGAAAACACACAAACAAAAATATACAAAATCTAGCAGAATGGCTTTTGCCCAATCTCTCAACAACCAAAGCTCTGTCTTGAAAATCATTATTATGGTTGTTGACGATGATCATGTTTCCCTTGAAATTTTGTCACGCATGCTTGAAAGATCCAAATACAGAGGTAAGATTATCACATACAATATGTTACTATGTCCATTGGGGGTTCTTAGCGGAAGTTAAGAACCGGTTTTTAATTTTAAAAAAAAAAAAATTAAGAACCGGTTCTTAACTTTTTCTTTGTTAAAGTTAAGAATCGGTTCTTAACTTCCGCTAAGAACCCCTCTCTAAGAACTCCCCAATAGACATGGTCTAAGTTCTTCGTAACTTCATTGATATTTGAAACCAATTAGCCGAATAGAAAGATTGTAAAATTTTAGCCCTTTAATTCAAAAGTTACATTTTGTTAAAATTCAAAATTATATTTCTTAATCATCAGGATGTGAAATCTAAAAATGAAATTAATGTACATGTTTGCGTTACAACATGATTTTTTTTCTTTGCTTTCTTAGAAAATGATTAAAGGGGGTTCTTAGAGGGGTTCTTAGAGGGGTTCTTAGGGGGATGGGTCTCATAAATAGTGTAAGAACCGGTTCCTAAAACTCTTAAATAAGAACTGGTTCTTAAGAGTTTCTTGCACTGTTTGCGGGTCCCACTGACACGTGGCGACCCGCGATTGGTTCGTTTTTTATTTTTATTTAAAAAAAAAATCAAATTAAAAAAAAAAACAAAAAAAAAAACTAGAACCCATTTGGAGTTCTAAGATTAATCATGCTCTTAGTTTAAAAATAATGGATGTTCTTCAAATCGACTTTTCTTCTAAATAATCAATCAGTTAGCCTTACAAATAAAACAGTGTATAGACATAATTGCAACGAAAATGTTTGGCTGATCAACATTCTCAAAATTTGTGAACCATATATTTCATAACTAAAGTGGAATATTTATATACCCTTTTTAAAAGATAATGGAATATATATTACCATTTTTCGCACTTTGTTCTCATTTTAAAAAGGTTAAAACAATTAAAAGTAATAATCTTTGTACTTGGATATTTTCACATTACATTTGAATCTTTACCTTTTTAAATGGCTTTAGATCCATCGATGGAGATCACAGTTATAGCTGTAAGAGACGCGAGGGAAGCATTGGCTACTCTTACAATCCAAAGAAACAACATCGATCTCATAGTCACAGACTATTACATGCCTGGCATGAATGGTCTACAACTCAAACAACAAATCACTCAACAATTTGGGAATTTTCCGGTCATAGGTAAGTTTGTTTTTTTCTCTTACAACTTACATACAACTGTAATATTTTTTAAAAAATTGTAATATTGTTTTTAAAAATTGTAAACATTTTTTGTTGTATTTTGTAAAAAACTGTAATATTTTTTGCTATAGTTCGAAGTTTTAACTATTTTTCTTTACATTTTTTTTAAAAAAATTGTAATATTGTTTTTAAAAATTGTAATATTTTTGTAAAAAGAAAAAATTATTGTATTTTGTAAAAAACTGTAATATTTTTTGCTATAATTCTAAGTTTTAACTATTTTTCTTTACATTTTTTTGGGCATGATTTCTTTACATTTTATAAAAATATGAAAGTTATGTCATCGGACACCAACAAAGAACAAGAGAGTTTAGCTTGTGGAGCGTTGTGTTTCCTTCCAAAACCCATCAAACCAACTGACCTACCACAGATCTACCAAGTTGCTTTAACATATAAGAGGAATGGTAAGTCCATATTAAGGACCGAGCACAACCACAAGGATACAAATGTTACCATCCCTCAGCAAATCCAGTTAGTTCCTGAACAAGCTAATGTATTGAACCCCAAGAAGAACAAGAAGTTGTCATCTAGATCAGATTCAAGATCCGTGAACAGTTTAAATGGAAGTTGCGATAGTACAGATGGTTCACGAAAAAATCGAAAAAGAAAATCAAACGGTGATTTTGGTGATGATGTTGAGTCTATGCCGCAGCCTTCAAAGAAGAGCAAGCTTTCCTGGTCGGACCATCTCCATGACCTTTTCTTACAAGCTATCCAACATATTGGTTTTGACAGTAAGTGTTTTGATTTTTTCTTATTACTCCCTTTATTTCATAATAAGTGTCGTTTTAACTTTTTACACACAGATTAAAAAGACATTTAATTTTACAAATTTTTTATATAAAAACATCATTAGCTATACATCTAACCATATTTCAACCAATTGAAAATTAAACTGCAAAATAAATTCAATAAATTTTGCATTGAAATGCTAAAATAACACTTATTTTATAACAAAAAAAAATTTCTAAAACGACATTTGATATGAAACGGAAGGAGTATAACTTTTTAATACAATATACTGTTTATTTTCTTACATTTTGCATGTTTATATACGCACAATGACTAATGTTCTATGTTTGTTTACTAAACTTGAATCTTCCAAAGAGGCTGTGCCGAAGAAAATATTAGAGTTCATGGACGTATCATACTTGACAAGAGAGAACGTTGCCAGCCATTTACAGGTTTGATCATCCTTCTCTTTTTCGCCAGTGTTTTTTTGATGTTTTAAACGGGATTATTATTTTAGTTTTTAACAACTTATATTACTCAACATTAAACTTCACAGGCTTAAGAACTATATTTTTTTTGTTAAAAGACTCTTTTAACAGTGTTGACGAAATGTTAAAGTTGCTAACCAAAGAAATTAAATCGGTAAATTAACTAAAATGTGACTTAAACGTTTCAAAAAGAAAAAAACAGTTAACTTAAAAAACTTAGAGATTTTTTTTTATGTTTCATTGAGATAGTTAGAACCTTTTTTTCTCATTCGTTTAACTTGTGATTAGGTTATTTTTTGAAACTGTTTTCCATGTTTAAAAACGATAATCAAACCATATGTAGTGTATCATTTCACTTTTTAATTAACTAAAAATTGTTTACCTCACAGAAATATCGAAAGTTCTTGAGGAAAATCTCGGAAAGAGGTTCTTTATATTCAAACATGTTGCATGGAAGAGGAATGGAGCCGTACCATAGTAACTACACAGCCTCTCCTTCTTGGTACGACACAAGTATTAACAATAACTCTTTCTATTCCAGACCTAGCCACGGTCTTGGACAGTCTAGACTCTTATCCAACACATGTGAACCTGTCCACTTTAACCCGATGCCTTACAATCACATGAACCGATTGTCCACCAATGAGCCACACCGTATTGAATCAAACTTGACCATCCCAACCGTGATAGCAAACAAAACTGGCCAAACATCTCAAGTTCCCGGGTTTGGACAACATGGAATGTCGGCTACCAATGGTAATAGTTTCAACAACAACATGATGAGCAGCTATGGAAGTTCAACTTCTAATCAATTGGGAATAAGCAGTTATGCAAGTTCAAGTTTTAATCAACCAAGAATGAACAGCCATGGAAGTTTGACTCCTAATCAACTAGGATTGAGTAGCTATGGAAGTTTATCTCCTAATCTATTAGGAATGAGCAGCCATGGAAACTTGACTCCTTCTCAACTAGGAATGAATAGCTATGAGAGCTTAACTTCTAATCAACCAGGAATGAGCAGCCATGGCAGCTTGACTCCTACTCAACCAGGAATGAGCAGACATAGAAGCTTGACGCCTACTCAAGAATGGATGAGTAGCTATGGGAGTTTATCTCATAGTCAACCAAGAATAAGCAGCCAGGGAAGCTTGACTCCTACTCAACGAGGAATGGGTAGCTATGGGAGTTTAACTTCTAATCAATCAGTAATGAGCAGCCATGGAAGTTTATCTACTCAACAAGGAATGAGTAACTATGGGAGTTTAACTTCTAATCAACCAACATTGAGCACCCATGGAAATTTATTTCCTAATCAACCAGGAATGAGCAGCCACATAAGCTTACCACCTACTCAACCAGGTATGAGTAACTTTAGAAGTTTAACAACTAATCATCAAGGAATGAGTAGCTATGAAAGTTTAACTCCTACTCAACTAGGACCTAGCAATATCTCGCACCGGTTGCTCTTAAACAATGAGAACACTGCATATAAGCCTCAGCCACATGCCTCTACAATTATGCAACCAAATATTGAAATTCCTCAACTGGAGAATCTCAGCTTGTATGATGACCTCAACAATATTAACGAGCTTCTTGGTGATATAAGTAACTTTGACTTCGATCACGACAAGGTATATCTTCACATCCTTAATGTTACAATTATGTATATATACATGAAGTATATTTTGTGAGATTTTTTTTTGTCTGATATGTGATGTGAGCAGCAACAAGAAGAAGTGGTTTCAACCAACAAATTTGACATCCCTGCAAATTTTGAGACTGAACTGAATCAAATTTCCTCTCCTGAAGAAGATGGTGGATGGACCTTTATGAACATAAATCAGGTACATACCTATTATTAGGAGATTTTAGCAATCACAAGATTGTATTTGAATCAGCTTCCTATCAAAGATTATACATAAACATATAAAATTTAATTATGAGAATCTTTCTAACTGGATTTGTTACTATTAGAACTTTAGTAGATTTCTGCTACTCTTATAAACAAATATAGGGCATTGTATCTAGACATTTATTCAATATATCTAGACATTGTACTTTGGATAATATGTCTTGCTGAATAATATAT
This sequence comes from Sinapis alba, assembly GCA_012274485.2. Lineage (NCBI taxonomy): Eukaryota > Viridiplantae > Streptophyta > Magnoliopsida > Brassicales > Brassicaceae > Sinapis > Sinapis alba. Next base: position 37,606 of record MU105981.1, on the reverse strand, counting down.
TTGACTTTGTTGCGCAGGGTCATTCTAATGAAGAAACATCAAGCACTTTTGCTGCTCCGGAGATGAATGATCCAACTTTCAACAAAAACCCTAATCATGCTCAGGTATATATCTCTTATTTGTATTATTGTAAAATATTTCCATGATACAACCAACTATATTATTTTTTCTTAACTCGGAAACCTGGAATATATTTGGTAGGAAGAAGATGTTCCAGATCTTGATTGGTCGTTATTGGATTTAGAGGTAAAAGTTTAGATTATTTTCTATAGTTTAAATTGAAGTTTATGGGTCATGAAATATTTTTGATTAACTTTGTTCATATATATCTAGAACTTGGCTAATGAGTACGACTTCATGACCCGATGTTCACCAAGGACATGAATTGAAAAGGGTTCGATCCAAGATGTTTTCAAATCCGGCAATGCAAAGTAGTTTTTTAAGCAAATATATATAAGATTAAGAGTTTTATAAAAGTATTGTTATGGTTGTGTAATGAATTTAAGTGTTGGATATTATATCTCTTTTTTTTTTCCTTCAGCAAGTGTTGGATATTATGCTATGCCTGAGAACTTTTCAATACATATCGTAATCTAGATGCTTAGAAATTCATGTCTCACTTTATATTATAGTACATATATACACACACGTATGATCATGTATGAATTCTAAGTTGAATAGAATAATATTTTCAAAGTGATGATAGATATAAAGTACAATTACTTTTCTTTGGCAAATAGGAAAGTTTTTGCAAGTCTGAGGTATTGAACCCGTAAACTCCCAGAGACGGTATTAATACATATGCATATCTATTAATACAAATAATCTATTTGCGTCAATGGTAAAAATCGATGATAAATTGGAAATGAAAGTAAATACTGTGATCCAGAGGTCACTAATTCAACTGGAAAGGACTATGACCGTTGTGTTAGAGGTCTTAAATTCGAGTGATCGCTGTGACGAAACTAATATTACATGATTTGGTTTCAGGTTTGGGGGACTATGGCTTTGGTCGGAACCTTCTCGTATTCAAAAAAGAAAAAAACCTACATCCATATCATGGGGCCTATAAACCGGTGTTAACCAAGCACCAATGAGTTTCATTATCAGAGAACAACAGCTTACGGACAAAGACACTGAGCCAACAACCATTTTAAAACAGGCCAGGCTCGATAATGTTGCTTTTCATGGGGTATTTTGTAAATAGTAACTACGATATACTGTAATACTATTCCTTTCACGTCTAAATTTTTCTTTAAAATTGAGTTGAAAAATATATATAAAGAGATAGAATAGATTAATGTCAAAGTTGTTGATGGGAGGAGCTAGTTTGATACAACCACTTCCCTTTTGCAAACGCAGCAAAGCTGCACAAGTGAGAGATAAAAGAAAAACGGATACTGCATCAGAGCTGATAGTAAATCCAAGATAAGGATAGAAAAGTAGATACTTACCTTACTGTTTTTGAGCCAGGGACGAATGCATTCTTCGTGGTACTTGTGTGTACATGGTAAAATTATCATTTTTTCTCCACGAGCATAATCTGACTGGCATATCAGGCACCTGTTTCCCCAATCACATTGTAACTACTTGTTTACAACATTTTGTACATGTAATCGAACTGTTTTTTTTTTTCATTTTAGAAATTGCATGTGATTTTTAAGAAAAAAAGAATTAGAAAGTTAAGGGCATGCTAAGTGGTTAATTAAGTAAGAGTACCTCAACAAAAAAGTTAATATAAAATCAAAAATTTAGAAAAAAAAATTTGAAAAGAGGAAGAACGATTCTTTACGCAGAGACTTTTATCACATTTATCTACAGCTGTCATTTTTTAGATGACACAACAAATTTTATCTTATTAAATTTTAATCTTTTATTAATATATTAATATATTTATGTTGAGAGACTCGGGTAAAGAAATTTTGCATTGCAGATGCTCTAAGTTCTTGTTTTGTATTGAGTCAATATATAATTTTTTTAATATTATCTCTTCCTGTTTTTAAATCAGGATATACGTATAGTTTTAAATGAAAAATAAAAAAATAGGAGAGAAAGTAAGAATACTTTTTATCTTCTATAGAAGGTTGAAACTTGATGGTTGGTAATTGAGAAATTTGTCTCTCTGTTAAGCCTATACCTACATTTAAAACTCTTTCAGGCACAACACTTCGTTGAATTATTTCCTGCGATGTAATAACGACCAACATTTCTATTTCAGACAAAAAGGTTACTAGAGGAAATGCTATTGAAAAAAAATTAATAGAATCTTTTTTTATATTCATACGTCGAGTGAATCTTGGTTAGGTCGATCCCCATAGCGTTCTGCAAATGTATATTAGAGGTTAATAACTGCATAAGATGATAAACTATATATGCCTCCGACAAGGTCGATCCTGAGATTTAAGAGGTCATAAGCCATATTTTAAAATTTTCAACTAAATTTTTTTGTTAATAAATTTAGAGACCTGAAAAAAAAATTTATAGATCTTTTTCTATGTAATTTTGTTCAAAATTTTTGGGAACTCAAAGCTAATGTTTCATTAGGCTTGGCTCAGGGTCGGCCTTCCGAAAACGTATGAATAACTGCATAAGTTGATAGACCTGAGGTTGAAGGAGGAGGCGTGTTAGAGGGCAAAGGCATGCTTATTGGTCTTGGCCTATTTGTTGGTACAAAAAAACTCATTAGCCACGATATTAGCATAGACATCAAACATCTCAAGCAGAATGGTCTTCGGATGGTAGGTTGATTTTGAAACTGATGATGGTCCGATGGATTGGGATTAAAAGTTATAGACATGGTAGGTGACATGTTTTCAGACAAATGCCCCGGTGATACGAGCGGTGGAGTATCATCCGTTCTACCATGTTGTCTGCGATTTTTCTCGATTCTCTTGGTGATTTCATCAGCTTCACCGAACAAGTAATTGTATCCACGTGAACTTTGGGAATCACTCATCTTATAATATGTATTTTGAGAACTAGAGATGGGTTGATATTGTTGTGTGGCATGACTTTTTTTTTATATGTATCGTACTATTTCATTTAATTGCTTGTTATCGTGATTAAGTCTTAATTAAAGCATGTAAGAATCTTTAAGACGGATGTCAGAAACAACATCATGAAATTTAGTGTTAGAGATCAAGTAAAAACCCTATTATAGATACGGATTAGAGATTTAGATATTCCTTTTGATTAGTCAATTAAACGTAAAGAAATACAAGATATTAACTCATGTTGATCTCAACTCCTTATATCTTTTTGCATAATAACCACAATTGTTTTTGTTTATGAGTTTTAAAGTGTTGTGAACAAATTCGAATTAACCTTGAAGAAACCAAAGAACAAAAACGTATTGAGGCAAATATCCGTCTAGGATTTCTTATTATTATGTGAACAAAAATAATATTTGTGACCCTTAGATCCATATTTATAAGAGCAAAAAACTTGATTTTCTTTTTCCTATAAGAATACATACTTATCTAGAAATTTTTTTTTTTCTAAACAGAAAAGGTATATCGTACCACAGCAGCATGCCGCCCCCGTACTCCCTAGATGTCAACTTTGATAGAGAGTTTATCTTCCTTGCGCATACAACACCCGCATTCGGTTGGACTATGTCCGACCCAACGAATGTTAGGTTTTTACTGGTGCACAGAGATTTAACACACTTCTAGATGCAACATAANCTGGAGAATCTCAGCTTGTATGATGACCTCAACAATATTAACGAGCTTCTTGGTGATATAAGTAACTTTGACTTCGATCACGACAAGGTATATCTTCACATCCTTAATGTTACAATTATGTATATATACATGAAGTATATTTTGTGAGATTTTTTTTTGTCTGATATGTGATGTGAGCAGCAACAAGAAGAAGTGGTTTCTACCAACAAATTTGACATCCCTGCAAATTTTGAGACTGAACTGAATCAGATTTCCTCTCTTGAAGAAGATGGTGGATGGACCTTTATGAACATAAATCAGGTACATACCTATTATTATGAGATTTTAGCAATCACACGATTGTATTTGAATCAACTTCCTATCAAAGATTATACATAAACATAAAAAACTATTATGAGAATCTTTCTAACTGGATTTGTTACTATTAGAACTTTAGTAGATTTCTGCTACTCTTATAAACAAATATAGGGCATTGTATTTAGACATTTATTCAATATATCTATACATTTAGATGGAGTACTTTCGATAATATGTCTTGCTGAATAATATTTTGACTTTGTTGCGAAGGGTCATTCTAATGAAGAAACATCAAGCACTTTTGCTGCTCCGGAGATGAATGATCCAACTTTCAACAAAAACCCTAATCATGCTCAGGTATCTCTTATTTGTATTATTGTAAATATTTCCATGATACTACCAAACTATATTATTTTTTCTTAACTCGGAAACCTGGAATATATTTGGTAGGAACAAGATGTTCCAGATCTTGATTGGTCGTTATTGGATTTAGAGGTAAAAGTTTAGATTATTTTCTATAGTTTAATTGAAGTTTATGGGCCATGAAATATTTTTGATTAAATTTTTTCATATATATCTAGAACTTGGCTAGTGAGTACGACCCGATGTTCACCAAGGACATGAATTGAAAAGGGTTCGATCCAAGATGTTCTCAAATCCGGCAAGGCAAAGTAGTTTTTAAGCAAATATATATAAAGAACAAGAGTTTTATAAAAGTATTGTTATGGTTGTGCAATATATTTGTAAGTGTTGGATATTATATCTTTTTTTTTTCTTTGAGCAAGTGTTGGATATTATGCTATGCCTGAGAACTTTTCAATATATATCGTAATCTAGATGCTTAGAAATTCATGTCTCACTTTGTATTATAGTACATATACACACACACGTACGATCAGGTATGAGTTCTAAGTTGAATAGAATAATATTTTCAAAGTGATAGATATAAAGTACAATTTTTTTTTTGGCAAATATGAAAATTTTTGCAAGTTTCAGGTACTGAACCCAAAACTCCCAGATACGGTATTAATACATATGCATATCTATTAATCCAGATAATCTATTTGCGTCAATGCTAAAAATCGTTGATATATTGTAAATGAAAGTAAATACTATGATCCAGAGGTCACCAATTCAACTGGAAAGGACTATGACCATTGTGTTAGAGGTCTCAAATTCGAGTGATCGCTGTGGCGAAACTAATATTACATGATGTGGTTTCGGGTTTGGGTGGACTATGGCTTTGGTCCGAACTCTCTCGTATTCAAAAAAGAAAAAACCTACGATCCATATCAGGGGGGCCTATAAACCAGTGTTAACCAAGCACTGGAACAAGAGTCACTTTCTGGTGACCACATGAGTTTCATTGTCAGAGAACAACAGCTTACGGACAAAGACACTGAGCCAACAACCATTTAAAATAGGCCGACTCAATAATGTTGCTTTTCATGGGATATTTTTTAAATTGTAAATACGAGTCTACGATATACTGTAATACTATTCCTTTCACGTCTAAAATTTTCTTTAAAATTGAGTTGAAAAATCTATTATATAATGAGAGAGTTGTGCTCTCTCCTAAGAGCTGTCACGTCAGCATATGGTGGATCCCACACAATATTTTTTTGTAAAAATAATTATTTGCATGTTTTACGAGTCGAAGCATGCACCTCTCAGTGCTTATTTGATTGACATAACCAATTGAGCTACTAGAGATTTTGTAAAATGGGCGGTCGAAGTTTTATTTATTCTTTACGAGACCGGAAACACATGCGTCCATTATAGTTGGGATTGCGGGTCAATCTTGACCCGCCAACCCGCAGATCGATTCTTTTTTTTTTGTTCAAAATTCTAACTCGCCTAATCCACTAACAAAAAGTCTTAAATATGCACCCGCCCCAATAAACTTACGGATAAGCCGCAAGACACGCATATAATATTAAATTTAATAAAATAATTATTTTATTATATATTAATTATTTTATATAAAAATAATTAAAGTAATATTTAAAATTAAAATAATAATTTTATATGCTTTTACAATGTATTTTACTCTTTACAGTTTTTGCGGTTTGATGGGTATATGCGACTCAATTTTTTCTGACTCGCAACCGTTCTGCTTAAAATCGATTCAACCCGCAAATGCACCTGTATATCAAAATTTTTGAATCGATCAACCCGCATCCGTTTCGTGTTGGATTAATGCGGGACCAACAAGTAATGACTCAAATTCTCAGCTTTAACTTCCATGTTTCCCCTCAGGGTCGGTATTGTTTGTAAATCCCGTATTTTTCAATGGACCTTATTTACAATTCATTTAATAGGTCCACTTGATCCATTCTACGAAAACGTACCTTGCAATGGTATATCTAGGGTCTCACCAAACCTTTGAGAGAGATATAGAGGCTAATCGCTATCAATTAGAAAAACAATAAAAGAAACATACAAATAACAATCACCACAAATATAACTCAATATCACACCCCCAAAAAGTCACTCTAACTTACACTAACCAACACATACTGCAGTTGTAACAAGTTCTTGACTTAATTAGGCAAGTGATTATGAGGAATCAGAATACTTTGCAGCAGAGGTAAATCGACTAAACCTTTAGGGGGTCACATGACACCCTTAAAATGATCAAATAAGTTAAATTGTGTAGGTTTCGCTAAAGAATTTCTAGCAAAAATTTTTGCTCTCTTCCCATTGATACCCTAAAAAGCAGAGATCAATTCCCCTTTGACACCTTTTCATTTTTTTTTTAATTTTATATATATGACCCCAGTTAAATACTGGGTTGGATCCGCCACTTCAATTAGAGAAGTGATAAAAAACATTAATTAAGTTCGAATTGTTTAACAAATCGAACTTTCTAATACCTCCATGATAATTGATGACAAATTTATAACTTTCTTTCCGTTTGAAATTATTAGTTTGGAAGGTAGGTTTGTCATTTACGGGACTAATTACATTTGATTTATTAGAAAACTATTCAAGACCAACTATATTCAACTAAATCTACTTCATGTTCACCTAAATTCAGTTAAATTACTATATTTAGATTCAACCAAAAAACAAATTTAATTAAATTTAATTAAATAATTAAACACAATTTAGATCGAAACAAATTTTTACTAATCATCTTCCCTAAGTTTTTTATATATAATTAACTTTATCTATTATTTTCAGTATAAATAATTATAAAAAATAAGTACACACACCATGTTGTAATCAAAACTTTCAATAATTTTTTAAACTCAAACATTAAGTTACTATTTTATCCTCAATAGTAATGTGGCATGATAAAAAAATAAACTCACTACAATTTGAATATATATATATATATATATATATATATATATATATATATATATATATATATATATGTTTTTGGTTTGAAATAATTATAAAACAAAAATAATTTATTACATTTACTTTTCAAACTAAATAACAAATATATCCGGTTTTTATCCATTTAACCCAGTTATGTTTTTAGTTCACGTTTCATTTGGTTCTTCATCTGTTCCGTATGGATTTAAAAATACATAATCTATGCGACGTTTCTAAAAAAAAACATTATATAGCGGAACATTAATATTTCGGACTCCGCGCTTGCGCGGGGGCTATGAATCCTAGTATATATAAAGAGATAGAATAGATTAATGTCAAAGTTGTTGATGGGAGCTAGTTTGATACAACCACTTCCCTTTTGCAAACGCAGCAAAGCTGCACAAGTGAGAGATAAAAGGAAAACGGATACTGCATCAGAGCTGATTTAAATCTTGATGCAAGTAATCCAAGATAAGGATAGAAAAGTCGATACTAGCCTTACTGTTTTTGAGCCAGGGACGAATGCATTCTTCGTGGTACTTGTGTGTACATGGTAAAATTATCATTTTCTCTCCACGAGCATAATCTGACTGGCATATCAGGCACCTGTTTCCCCAATCACATTGTAACTACTTGTTTACAACATTTTGTACATGTAATCGAACTGATTTTTTCATTTTAGAAATTGCATGTGATTTTTTAAAAAGTTAAAGGCATGCGCAGTGGTCAATTAAGTAAGAGTACCTCAACAAAAAAATTAAATTAATATAAAATCAAAAAGTTAGAAAGAGAATTTTAAAAAGAGGAAGAACGATTCTTTACACAAAAACTTTTATCACATTTATCTACAATTGTCATTCTCTAGATGACACAACAAATTTTATCTTACTCTTTCTGTTTCGCAAAAAGTGTCATTTTAAGATTTTATTTTTGTTTCATAAAGAGTGTCATTTTGTATTTTCAATACAAATTTTAAAATAAAAGTTCAGTTTTATCCCTTTTTTAAATGCATTAATTAAAAAAAAGAAATTTATTTAGTGTATAAACAAATGATAAAATAGAGTTTTTAGAAGATTTTTTAATATGTGTGTAAAGCTTCCAAGTGACACTTATTATAAAACAGAGGGAGTATTAAATTTTAATCTCTTATTAACATATTAATATATTTATGTTGAGAGACTCGAGTAAAGAAACTTTACGCTGCAGATGTCCTAAGTCTTTGTTTTGTATTGAGTCAATATATAATTTTAATATTATCTCTTCCAGTTTAAAAATCAGGATATACGTATGGTTTTAAATGAAAAAAATAAAAGAATAGGAGAGAAAGTAAAAATACTTTTTATCTTCTATAGAAGGTTGAAACTTGATGGTTGGTAATTGAGAAATTTGTCTCTCTGTTAATCCTATACCTACATTTAAAACTCTTTCAGGCACTAGACTTCGTTGGATTATTTCCTGCGATGTAATAACGACCAACATTTCCTATTTCAGACAAAAAGGTTACTAGAGGAAATGCTATTGAAAAAAATTAATAGAATCTTTTTTATATTCATACGTCGAGTGAATCTTGGTTAGGTCGATCCTCATAGCGTTCTGCAAATGTATATTAGAGGTTAATAACTGCATAAGATGATAAACTATATATGCCTCCGACAGGGTCGATCCTGAGATTTAAGAGGTCATAAGCCATATTTTAAAATTTTCAACTAAATTTTTTTGTTAATAAATTTGGAGACCTGGAAAAAAAATTTATAGATCTTTTTCTATGTAATTTTGTTCAAAATTTTTGGGAACTCAAAGCTAATGTTTCATTAGGCTTGGCTCAGGGTCGGCCTTCCGAAAACGTATGAATAACTGCATAAGTTGATAGACCTGAGGTTGAAGGAGGAGGCGTGTTAGAGGGCAAAGGCATGCTTATTGGTCTTGGCCTATTTGTTGGTACAAAAAAACTCATTAGCCACGATATTAGCATAGACATCAAACATCTCAAGCAGAATGGTCTTCGGATGGTAGGTTGATTTTGAAACTGATGATGGTCCGATGGATTGGGATTAAAAGTTATAGACATGGTAGGTGAAATGTTTTCAGACAAATGCCCCGGTGATACGAGCGGTGGAGTATCATCCGTTCTACCATGTTGTCTGCGATTTTTCTCGATTCTCTTGGTGATTTCATCAGCTTCACCGAACAAGTAATTGTATCCACGTGAACTTTGGGAATCACTCATCTTATAATATGTATTTTGAGAACTAGAGATGGGTTGATATTGTTGTGTGGCATGACTTTTTTTTATATGTATCGTACTATTTCATTTAATTGCTTGTTATCGTGATTAAGTCTTAATTAAAGCATGTAAGAATCTTTAAGACGGATGTCAGAAACAACATCATGAAATTTAGTGTTAGAGATCAAGTAAAAACCCTATTATAGATACGGATTAGAGATTTAGATATTCCTTTTGATTAGACAATTAAACGTAAAGAAATACAAGATATTAACTCATGTTGATCTCAACTCCTTATATCTTTTTGCATAATAACCACAATTGTTTTTGTTTATGAGTTTTAAAGTGTTGTGAACAAACTCGAATTAACCTTGAAGAAACCAAATAACAAAAACGTATTGAGGCAAATATCCGTCTAGGATTTCTTATTATTATGTGAACAAAAATAATATTTGTGACCCTTAGATCCATATTTATAAGAGCAAAAAACTTGATTTTCTTTTTCCTATAAGAATACATACTTATCTAGAAATTTTTTTTTTTTCTAAACAGAAAAGGTATATCGTACCACAGCAGCATGCCGCCCCCGTACTCCCTAGATGTCAACTTTGATAGAGAGTTTATCTTCCTTGCGCATACAACACCCGCATTCGGTTGGACTATGTCCGACCCAACGAATGTTAGGTTTTTACTGGTGCACAGAGATTTAACACACTTCTAGATGCAACATAAAGTTTAGTGATTTTTGGCGTTTGTGTGAAAATTTAGAACATTTGGTATATTTTCAAGAGAGTGATTTAGTGAAGACAAGCTAGCTTCTCTCTCATAACTCTCTATGTATCTTTCACGGAGAAAAACTACAAAAGATTCAAGTTTTTTTTTGTTTTGTTTTTTATATTCGTTTAATCCGACCTAGCATAGTGGGATTACTACGTCCGTTGCAGATCAAAATTTCCAACTTTTTGGATTTGTGTTTATAGTTTGCCTTTCGCTGCTCTTCATATCAATCCCGTCAGCTATTTGATCGGATATCTTGTTCATTGTGTCAACTAAACCTCTTTCAAAGAGAACCAGTCTTTACCAATATAGTTTAGCCATTATCGGCTTTAAAGTAAAGCCTCTTTGTTGAAAGAAGGTGAAATTTTGATGGATCTTTAAGTTTTTTTTGAAGAAATTCAGGAGAGTTGGCGTTTGTTAACGGTCGACAAAAAAATCCATCTTCAACTCGACTTAAGCTTCCTCTGATTCACGGAGGATTAGGTTCTCTTTAATCATTTTGTCTCGGTTTAAGCAAAAGGTTCTTCGTCCGCGAGTGCAAGATTCAGGTGATTTGGGATGTTGCGGTGGTTTTGTGTGAAGAACTCATAACGTCAGCAAATTTTATCTCATCGGTGGTGGAGCCAAAGATGGTAGAGTCGAAGGTGGTGGAGCCAAGACTGGAGTTTCACATGCGCATCAAGTTAGTGCCACGTTGCAGCTTCTCTCTAAACAGCTTACACATGTGTCTTATTATTTGTAACTCGGTAAAGAACCTATGCAATATCGCAAGAAAACTCATTTTATATAAATAAATATATCAGTTTATAACTTATATTTGTATATAAAAACCTCTTAATTTTATTTTTTTGAAAATTATTTTTTAAATTTTACATTTGAAAAAGTTCTCATATCAAAACATAGAGTATTTATGTTTATATTCATTTATAGATAATATCAAAAATGAATATTTTATAGTTTTATATTATAACTAAAATACAAATATGTCAATACCAATTAAAATATACATCTTCAATTAGTTTAGGTAAATTATTCTGAAATCTTAAATACTACTTAATATTTTTGAACTTATTAAAATAAGATAACACATTTAAATTTAATTATTTACTAATTTAATAAGGTAATTTGTGATGATAAGTATGACATTCATGGTTTTTTGAAAGTATGTAAGAATGTGTATTGTGGAAAACATGATTATATGTGTTCAAAGAAAGAAGGAAAACATGATTATATGGTAACTTTAATTTTTTTAGGTACAATACATATTTTTATTGGTAAACCACACACACACTTTTTGTGCATTATTTGCATTTTATGTATTCAAAAGAATTGATCTTTGATGAACTTGAATAACAAAACTCTCAATTTCTTAATTTATTTGTGATTTTTATTTATTTATATGTTGTTATTTTAGTTGTGATTTATCATTACCTATATTTTTTTATAGGAGATGCAATGACTAACACAAAGTTGTAAGGATTCATTACTATATGCTATAGTTACCAACAATTACAATGGTTTGACCAATGATTGCAATAACTCATCATCAAAAGATGCAATCACCAACAACTGCAATGTTTCATTTAATTAGTTGCAATTTTTCAATTTAGGTAAATGTAATTGTTCATTTAGACGATTTCAAAGATTTACTTAAATCTCCGATAATCTTTTTTTTAAAGTGTAATTAAAGATTTTAATTAATAAACATCACATATATCAAAATCAAGTATAAATTTAATTGTGCATAAATCAATATAATTTTTTGGTTTATATTTTGTTAATACTTATCTATTAATAAATAAAATTATTTAATAGGTCCAAACGTTTTTATAAGTAGAAATGAAAATAAAACAAAAATTGATTAAAAAGCTATGCAGTTTTTAAAATGAATATACATTTTAGACATTTTCATAACCTCTTAAATATATATGTAATTTTTAGAATAAAAATATCTCTTCACACAAAAGTTAAATCTTTAAAAATCTATGCAGCTTTTATGATGAAAAGATACATCATTATGAAAAGATGCATTTTTAGATATTTTATTTTAAGACTAGTAACATTTTAAGAAGAAAAACACATTACTTAAGATTTGTTTGAAAAGACACATCAACTAATGTGATAATAAAAAGACACATCAATTTTAATATACATCTTTAACATGAAAACTTGTGTCTTTCATTTTTACTTTGCTCATTTCTATTTATTAATATTTCACATAAATATTTACAGTTGTTTTATATCTAAAAGTTAGTGTGTTAATATATAATTTGAATCTCTTAAATTTTTTACATTAAAAGTTAGATTTATTAGCTTTTGAAATGAAAAATTGTGTCTTTTCATTTTTTTTTGCTTATATCTATTTAATAAAACTTCACATAGATATTTTTGCAATTCTTTTCTATCTAAAAATTATTGTATTAATATGAAAATAAAATTATTGTACTAATATGAAACTTAAATTTCTTAATTTTTTTACATAAAAAAATTATCTATTAAGTTTTTTTTTCTTACATGAAAAATTGCATTTATAAGTTTTTGAGATGAAAATTGTATCTTTTCACTTTTACTTTGCTCATATGTATTTATTAATATTTCGCATAAATATTTAACACTTTTTATATCTAAAATTCAGTTTATCAATATGAAAAGTGAATCTCTTAAATTTTGTACATAAAAAGTTGCATTTATTAATTTTTGAAATGAAAAATTTCATTTAGTACTTATGTATTTTCAAATATATTTATAGTGTTTTATAAAAATATTAATACATATCATTTTTTATTTCTCTCTCACTACTTTTCCCATATTTATTTATTAATATTTCATATAATATTTACAATTATTTATATATAAGTCAGTGTTTTAATGTAAAAAATTGTATCTCTTTACTTGTTTTCATGAAAAGATACATTTATCAATTTTGAGATTAAAAGGTGCATCTATTTTTTATTTCTTTTTAAAAATATATATTTATACTCTGTTTTATAACATTTTCAATACAAATCATTTTTCTTTGTGTTTCTTACTACTACTATTTGAGGTTTGTGTTTGCTCGCTTATAGTAGGAATCTTGACAAAAATGAACATATGTGTTTTTTTCATTTTTACTTTGTTCATATCAATTTATTAATACTTCACATAAGTATTTAAAACTGTTTAGTGAGTGTTAATATGAAAAATTGCATCTTTTATGTTTTTATATGATGTTACGTACATTTATTAGTTTTTGAGATGAACACTTGTGTCTTTTTGTTTTTACTTTGCTCATATCTATTTATTAATATTATACAAATATTTAGAATTGTTTTATAACTAATAGTCAGTGTATTAATATGAAAATTTTAATATCTTAAGTTATTTACATGAAAAGTTGTATCTCTTAAGTTTTTTACATGAAAAGTTGCATTTATTAATTTTTGAGATGAAAGTTGTATTTTCAGTTTCGAAAAGCATTTTCAATTTTCAAAAAAGAAATTGAAAAATAAAATAAAAATAATTTTTGAAAAATAATATTTGAAAATTTTAAAAAATAATTTTTGAAAATTTTGAAAAAATAAAATAAAAATACTTTTTGAAAATTTGAAAAAAAAATTAAAAAAAAAATTAAGAAAATTTTGAATTCGAAAACATATAATTTGAAACTATAAAAACAATTGTTTTTATTATTTATTTATATTTATATATCTAATGTATAATAGTTTTTACCTTTTTATAAAATTTATTTTAATTATTTTCTTTTTGAGAACTTTTTATGATAAAAAATTAAAAATATTCTATTTAAGAAAATTACTTTAATTTTATTTAAAATATAAAGTTTATTGTATCAACTATCATTAGTCTATCAGTTATATATTTTGCTGGGACATGTATTAAAAAGACTCCACGACGGCTGAGTGGGGACAAGTGAAAGTGGAAGTCGACGAAGCAAAAGGTCGGAGATCTAAGGGTAAAATAGGAAAGTCAAAGTTATGTTCCGCCTGCATCTTCCTTGTCTTTCTTTTTGTCCCACTCAGACAAAACTGGAGAGAGAGAGAGTTCGCGTGCGTGCTCTAATCTGTAACTTTCCGCGAAGGTTGTCCTAATTTCATCGTCACATCCAATTGAATTTGAGAGATTTAGAAAGAGAGAGAAAGAGAGAGAATAAATGGGAAACTCGTTTGGTTGTTCGGCGTCAGGCGAGCGATTAGTATCAGCGGCGAGAGATGGTGATTACGTGGAAGCGAAGATGCTACTCGATTGCAATCCTTTCCTTGCCAAGTACTCTACCTTCGGTGGTCTCAATTCTCCTTTGCATTTCGCCGCCGCTAAAGCCCACAACGACGTCTCCTCTCCTCTCCTCTCCATTTCAAATGCTCTCTCTGTTTCCGCAAAACTTTCCTAAAAATTCTTTCTCTTTTGTCTTCCATCGTTAGATCGTGGGGTTGTTGCTGGAGAACGGAGCTGATGTGAATTCCAGAAACTATTGCGGCCAGGTATATTTTCCAAGATTCAGTTCTTTATAAAAAGAACTCATGCATGGATCCAATTTCGACTTATCAGATTCAGATTCAGTCTCTCCTTACTGTCAATGAGGGTAAATTGGGTAAACTAATATATTTGTTTCAGACGGCATTGATGCAAGCCTGTAGATACGGACATTGGGAAGTTGTGCAAACTCTTCTTCTCTTCCGTTGCAATGTGAGTTGAAACAAAACTCTCTTTTTTTTTCTTTTTTGGGTAATACTCCCTCCGTTTCAAATTAGATGTCATTGCGGAGTAGAATTTTTGTTTCAAAATAATCGTTTTCGGTTTTCAATGTAAAATTTATTGGTAATATTTTCTACTCTATTTTTCTATTGGTTGATATATGGTTAGGTGTATTGGTAATAGTGTTTTTATTTTGAAAATATGTAAAATTAAATGTTTTCTTAATATGTGTGCATAAACCTAGAAAGACAATTAATATGAAACGGAGGGAGCAGTAATGTTCGTTTGGCAGACGCAGCTTTCTGCGGCTGCGGCTATATTTCTGTTCAGTTGGTAGATGCAGCTATCTGTGTCCGAACACTGCGGTAGATGCTGTGTTTAGCATCAATCAAATTTGAACGCTGATAAAGTTAGCGTTATGTCGCAGCCGCAAGAAGCTGTGTCTGCTAAATGAACAACACTAATATCAAAATCGTCTTTTGTCTTTCTCAAAGGTTACAAGAGCTGATTATTTAGGAGGAAGAACAGCGCTTCATTTCGCTGCTGTGAATGGTCACGCCAGGAGTATTAGACTCGTCTTGGCTGACTTTGTACCTAGTGAGAAACTTAACTCTCTTCCTGACACTGCACCGAGGAACAACAAATCCGAGCAAAGGTTTGGAGAAACCAACCATCTTCTTCTATGTGTTGTAAGGGTTTGATAAAAAAAAAACATTTCTTCTGGTTCAGCGCATTGTCTAAATTTGTGAACAAGGCGGCTGACGGTGGAATCACAGCTCTTCACATGGCTGCTTTGAATGGATTATTTGATTGTGTACAGCTTTTGCTTGATCTTCAAGCTAATGTTTCCGCTGTCACATTTCATTATGGAACAACAATGGATATGATTGGTCTGACTTCTCTCTCTTTCTCTATCCACTCCCAACGTTACTACAACATTCTTTTTGCTCTCTAGATGATGATCTTGGCCTTTCCTATTCTTACAGGAGCAGGAAGCACACCTTTGCACTATGCCGCTTGTGGTGGGAATCTCAAATGTTGTCAGGTACTAACTTTATTCTCTTGTTTCTCTGTTTTGGATACAAAAAAAAAATTGTGAGAATCTTCATTTTCTGTGTTTCTCCATTTGTAGATTCTCCTTGCAAGAGGTGCAAGCAAAATGACATTGAACTGCAATGGGTAAGTCTCTTCTATTGTTTTGTTTCATGTTCAAAACTGTTCCTTAAAAAAAAAAAGAATTATTATTTGTAGGTGGCTACCAATAGACATAGCACGGATGTGGAGTCGTCATTGGTTAGAACCGTTACTTTCACCAGACTCTGATGTCGTCATTCCAGTGTTCCCTCATTCCAATTACTTATCATTGCCCCTCTCGAGTATACTCAACATTGCTAGGTAATGACCATACCCTTCCTCTAGTTTTAAGGACCAGACTATGACCTTTAGTATTACTTTCTTCTTGTCAACTATATTGTTACAGAGAGTTCGGGTTGCAGTCTGTAACCATCACAGATGAGGTTGATATCTGTGCGGTTTGCCTGGAAAGAACATGCACTGTTGCTGCTGAAGGTCTGTCTAAATTTTTGTCACACCCTTTCACGGATCTACTAGGCCTGCCGGTTTGGTTTGTTCGGTTTTCGGTTAGTTTGCTTCGTTATTTCGGGTTAATTCGTGGGTTGTGTTTCAGGTTGTGAGCATCAGCTATGTGTGAGATGCGCGTTATACCTTTGCTCATCGAGCAATATTCCCTCAGTGACATTAGATCCGCCCGGTTCAGTTCCTTGTCCTCTTTGCAGACACGGAATAGTCTCCTTTAAACGTCTCCCAAGCTCCCTAACCAGAGAAATGAAGTTACCTATGTCACTTGGGTTATGTGCGCCGTGTATGCTTCACACTAGTGACCCAACAGAACAGCAACAACGTTGCAAGACTCGGGCAGCCTCGGTTTCATCTGATATGTTCTGTCCTCTAACATGTAGCCCATTCCCTTCAGTCAACATTCCTATGTGCACGTGCAACGATGGAACATGTCCAAACTTTGAGACACATGGAACAGAGAGACATAGCGAAGAACATGACGAATCTTCTTCTCCTCCTCGGGCAACGACTGAGCAGGAGAAGATAGGAGAAGGGCAAAGGCTTGGGAAGACAACTTGTTCAAGCATGTTCTGGGGAAGAAGAAGCTGTAGCAGAGAGAACCAATGCAACTCTGAGATCAATGCCTGATCACAAACTTTTGTCTGTACAGTGTGAGAGAGAGAGAGAGGGAGAGAATCAATGTCACCCACACAGTCTTGTTTGTTTCGACTTTTGAGAGGCTTCAGATATAATCTATGGTGGAAGATTTGTAATTATCATTATAAATGATGGGGTCATTTTCTTTCCCAGATTTATTGTAATACTATTTGTAGATTGATCTATTATTCAATCTTACCTTAGATTAGTTTTAGTCTTTCTTTACTCTCCTCTCTACCCGTGTTCTTCTAACTTCCAAAGATAGGTATGCAAAAAAAGATCAAAGGAAAACAGTTATAGAATGTGTTGTTTTATCTATAACTAAGTTTGTCTTATTGTATACACATGCGTATGATTTTTAGACGTGTTGGTGTCTCATTTTGCATGAACGCTTGAGTTTATCCTATATAAGGCGTGCAAGGAAAATTTTGTTTCTAAGCTTATTTGTGTAGAAAATTACAAAGGCATTAAATAATTTTGGGTAGAATTGGCATGTGGTCAGTGGAAGTAGATAGTACACATTGCTACTTATGTTTGCAATAGATTCTAGTACAATAAGAATAGACACGGGTTGAGAATTTTGAAAAAAAGAATGTTCATATCTCATATATATGTATATATGATGAGTTTACAAAAATTATAAAACAACAAATATTAATATCATTTGTATAATTGTATTTACGGTAATATTACGTTTGAATAACACCAGATGACAGCCTAAGTACCACTAATAAACCATAAGATTGTCTGTTAGGGTTGGTTGATAGCTTGATGCTACAACTGGACCGATTTGGAATTTGGTTCAAGACCGGTCAGGGTAGGTTAGACTGGATGTTGGTTCAGTTACCTACCATCGTTTTGTCTCCATAGTTGAAGATTAAAAAGAATTCCATGAATTGGATACCCTGGTCACATTTACCCGGAATCTAAAAAATGAAATTTGGTTTGTATTTAGGTCTTGTCAACTATAATAGTGAATCCTATATTTTTAGAATAAAAAAATTGGAACCGAACCGGAACCAAACTGATAATTGGTTCCAAAAAAGGGTTCTGAGCTCTAGCCCTGTAAGCCCACACCTGTGTAGAGTAGATCGTTCAACACCTGCAGTACAAACCAATTTTTGAGATCTGCCACCAAAGGAGTAACTCCCGATATAGCAGTAAAAGCAAGATGTGTAGGCAGATCAACTCATTAAGTTCCCATTGAAATAGGAATATTATTGATCTGGTTAAACAAGAGTGGATCATGCACACAGGTTGAATGGATACCCAAATCTTTATAATATTATTTATATATTTATAAATATTAACTATATTTAGTAAAATAATTAAATAGCTTAAAACTATTATTTATAAGTCAAATACCAGAAAATTGAAATATTATAATATATTTTATCTAAAATATTTTAAATAACTTATTTTTATTCACATTAAATTAATATTTTATTCAATCCAAGAACTTATAAAATTTTGGTTCCAACAAGGCACATAAGCAAATTAAAGGGTAGGGGATCGGAGCAGTCGTAGGATTTTCTTTGATGCTCATTTTTGTTTTGACGTCAAGGTGGAGACATTCACAAGAGGGTGTTAAGAATAAAAATGATTTTCTTGCTAAAGAGAATAAAAATTCCTTGTCTAATCCTTCACGCGGCGTCTAACCATTGAAAAAAATATGGGATCTAAGAGCACTTTCGTCCCAAAATTGCTTAAATGAGAGTGTTTAAAATAATTTTTTTTTGGTTTGGAAAAAAAAAAAAAGAAAAAAAAAAAACCAATCGTGAGCTGCCACGTATTAATATGGTCCGCGAACAGTGCAAACAATAACACCTTATTAACTCTTATTTAAGCACTCTTTCTTCTTTTTCTTCTCTTTCTTCTCTTTCCCCCAAGCAATTTTGGATGAAGGTACCCTAACAACTTTGCTCTTTTCTATCTACCTCTTACAACTAAGCAACTTAAACTTATTCATCCAATAAGCATCGGTTGGTAAATTTTTTAATTAAAACATAAATTTCAATATTTAAATAAAATTAGCTATAAACAATTAACACACGTAAAATGTTAAAAAAAAACTAAAAAATCTTTTAAATATATATTTTTTTTATTAGTGAAAATCACCAATATGGATGCTCTAATAGTTTGGTTTGCCTTTGTATGCATTAATGTAAAATTGTATTTTTGTAATAGATATTTGTGCCGTGTAATAGATATTTGTGATAAAAATTTAAAATAATATTTTTGTAATAGATATTTGTGCCGAGTAAAAGTATATTTCCTCTGTTTCGCAAAGATTATCGTTTTGAGATTTTATTTTTGTTTTATAAAAAACATCGTTTTCAATTTTCAATATAATTTATTGATGTTTTTAGCTTAATATTTATTGTAAAATACATTGGTTTTATAAATATTTTTATTTATCTAAAACATTATTGGTTGAATAACTAACATTATTAAAAACATCAATGAATTTTAATTATTTTTTAATATGTTTGATAACTATCAAAATAATATTATTTAAGAAAGAGTATCAATGATTTTTTTTAATAAAAAGCGAAGTAATCCAAAAACCGAGGGGTTGAGATGATATAAAAGGTGTGACAGCGTAAGGCGCTAGATCGATGGCAGAAACATCGTAGCAATATCCTTTCTCTCTCTCTCTCTTTTGTCTTCTTCCATCCATTTCTCTCTCTCTTCTTTGGAGGGAGTGCCGGAATCAAAGCCTCAGGTGATCAGAGTTCCGCCGGAATTATCCAATTACGCCGTCCTCCCTTCTCGTTAAGGAAGGAGAATTTGAACATCTATTCACTTTTTGTATGATTGGCTAGAAAGAAACAAAAAGCAGAGTTTTCTTGGTTTTCTTGAAAGGAACGTGAAGCCTGGAGAAGAAAAAGAATTACAATTGTGTCTTTTGGTAAAAAAATTTTGCTTTGTGAATTTGGTAAGAAGTTGTTTGTGTGAGATGTCAATCTAAGTTCCACATCGGAAGTTTAAAGATGTTCAACTCTAGTTAGTACGAGACCTTTTAGAAAGCAACCCAAAAATAAATCCATGCGGATCACTAAGTCCAAAATTGACAATATCATACTAATGGACAATAAAGAGTTGGACATAGAATTACACAATCTCAACAGTTTTGTTCTCTCTGCTTTGCTTTGAATGCACCAAAGATGTGATGTTTGTGTTGCTCTATGTAGGTAGGTCTTCTTGTACAATGCGGTCTGACAGTTACCAGCTGTCACAGCAACCAACCACTCTTCCCTCTCTTATTCCTAATGGCACAACAACTCCAACTGATACTCACTGGGAGAGCAGTTTTTTTCCCACCTCTCTCTCTGAATTATCTACTAGAAAACGTAAGCTTCTTCTTCTGATTTGGTCCAAGTCTTAGGCTTACACAAATAATAGTCTGCACCGTCGTCGGGACCGTCTCGTATAATTTTTGGGTCATGTTCAAAAAATATTAACGATATATTTAACAATATAATAAAGTAATTTTAAAAGTTCATATATTTATTTTATATATATTTGAAATCTTTTAAAAAAATATAAACTTTAAATTTAATAGGATATCTAAAAATTTAAAGTTTTATATCATAACTTATATATTTATGTTTAGAAATTCTAAATTTTTTAATATATTTTGATTTGGGCTCTGTTCAACCGCTCCACTTACAGGTGCTGTTAAACGGCTCTGAGTCCGTCGTCATGGTCATGAAAACACTCGATTTCTACTTATATTATTCATGTGTGTTGTGTTTTGCAGTAGTAATTCTACCAAGAAGTGATCAACATTTAGCTTTCATGTCTGTTAACCGTGATGAAGAAGAACCTTTTGAGTCTTTAGAAGAGATTGAGGCACGAACTATTGGAAATCTTCTTCCTGCAGACGAGGATGACGATTTTTTTGCAGGAGTCGTTGGACATAACTCTCGTCCCAATGATCTAGACGACGACTTTGACCTATTCAGCAGTGTTGGTGGCATGGAGTTAGATGTTTCTGTTTCTGGCGAAGAGGAAGTTACTCTATCCAGAACACTTTTTGTTAGGAATATGGATAGCATCATTGAAGACTCCGAGCTTAGTGTCCTTTTTGAAGTTCGTTCACTCTTGTTTCTCCTCATAGATTTCCTTACTTTAAAGGTCTTTGGCTTCTCATTATTTGATCATATATATATTTAGCAATATGGAGACGTCAGGTCTCTTCATACAGCTAGCAAGAATCGTGGCTTTATCATGGTATCATACTATGATATAAGGGCTGCTCAGAATGCTATGAGAGCACTCCACGGTAGGCTCTTAAGGGGAAGGAAGCTTCATATTCATTATCCTATCCCAAAGGTGGTGTTCCTTGTGATTATAACTGTCATTTCTGTACTGCGTAGGACTAATATCCCTTTTTCCATATCAGGAAAATACTAGTATAAAAGAGAACACCAACGAAGGAGCTCTGCTGGTTAATAATCTTGATTCTTCCGTATCGAATGAAGAGTTTCAGAGAATAGTCTATTCATATGGAGAAATCAGAGAGGTTTCTCACTCCCTATCTCCTACTACTTTCTTTGTGTATATTGACTGGTGTTGCTGTTGTTTGCAGGTTCGTCATGAGAACTCACAGATATACATAGAGTTCTTTGATGTTCGAGCCGCAGAGGCTGCTCTCCGAGGACTAAATGGGCTTGAGATTGCTGGGAGGCAGCTTAAACTTGCACCATCCTGTCCACAGGGTACTATAAGGTGGTTATCAATATGCTTTTATATATATCAATAAGAACGCNGGTGTTGCTGTTGTTTGCAGGTTCGTCATGAGAACTCACAGATATACATAGAGTTCTTTGATGTTCGAGCCGCAGAGGCTGCTCTCCGAGGACTAAATGGGCTTGAGATTGCTGGGAGGCAGCTTAAACTTGCACCATCCTGTCCACAGGGTACTATAAGGTGGTTATCAATATGCTTTTATATATATCAATAAGAACGCTAATTGTGTTTTGATTCGTCGTACCTTTTTTTCAGTTTCACGCCAACAGATGATTTTGAACGGGTTTTATCTAAAATGGCTTTTACCAATCTATCATCAGCACAGATAGGTATAATAGTGAACAACGGTTTATGGTTTATTCGTTTATGAATGATTGAGCATCCTGTCACAAACTCATACATATCCTTTTTTAACTCTCTGTTTCAGGAAGACATTTCCCAGGAGGAATATTAGCTTCAACAACCTCTATAGATGTTGGATCACCTGTGAATTCCTTCATTGAACGGCACCAGAGTCCTAATGGGTTGCCACCATCTACAAGAATCATCTCAGCTAGCAAGCCTGTTGATCTTCAGTCCTTTGATAGTTCAAAAATCGCGGTCCAAAGCATGCCAAATCTGCATCCTCATGAGTACCTTGACAACTTTGCAAGTGGTAGTCCATATAAATCTTCATATTGCTTTTCTGGCTTGTGCAAGTTTTCTCATTTGTCCTTTTTTTTTTCTTGTAGTCATAGGATCTCCCTTGAATCAAGGATCCCTCCGTGCTAACCACAACTTACGGAGCAGCTCTAACACTCAGCTACATAGTCCCTCAAGTGGCATAGTGTGGCCTCCTAACTCACCATCTCGCGGCAACAGCATTCCTCCTCAGTGCATCCCACCTCCATTCTCTAGAACATCTCCTCTAATGGTGCACCACCACCACATTGGATCTGCCCCTGTATTAAACTCTCCTTTTTGGGATACAAGACAGGCCTATGTAGCTGAATCTCAAAGATCTTCTGGATTTCATATGGGTTCCCATGGTGGTAGTAGCATGGAAATGGGTTCTCATAAGGTGTTTGGCGGGAATCTCATGAATGCCAATTCAAAAAATGCTGTATTGAGATCATCGCCACATATGTCTCATCTCTATAATGGAAGGAGCCCAATGCTTTCAGTGCCAGGCTCATTTGGCTTGTTTCCTAATGAACGATACAGGAATGATCTCTCTCACAGAAGAAGTGATTCTAGCTCTAGTAATAATGCTGAAAAGAAACTGTATGAGCTTGATGTTGATCGTATATTACGTGGGGAAGACAGCAGAACAACACTGATGATAAAAAACATTCCTAATAAGTAAGTGACTTCACTTTTTTAAAAAAAAACTAATGCAATTATTGATCTGTTCTTGTAATGGTTGTTTAGGTATACTTCTAAGATGCTTCTAGCTGCGATTAATGAGTACTGTAAAGGAACATATGATTTCTTTTATTTGCCAATTGACTTCAAGGTATGCATTGCATGCCTTGTGCTCTATTATGGTAATGTCATTGTCATTGTCAATGACCCTTGCCTCTCTTTACAGAACAAATGCAATGTGGGATATGCTTTCATCAACCTTACCAAACCGGAAAACATTGTCCCGTTGTACAAGGTGTTAATATTGATAACAATCTCAAACAATAGAGATTGAATGCTCAAAGAGCTTATTAACATAGATATAAATAGCTTATAAGAAAGCTTTATTATGCAGAAAAGTAAATAAATGAGAAAGCTTTAAATTTGTCTTCAAGAGCTTAAAATATGGATTGATTTCATAAGAGTTTATAGAGAGAGACTGCTCTAAGTGGCAGCCAAGGTTACTTACATAAGAGTTCATAACATCATATATATAAGCACTATGGAACCCTAATAACATGGACTATGGGCTTCACTTCAATGATTTGGGCTTGTGTTCTAATATTCCCCCGCAAACTTGGGGTCGGGTGCAAACACGATGCCAAGTTTGATGATGAAGATGATGATGGCTTGGTGGAATAAGCAGTGGAAGCATGATCATATGGAGTTATAGGTGTAATCTTCAATTCACCTCATAGAAGAGATTGTTTGGTCTATACTTGGAGAGTATCGCATGGCTTCACTCAGAGGTTTCTCTTGAACTTGGAGAGCTTAGTCGATCTCACTCAGAGGTACATTGTGACCTTTCTTTCTCACAAAGAGTATGGGTTATCTTGTGACCCGTTTAACTCATAAAATTTGTCTTATAACAAAAAAAGAGACCTCCCCACAACAACTTAAATCCTTTCCACTATTTATCTTCCATCCAATAACCAACTAGACTATGCGTATGACCTTCTGCTTTTCTTTTGGTATTCTATCGAACAACTTGTGTGCACTCATCATATTCTTTGAAAACCAGCAGAAACTTGCATCTAAAACTTGCATCCAAACGAGAGCATAATTCATCACAACTTCTGAATCCAGACCAATCATCCAAACCAGCATTGTTCTATCAAACTATGACTACACAGCATTACTCTAAGTTCTGCTCTGCCTTTAGAACAAAGAAGTTACCTTAGATGGAGTACACGCTGGATTTTCTGTCCATGATCTCTTTTTTTTTTTTGACTTGATGTTGCTCTCAC
>MU105981.1:0-12388 GCA_012274485.2 Sinapis alba | reverse complement strand
TGATAACAATCTCAAACAATAGAGATTGAATGCTCAAAGAGCTTATTAACATAGATATAAATAGCTTATAAGAAAGCTTTATTATGCAGAAAAGTAAATAAATGAGAAAGCTTTAAATTTGTCTTCAAGAGCTTAAAATATGGATTGATTTCATAAGAGTTTATAGAGAGAGACTGCTCTAAGTGGCAGCCAAGGTTACTTACATAAGAGTTCATAACATCATATATA
This sequence comes from Sinapis alba, assembly GCA_012274485.2. Taxonomy (NCBI): domain Eukaryota; kingdom Viridiplantae; phylum Streptophyta; class Magnoliopsida; order Brassicales; family Brassicaceae; genus Sinapis; species Sinapis alba. Next base: position 12,160 of record MU105981.1, on the reverse strand, counting down.
TAAGCACTATGGAACCCTAATAACATGGACTATGGGCTTCACTTCAATGATTTGGGCTTGTGTTCTAATATTCCCCCGCAAACTTGGGGTCGGGTGCAAACACGATGCCAAGTTTGATGATGAAGATGATGATGGCTTGGTGGAATAAGCAGTGGAAGCATGATCATATGGAGTTATAGGTGTAATCTTCAATTCACCTCATAGAAGAGATTGTTTGGTCTATACTTGGAGAGTATCGCATGGCTTCACTCAGAGGTTTCTCTTGAACTTGGAGAGCTTAGTCGATCTCACTCAGAGGTACATTGTGACCTTTCTTTCTCACAAAGAGTATGGGTTATTTTGTAACCCGTGTAACTCATCAATTTTTTCTGATAACAAAAGGGACCTTCCCACAACAACTTAGATCCTTCCCACTATCTATCTTCCACCAATGACCAACTAGACTCTGACCTTCTGCTTTTCTTATGGCATTTCATCGAACAGGTTGTGTGCATTCAACATATCAGACACTAGCTTGCCTATCTAAACACATCCTTGTCAGCCCAATCACAGTCTATCTCATCTAACTCTTTCAGTTCAAGACCTACGAATCTAGACCAGCCAATATCCATATCAAACCATGTCTAACAAGAAATCTCAAATATTACCATAGACGTTGTGGTTTGAAGACTTCTTCCATATCTAACGATGGAGTGTGTGATGCCTCCAGTCAACTTGATCTCTGCCCACTCATAACAAGTGATGTATGACGTGAAACGTGTCTCTTCAAACCTCATATTCTTCAACTTTGCCCAGCTCTCAAAGGTTCTGACTTTAGCTACCATAAAGCTTCAACCTTTAACTCCTATGATGTAACAAAACGCACAGAACATCTTCAGCTTGATAACTCAAACTCTTCTTCTTCAAATAAAGCTCAAGTCTTGGTTATGATTCTTCTTTCTCTCAGACAAAACTTTTTTTTTTTTAAAACCATGAGTCATCTTCAACATAAACGAGCAGAAGCTTGAAAGCATGAAAAAGAAGAAAAAAAATTTGTAGATCCCTGAACGACTGGAGCTCTGATACCATGATAACAATCTCAAACAATAGAGATTGAATGCTCAAAGAGCTTATTAACATAGATATAAATAGCTTATAAGAAAGCTTTATTATGCAGAAAAGTAAATAAATGAGAAAGCTTTGAATTTGTCTTCAAGAGCTTAAAATATGGATTGATTTCATAAGAGTTTATAGAGAGAGACTGCTCTAAGTGGCAGCCAAGGTTACTTACATAAGAGTTCATAACATCATATATATAAGCACTATGGAACCCTAATAACATGGACTATGGGCTTCACTTCAATGATTTGGGCTTGTGTTCTAATANGGTGTTGCTGTTGTTTGCAGGTTCGTCATGAGAACTCACAGATATACATAGAGTTCTTTGATGTTCGAGCCGCAGAGGCTGCTCTCCGAGGACTAAATGGGCTTGAGATTGCTGGGAGGCAGCTTAAACTTGCACCATCCTGTCCACAGGGTACTATAAGGTGGTTATCAATATGCTTTTATATATATCAATAAGAACGCCAATTGTGTTTTGATTCGTCTTACCTTTTTGTTTTTTTTTCAGTTTCACGCCAACAGATGATGTTGAGCGGGTTTTATCTAAAATGGCTTTTACCAATCTATCATCAGCACAGATAGGTATAATAGTGAACAACGGTTTATTCGTTTATGAATGATTGAGCATCCTGTCACAAACTCATACATATCCTTTTTTAACTCTCTGTTTCAGGAAGACATTTCCCAGGAGGAATATTAGCTTCAACAACCTCCATAGATGTTGGATCACCTGTGAATTCCTTCATTGAACGGCACCAGAGTCCTAATGGGTTGCCACCATCTACAAGAATCATCTCAGCTAGCAAGCCTGTTGATCTTCAGTCCTTTGATAGTTCAAAAATTGTGATCCAAAGCATGCCAGATCTGCATCCTCATGAGTACCTTGACAACTTTGCAAGTGGTAGTCCATATAAATCTTCTTATTGCTTTTCTGGCTTGTGCAAGTTTTCTCACTTGTCCTTTTTTTTCTTGTAGTCATAGGATCTCCCATGAATCAAGGATCCCTCCGTGCTAACCACAACTTACGGAGCAGCTCTAACACTCAGCTACATAGTCCCTCAAGTGGCATGGTGTGGCCTCCTAACTCACCATCTCGCGGCAACAGCATTCCTCCTCAGCGCATCCCACCTGCACTCTCTAGAACATCTCCTCTAATGGTGCACCACCACCACATTGGATCTGCCCCTGTATTAAACTCTCCCTTTTGGGATACAAGACAGGCCTATGTAGCTGAATCTCAAAGATCTTCTGGATTTCATATGGGTTTCAATGGTGCTAGTAGCATGGAAATGGGTTCTCATAAGGTGTTTGGTGGGAATCACATGGATGCCAATTCAAAAAATGCTGTATTGAGATCATCGCCACAGATGTCTCATCTCTATAATGGAAGGAGCCCAATGCTTTCAGTGCCAGGCTCATTTGGCTTGTTGCCTAATGAACGATACAGGAATGATCTCTCTCACAGAAGAAGTGATTCTAGCTTTAGTAATAATGCTGAAAAGAAACTGTATGAGCTTGATGTTGATCGTATATTACGTGGGGAAGACAGCAGAACAACACTGATGATAAAAAACATTCCTAATAAGTAAGTGACTTCACTTTTTCTTAAAAACTAATGCAATTATTGATCTGTTCTTGTAATGGTTTAGGTATACTTCTAAGATGCTTCTAGCTGCGATTAATGAGTACTGTAAAGGAACATATGATTTCTTTTATTTGCCAATTGACTTCAAGGTATGCATTGCATGCCTTGTGCTCTATTATGGTAATGTCATTGTCATGTCAATGACCCTTGCCTCTCTTTACAGAACAAATGCAATGTGGGATATGCTTTCATCAACCTTACCAAACCGGAAAACATTGTCCCGTTGTACAAGGTTAACATTATTGACTTGTGTTTTACCAATTTATTTGAAAAAAAAAAAGCATTCGTTTAGAAAAAACTCTTGCATATGGTCGGATCCAGGGACAATCAGCTCTTATTGCTCATTTCCAGAACTCAAGTTTGATGAATGAAGACAAACGTTGCCGGCCTATTCTCTTCCACACCACCGGTCCAAATGCTGGTGAACAGGTAACAAAGATACAAGGCCTCATCACTTAATGAATATCGTTTCCAAATTCCCTAAGGTTGCATGTAATCATATTACTTGTTTACATATGTAATGTGCAGGAAGCATTTCCAATGGGTTTGAACATCAGGTCAAGACCAGGCAAGCATCGAACAAGTAGGATTGATAACTACACCAACTTTAGCAGCAGCTCTGAAAACCGAGAAGAGACGGACATGTTCTAACCTGATGAGTTAAAAGTCAGACTAACCTTAGGCGTGTTCTGCTATCAGACTTTAAGAAAGAAAAACAGACAAAAAAAGATTATACTTGTTCTGGTTGCTTCACAAGTTTTGTTGCATCATCAAACCCCCCAGAGAAATCTTGCTGGCTTTTTTTTTTTTTTTCTTTTTTCGCAAGTTTTGCTTTTGCAACCAAAAACGTTGGGTTGTTGTCTAGAAGGATATTTCTTTGTACTTTGCTTACAAAATGTAACTTTAACTTAGTAAAAGATCGATGTGCTAAGTTTCTCTGCCAACGTTTTGGGACCATATCATTTTATATGTAAACAAACCCTTGAGGGCAATGATTTTCCTAGTCTTGTTGGTTTCTGTTGTTTCTCTCAATTTCGGTTGGACTTATGTAAAAACAAATTACGTTACAACTTATCAAAAAAATAAAAAAAAAATAAAATAAAATAAAACGTTACCAAAAATCAAACTTAGTATAATATTTTAACATCTTAATTTAACAAAAAGATCATCAGAAAAGTTGATACGATAAAGTCTAAAAATATAATATATCAACTAAATTTACTAAAATAATATGATAAGTGTTACTATATATAAAATTTATACAAAATAAGATAATTCTCTTAAATAATTTTTAAGTTTTTTTTAATAAAAATAACCTTTAAAAATAAAATGACTAAAATAGTCTCTTCATATTTTTAAAATTTTAAAATTTATTTTTTATTTTTAAAATTTGAAACTCCACCCCTAAAATCATACCCTTTAACTTTAATATGTAGATTACTCTAACTTAGGTGTATAAATGTACATTTTCTTTTTTTAATGAAATATTTTAGTCATTTTCTTCTTTGAATACTTTTTTTGTGAAAATAAACTACAAATTGCTATCTTAGAGTATTTTTCAAAAAAAATATGGATAAATTTCTTAAACACAACAATGTATGTACTTATAAAATCTTGCAATATATTAAAATTAAAAATGCTAAAATATATATTTTAAAACACAACATGTATTTATACCCTAAATAAATATTATTTATATAGTATAATTAAATAAAATTTAAAATGTATTATATGTAAACTGTAGAAAATTTATTAAAAAATATTTTGAAGAAGCATTGCTATTTAGTTATTTCATATTATTAATTTATTGTATTGAACTCGGAAATATATTAGTATGTAATAATAATTAATAACAAAATAAAATGTTTAAAAAATCATATATATTAATAATGTTGCGTAAGAAACCTAAACAATAAAATTATAGAGTTACATAATACATAACACTAACATATTAATCATATATTTAATGTTTAACAATAATATCAAAATTATATATTTATAAAATTGAAAATATCTACACGGAATTACGTGCAGAACAAAAACTATAGTATCATTTTATATGTAAACCCTTGAGGGCAATGCTTCCCTTATTCTTGTTGGTTTCTAATGTTTCTTTCAATTTCAGTTGGCATCTTATGTAAATTTTTAGTCAAAAAAAAAAAAAAACTTTAGATAGATAGTCCTTTTTAGTTTGTTTTTCACAAACTAGTTCTTAAGGAAAAAAATGATCAAAAATAAATTTTATTAAAAACTAAAAAATACATTTATATGCATTTATACCCTTAGGGTTAACTAGTATAGACTTAGGGTTTAGAGTTAAATGGTGGGTTTGGGGATGAGTTTCAAATTTTAAAATAAAAAAATCAAAATTTTAAAATAAAAAGGCTATTTTGGTCATTTTATTTTTTTGAAGTGTTATTTTGTGACAAATTTTTAAAAATGACTATTTGAGAGAATTGCCCAAAAAATTATGTAAACCTTCTAACACAGCATTTTTAACATATTATATTTTTTATTCCAAAACTCATTTTATAGTAAAATATGTTCGAACCTACTTCATAGGATAAAAATGAGTTTGCTTTACTTACAATCATCTAACTTTCTTTTGTTTACTATTTATTTATTTTTATTTTAAAATGAGTAGGATTTTTGATATTGTTTTTAATTATTAAGAAAAGATAAGAAATATAAAAATACAAACTTATTTTATACTGAGAAAAAATAATTATTTTTTTTGAAATTATTCCATTCTAAAATAAAAATGAAATAATACATTAAAATATCTCTTAATAATACATTACTTATATTAACAAAATTATCTTAAGTATCCGATAATAATCTATGACGATTTTCATCAATCAATCCCCAGAAAATCCTTTTTGACCAAATCATTAAGTAGCCCGCAGTTCGAAAATGAATCTGATCGATAAAAATAAATCTGAACAGATTCGAACCTGATATAACTATGAATGAATCTTGTTTTACAATTTTGAATTATGGGGTTTATCCAAACTGAATCTAAACCCAAATGAATATTCGGAAAACCAGAAAGTTTCAAAATCTAAAAAAAAAACTGTTGTATCAAACCTGATCTTCATCCATAATATATGTCCAAAATATAATAAAATATTATTGAGTACTTAAAGTAATTATCTATTGTATGAATAATTAACTCAAATACTTAGTTTAATATACATTTTGGTATTTGGTTAATATTGATGATTTTATGTTTTGACAATTACATTTGAAATCTATTTATGAATAAGCTTATTTCTGAAATTTAAACAATGTTTTATTTTAAAATTTAAATAGTGTTTTTTATGTTTATAGAGTTACTAGTTGTAAATTTTATTTTTTTATGTTTCATTATGAATAATTCTCGTTTGTACAAAGTTGTGGTTTGTCATAATATGTTGGATGTTGCCACATATAGTTCAAAGAAGAGTATCATATGGATGATAGATAACTCTCTCAAAATTATTTTGAAGGACAATAATATAGTTTGAGCAAATCACATACACAAATTTATTGAAAATATTGAAATATTAAGTTTAATTAAGCACAAATGAATATTTTTGGAACTGATAACCCAATTGATATCTAAAACTGATAACTCGATTAATATCTAAAACCAAAACTATTTCCAGTTTAATTGGATCTTGGATATGTAACTAAACCTGAACTGAATCTGATTAAACTCAAACCAAATCTTATCTAAATTCTTATAATATTCAAATGAAACTGAAGTTCATGAATCCGAAAACCCGAATTAACCTGAACTGAAACCCAATTGGAACTTCAATTATCCAACCCTAAACCCACTCCCTAGTAAGTATCCCCACGTGACGGATGCGTTTGCTAAATATCTTACAGTCAAATTAATACGCGTTTAGGTTCATTACTAATGATTTAATTATCTTTCACGAAAAACACGAGTATATATTTATCAGTTTATGGATAGTCTAACTCGTACGTCATACAAATGATTTTACATGACTTACGCCAGGATTGAACTCACAACTTGTAATAATCTGCTTTACTTTATGACGTGCACATGAATTAAACCGTTTAGTTTAGTTGATCACTGGATCAAGCTTCCACACAATTATACATGCAGTTTAAACTGAATTCTATTATTTCCACCAGCTATATATGAAACTAGAAAGCATCTTCCTATATCTATTAATAATAAACTCCAAAACAACATGTTCAATTCACACATTTTTAACCGCATCATAATAGTACAGTGGTTTCAACTAGGGGATGAATTGTCATATTGGTACATGTTAGGAATCGTCTTTCATGTAGTAAGAAATTATTAGTTCCATATGTAGTCACACATATTTAGGTTCATTGCTTACGGTTCATTTTAATATTCGAAAAAAAATCTATCCATAGGCTGCACTTTTCATTCGAAAGTTAGGTATGTGTTTTAATAAATTTGGGTTTAATCTTCTAATTCAAAAAAAAAAAAAACTCACACGTTTTCTCTTTAATTAAGGTAGTGATCCGTGTGTACACATCTCTCTTGGACATGTGACTAATTTTCCTTTTCAATCTCTATCCAAATGTTTTGAAGGAAACAAAAAAGAATATTCCACTTCAGAAAAAAAGAATCCCACTTTCACGTACTGACGTACGTAAACTCCTCTTTTATTTTATTTTTAATTAGTAAAAACAGTTTTATTAAATTCTTATTCCTTAGATAATATCGGTATAATTTACACACAAATGATATATATATATATATAGATTTGTTTTAAAATCAAACCTTCAAAAAATAAACTTTTTGTTATTTTGTCTTCTTCTTTGATTCCATGCATGAGTTCCCGAAAAGAAACCAGTAAAGAATATGTACATGCATGCATTTTTCCTTCTTTATTTTTTCTCCTTTTTGCCATTTTGATCTTTTTATAGCGTTCATATGTATTTTAAATTCTTCTGTAGATCTTTTTAGTAATCTTTATTGATATATACATTTCTTTGTTCAGATTCACACGTACGCAAAAATGCTGTAAGCAAATCAAAGGGATTTTTTCACGCGTTTCAACTGTTTTAACAAGTACACTAATATAAGTGCATGATTTATATGTCTCGAATATTATGATAGCTAGAAAATTAAATAAATTTCTAAAGCATATGCAAAACTTCAGCTTCACGTTTTTTTTTTTTGTCTTTATAATGTTCACACAGACAAAAATACTTCTATAAATACCTTCACAATTGCGCTCACTCCAAACCCCTAACTAATATATCTTTCTTCCACTTTCCTTATTCTTCTTTGTTTCTAAAACCCTAGAATTTAAGTCAAGTCTGAAAAGATGGCGAACCGGAGGAATTATGGGAAGAGCCCCTTTCAAGCTGGTGAATCTGAAAAGAAAGAAGCTGAAGATGAGGAGAACATATTTCCTTTCTTCTCGGACCGTTCTCAATACGACACACGTGCCATGGTCTCAGCCTTGACTCAAGTCATTGGAAACCAAAGCAACACTCATGATAATAATTATCAACATGATCACCCTGATGATGAGTATAATCAACAAGTTCCTACCCAACCTGTTCCTCCTAATCAAGACCAAGGTATATATAATATATATAATATATATTATAAATTAAGAGTACATGTAAAGTGAGTAGACCACTTGATAAGAGTAATTATCTTGTTGTGTATAAACATGTATACGAGGTTATTTGCAGGATTGGCCCTAAAAGTTTAGAGGATATAGACAATTTAATATGGTTTTGATAAATTTTTCTTACAAATTTAAAGATTTATGTATGTAAATTATTTTTAAAAAATTGGGATGAACAATTCTCTTAAATAGCCCTTTTAAAGTTCTTTGTCACAAAATAGCACTTAAAAAATAAAATGACCAAAATAGCTTTTTTCTTGAAATTTTCAATTTTTTTTTTTAAATTTGAAACTTTAACCCCAAACCCACCCCTTAACTTTAAACCCTAAAGTCTAAATTAGTTAACCCTAGGGGTATAAATGCATATAAATAAATTTTTTAGCTTCTAAAAAAACTATTTTAGTCATTTCTTCCTTAAAAACTATTTTTGTGAAGAACAAACTAAAATGGGGTATCTAAAGGAATTCTCAATTGGGAATCATCATAAGCGAATGTTTCACTTGCATATTTCCAGAATCGGTCCTAATTATTATTTGTCGCATATTAACTATGTGAAGGAAACTTGAGGAAGAGACATTATAGAGGGGTAAGGCAACGACCATGGGGAAAATGGGCTGCTGAAATTCGAGATCCACAAAAGGCAGCACGCGTGTGGCTCGGGACATTTGAGACAGCTGAAGCTGCGGCCATAGCTTATGATGAAGCAGCTCTTAAGTTCAAAGGAAGCAAAGCAAAACTTAACTTCCCTGAGAGAGCTCAACTAGCAAGTAACAGTAGTAGTAGTACTATTACCCAACTACCAAACTTTTACTCTTCTAATAATCAAATTTACTACTCAAATCCACAAACCATACCATATGATAGCCAATACTACTATAACCAATATCTTCAGCAAGGGGGAAACAGTAACAATGCATTAAGCTATAGTATAGCTGGTGGAGAAACCGGAGGCTTAATGTATAATCCTCACACATTATCTACTACAACTTCTTCATCTTCTGGTGGATTTTCAAGGCAACAAGATGATTACACCAGATTTTTGCATTTTGGAGATTCATCTCCTAATTCTGGTTTTTGAGATCCTCATATAACTAAGGCATTTCCGGTGACTTGTTATGAGGAGATCATATGTTCCTTGAGTGTTTTGTATTTTTTCCACTATGCGTGTGTTGTTTGTGATCTTTTTGTTTACTTTTTCTTTCAAGAGTTTCCCGGTTATTTGTTACCAACCCTTGGACTTGGGTTTACTTTCATAGCTATATACATATACGAAAATGTTACCCTTAAATGTTATGAGGAGTAGTCAAATAAGCACCCACTTACATATGGTTTGAGTCTCAGTAGATGTTGGTAGTTGATATATCATTTGGAGTGTCTAACGTAGCTGATTAAAACAATATAAAACCACATTTATTATCCAATAACACCGTCCACCGCAGTTAGAATGTATTTCCAATATAGTTAAGGTCCCAAACTTAGTTGATTTTTCTGTCATAGCCAGTATAATGAGACTATTCAATAAATATATGATTTCAGAAAATAAAAGGGTTCGCCCTAAAATCTCTCTCTAGCGCGAGAATCGAGGAGCCGCCGCCAGCTTCGTTCCTTGACGCCGGTGGTGCCTCTGGCCGCCGGTGTCGAGCCCGTGTCTCTGCTTTAATGTCATGTTCTCGATTGGTCTTCTTCTCAGCTTCTTCTCCTGTATATGTCCTAGTGTTTTCTTTCATTAACGTATCTCTTCGGAGCTTTCTCATCGGCATAATGAAAGAGTATTGGTATGTTTGTTACGGATCTGGGTTCACTAGATTCAGTTTTGTATGGAGGGTTCTCCGTTCCAACGCACTTCACATCGAGCTCAGTTGTCGTGCCTCCAACGCCGCGTATCTGCCGTATCTGTTAAGACGGCCTTCTGTAGAAGCCGGAAAAACCGAACTGATATAAACGAAATAATAAACAATGTTAAGGAAAGTCACGGATCAAAAGACGAAATGAAACCGGGAAGAAAACGTTTTTTAGAAACGAATACGGAGGCGAGATATGATCTCTTTCCTTAACTCTAAATATTCGCTCTGTAGTGAGACAGAACTGTACGAATATCGAGTCCCAGGATACAACCATGGAAGACGAAATCACACTTCACTTGTGATCATCTCAACGAACTATGGAATCTACGAAACACTCTCGAACTAAGAGACTTACGCTAAGGGATTTTTCTTGGTTTTCGATGTGAAAGTGAGTAAGAAATGAAGGAGGAGGAGTCTGTATTTAAAGAGGAGTTGAGAAGCGGTTTTTCGAAACTGTTGCAAACGTTTTCCGAAAATCTCTCAAAGATCTCGGAGTGAAGCGTTGAGCAACTTTCTCCGCAAGTCTCTCGTAGTTGACTCGTTCTGATCTGTTTCGAACAGATAAACTTCGTGTCGTTTTTGAACGAATTCCACGTTGTTTACACACGAATGTCATGCTGTTTTTCCATAAACGAAATGGCAAAACAATTGGGCTTAAGTTGGTCCAAAAAGAATCTTATTGGGCCGGAGGCCCTCCACCAAGACCCAAGACCCAAGACCCAAGACCCAAGACCCAAGCCCAAGCCCAAGCCCAAGCCCAAGCCCAAGCCCACGCCCACGCCGAGCCGAGCCGAGCCGAGCCGAGCCGGACGGACGGCGGCGGCGGCGCGCGCGTGGGGAGCCTTCCTCTCACCCAAGCCATTTAACATATGGCATATGAGTGTACACATATATACTACTCTCATTCACTACATTTTCCCGATGTGGGATGTAACAAACATCACACGTGTTTAGTGAGGCAACAAGCCTCATAACAATCCGTAGGCCCATTTCCTTTTCACTATTTACCAAACTAAATTGGTCCAACAATCCCCCACATGAATAGAAATGACTCTAAACATATGCAGACTAAATGCAGATTCGATAGACTCTAGAAACTATTTAAAAAATTTCTGACTAGACTTAAACTAATGACTAGACAGACTGACTTATCGAGAGTGTTTGCGAAAAATTCACTGTGTTTGAGTTGGTGGCAGTTTTAAGCCTTGAACCACTCATAGTTAATATTTGTCGGGTTTACTTTACCAGAAGGTGAACATGATGTCTTGAACCAACCAGTGTTTTATGTAGACCGAGACAACAGGCATAACGCAGCTTCATTTTCTCGTAGAACTTAGTTCTCTATTGTGTTCATTGTGGCCCTGAACTATTCCTGGTTTTCATGAGTGAACTTAGAGAATATAGCCTTGCATTCATTCTCCTAGAAACGGCCCCATTTCACACTCATTAGGTGATTGACCATGAAAAGTATTGAGTAATACTCTGCTTTAGAAGCTATGGAATCATTAAAAGCTTATGCTTATCCTTGACATATTCATTAGCACTTTTATCATCTTTAGGAGCTGGGAAGAGACAACTTTGTCTCAAAGTGCTTGTCGTAGATTTTGTTTGATTTTGTTTTCCCTTTGAACCTACGTCTTGGGATCTCCAGTCATGATAGGTAGGGTTGCAATCAAGCATCCTCATTCGTTATAGGCTTTAAACCCATTCCTTTTGATGATTTAGCAACAACATCTCATGGCAAACCTTTAGTGAATGGATCCGCTAGGTTATCAACCGATTTGATGTAGTCAGTTGTGATTACACCATTTGAGATAAGTTGTCTAATGGTTTTATGTCGTCTTCTGATGTGACGAGATTTACCATTGTAGAGATTATTCTGAGCCCGAGCTATAGCTGATTGACTATCACAATGTATGCGTATAGCTGGTACAGGT
>MU105980.1:170057-211185 GCA_012274485.2 Sinapis alba | reverse complement strand
TCAATAACAACACATGTGTCCAAATAATAATATAAAATGTTATTATAAATGTAAAAATACGACTTTATTCAACTTAGATTACTTTGTAAATGATACAATCTATATTAGTTGAAGTTCAAGTTATACAATTATACTAAGTCTTACTAAAATTTGGAAGTTATAGAAAAATAAATTTTATGGTTGAATCTGAATAGTCTGCAAAATGCATTAATTGATTTGTAATTTTACAAGTTTCTATTGGTTTCATCATCTTATAATTTTTTCGATTTAAATAAAAATTTATTTAATTAATATTACCAAAAAAAAAAATTTTGACCAGAATACTGGAGCATTTGATTCAAACAAATCTTAGCTTATAGCACCGTCGCTACCGAATTCGGAATTCCGGATATCTTTATCGCCGGAAATTCACCGCCCGTGTGGCTATCGATATCGGCTCTTCTCAGATCTAGTGGCTCCCTTTCTTCAAGTCCAGATCTCGTACTTCGAATCCTATATTTCCACTTTGATTTGCGCAAGTCACGATGGAGGCGATCGATGAGTTGTCTCAGCTTTCTGATTCGATGAGACAAGCGGCGGCGCTGCTCGCTGACGAAGATCCCGATGAGAGCTCTTCTTCTAGACGCCCGGCTACTTCTCTCAACATCGTTGCCCTAGGGAATGTGGTGCGTTTCATCTTGCTCCTTTTTCTTCTCTTCGATGTGCTTTTATTTAGTTTCTATGCTGTGATCGAGTGTAGATTTTGGATGCCGTGTAGTGGATCCCGATGAAATGGAGTTTGGTAGGATGCATTCTTCGTTCGTAGCTTCTTTTGTTGTGTGTTCTTTTCATCAGGAATTGTTTGATTCTTTGAGATTAAAATCTGAAAGGGAGAAGGTTGATTGATGTGTTTGATATTTTTTTAACTATGAGAAATTCACTTCCATAAAGTGTAGTCGAGGAAGAAACATATATCAGCTTTGCTTGTCAGATCTAACCACTGTGATTTGTTTTTCAATCAAACTCTCTGTTATGTAAACACTTGTCTGTTGGAAGATTGGATAATGGATTGATCTGTGTATTTGATTATAATTTATAAGGGTTAAGTTTTCTCGGTTTGCTTGCTGGAACAGGGAGCTGGGAAGTCTGCAGTTTTGAACAGCTTAATTGGACATCCAGTTTTGGTAAGTTGTATACTTTTAGTGTGTGGGAGTATGTTTACTTCAGTATTTATTTTATCAAAGTTAACCACTTCTTTTGTGTCTGTCTGCTGCAAACTACAATGGACAGCCGACGGGTGAGAATGGTGCTACACGGGCTCCTATAATCATTGACCTGAGCAAGGAGGAATCACTGAGCAGCAAGGCAATAATCTTGCAAATTGACAATAAATCTCAACAAGTTTCTGCAAGTAAGGCTCCCCCTATGTGCACCTATGCAATTTGGAAATGATTTGTAAAGCTATTTCTGCATGTAGGATACAGTGCATTGGATTATTATGTATGTAATGTTTTCCATTTGTTTTCTATGGGTGTATTCAAGGTGCCCTAAGACATTCTCTACAGGATAGACTTAGCAAAGGAGCCACAGGGAGGGGTCGTGATGAAATATACCTAAAACTTCGTACAAGCACTGGTAAGTCCGTTCTTACTTGTGCAATCATAATTGTGAAGCCGCATTAATTGTTCAACTTAACATTCATATTACCAAAGGTGAGTTTGGTATCTGAATGTCTCCCTCACATCAGCGAATGCCTCAATTGTAATGTGTTGCCTCCGATTAACTAAAATGAACATTAGCAGCTTCAGTTTTTGGGTAGAATCTGAAGCTAAGATGTGGATATCAATTATATCTATAAGTGGAGGCTATGAAGCATTAACTTAATCTGCTACTCCTAAGATCATGAATAGTCACATACAATTGTGACCTTACTTTTTTTCTGTAATCATCATGACATGTGTCCTTTAAATTGCAGCTCCACCATTGAAATTGATTGATTTGCCTGGACTGGACCAGAGAATTGTTGATGATTCAATGGTAAGATTATGAACTGCATGATGCCTTTGTCATTTCCCAACTCAACCTTTCAACCATACACATTTTCAACATGCTTTATTCAACATTCTGGCTGAGAGGGCAACATATATTTTTCTTGTTGTCTTTTAATTTGTTTCTTTATTCTCTTGGCAAGATTGGTGAACATGCACAGCACAATGATGCCATACTGTTGGTTATTGTGCCTGCTAGCCAGGCGTCTGAAATTTCTTCCTCTCGAGCTCTGAAGACCGCGAAGGAGTATGATTCAGACAGTGAGTACATAAAAAATTTCATCATTTCATTATCTTTCTGAAGTACTGCGGTTGCCGTTACTATATTTGGATTAAACTATTGGATTTTCAAAATAATACTGTAACAAAAACATATTTCCTTGTTTATAGGCACCAGGACGGTAGGAATTATAAGCAAAATTGATCAGGCAGCAGAGAACCCAAAAGCGCTTGCAGCAGTTCAGGCTCTTCTTTCAAATCAGGGACCTCCAAAAACAACTGATATTCCATGGGTTGCACTTATTGGGCAATCTGTTGCAATTGCATCAGCGCAGTCTGGAGGCAGTGAGAACTCTTTAGAAACTGCTTGGCGTGCTGAGAGTGAAAGCCTCAAATCCATTTTGACTGGTGCTCCACAAAGCAAACTTGGCAGAATTGCTCTGGTGGACACCCTTGCTAGCCAGATTCGTAGCAGAATGAAGCTCAGGCTACCAAATATCTTGTCTGGGTATTTTCTCTGTCCGTATGTTTGCTTTAAGATGTCATATTCGTAAATGAAATGGATTGCTTGTTTTGCATACTTGTAGTTTAGGGAAGACTTGCAATTTGCTGCATGAAAGCCTACCCGTTTTATTTTAACTTTGAAGTGGAAATCAATCTTTAGGCTTAGTTACTTGGACTTTCAAGCTCCCATCCTCAGTAACGCACTTCTCATGATATGTACTACAAAGCTTTATCCCAACATTTGATCGCTGGTCGATGCTTATCCTCTGAATTTGCTATGTTTTTTTCATCTCCCATGTGATTACTGTCTTTTGTTTTAGTTTCTGGATGATTGTTCAGCGACATGGTGTTTTGGTTCTTTTGAAAACTCTGAACATTCAAATTCATTTCTTACATGCACAGACTCCAGGGTAAGTCCCAAATAGTGCAGGACGAATTATCAAGGCTTGGCGAACAACTGGTTAGCAGTGCTGAAGGTACAAGGGCTATAGCTTTGGAGCTTTGCCGTGAGTTTGAGGACAAATTTCTTCTCCACTTGGCTGGTGGTGAAGTGAGTATTTTCCTGCATAAGCTGAACAATACTTAAATCTGAAAATTTTGAATAAGAGCATATCACCCTCATTGCCTAGTAAAATATCACTGATCAGCTTTTTCCCTGTTCTACTTGTAACGGAAAAAGTGTAGTGCTATTTTAATGTACAGGATAAAAATTCCAGAAGTTTGTCTTATATCATCTGGAATTTAATGAAACTAATATTGGTTGGGCATGCTCTACGTTTCACTGAGCAAGTTTTTGAATTGCATATCTTGTTATTGTGCCTTTCGTGCTGAAGCCACTTTTGGAGCTAGGTAAATTATATTTTTAACAAAATTTTGGTACAGGGAAGTGGTTGGAAAGTTGTTGCAAGTTTTGAAGGCAATTTTCCCAATCGTATCAAGCAGCTTCCATTGGATCGATACTTTGACTTGAATAATGTTAAAAGGGTGGGTTTCAACATTTTTCTTGTACCAAATTTTATGGACAAGTAAACAATTTAGATGGGAATTTGACAGATTGATTTTCTAACCGTTTCAGATTGTATTAGAAGCAGATGGCTATCAACCTTATCTTATATCTCCGGAGAAAGGGTTGAGATCGTTGATAAAGATTGTTCTTGAGTTGGCTAAGGACCCAGCTCGACTATGCGTTGATGAGGTGTGTCCATGTTAGTATTTATAGTTTATATGGTGTCGTCTCTCTCTAACTTGAGCTGCATAGGATTTAAATGCTAAAATTACTAGGTACGAAACATTGGCCATGGCTTGTTACACGTGGTCTGTTCAGCACATATTAATATAATATTTTAATTGTCACGATCTAGATTTATTGGAGTCCTACTCAATCTTATTGTCAATACTGTCACGTTTCATGTTTATTCTGAAGTTTTTTTTTCCATAACTGGTTGCTTACCTTCTGAACTTTTGATTAGGTTCACCGAGTGCTTGTTGATATAGTTTCAGCTTCCGCTAATGCCACACCTGGTCTTGGGAGATATCCTCCTTTTAAGAGAGAGGTAATAGTGCTTTTTCGCTGCTCATTAAGTAGCCTTTTTCATCTTCATAATAGCTGTTCCTTTTATTAATATGATCATGAACCAGGTTGTAGCTATAGCAAGTGCCGCACTTGATGGATTCAAGAATGAAGCTAAGAAGATGGTAGTTGCACTAGTTGATATGGAGCGTGCGTTTGTACCACCTCAGCACTTCATCCGCCTCGTACAAAGAAGGTAACATCAGCTTGCTGCTTTTGCTCTTCGGTTCTGTTATTTTGAGTGGCTTTATCATATCGATCTTATTGATCATTATCTTAATTTCTTTCTTTAATTGTACGATGGTTTAAACATGTCTAATGGATCTACTTCTGTGGGTGTCACTACAGTTACATATTCACCTGTCTTAGTAGTCCGATAGCTGCAGCATTTGTCGCACAAGTCCTGAATTTATACCATACACATTAACAAGCTGTATTATATTCATTTATGATGCATATTCACTATCGCCTGGCTTTACCATTTACTATCGTTATCAGAATGGAGAGGCAGCGTCGTGAGGACGAGCTTAAAGGGCGTTCATCTAAAAAGGGACAAGATGCAGAGCAATCTCTCTTAAACAGGGTTTTGCCTTTATCTCAAAATAGATCTGGTTTCACTAACTAGATAGTGCTTTCAAATTAATTTATATAAAGTAATGATGTAAAAATTCTTGTTTCTGCTTGTAAACCAGGCATCTAGTCCTCAGCCAGAGGGGTCATCAACTGGTGGTAGCTTGAAATCATTGAAAGACAAATTTCTTCCGCAAGATAAAGACAAAGATAAAGAAACGCCACAGGTCTCTGGGCTAAAGACTGCTGGACCTGAGGGGGAGATAACAGCAGGTCTTTATTCTATTATAATTCTGCATAGTGGCTGCCTAACGAAGTTCTTTATGATCCCACCTTGCATTTACTGTCTGCTAAGCTTATCTTTCAGTTCAATTGCGTGATTTCTTCGTCTTTTCTATATCCTATCTGCCAGTTAAGCTTTGGAGTGGTGTAGGATCGGCTTTTTTTGAAATAAATTGTTGATAAAACACCAGCTTCCGAGCTTTTCTTTCTGTCAAATTTGACGATATCATCTTTTCTTCTTCTTGCCTGCGACTTTAGCGTTGAACTAGTGCATGATGCACTTTCATGTGTTTACCTTGTTATAAAAACCAGCTTCCAAGGTCTTCAACTTTATTTTTATTCTGTTGTGCAGGGTACCTGTTGAAGAAAAGTGCAAAGACAAATGGCTGGAGTAGGCGATGGTTTGTTCTGAATGAAAAGACTGGAAAGGTTAGCGTTTATCACAAATATGCTTCATGACGAATTCAAATATCTGCAAAAGAGAAAGATGTGTGCATTTTAACTGTTATACGAGCAGTATATTATCCCTTGCACCGAAAACCTTTTCTTAACGTTACTGCTGATGAGAAAATTTAGATGCTCTATTATTAACATTTTGCTTTTTCTACTAGAACATTTTTTTATGATTGTTGTTGAAGTGATCTGCCTTTGCATTTACCTTTCTTCAGCTTGGTTATACGAAAAAGCAAGAAGAAAGGAACTTCCGTGGCACTGTAACTTTAGAGGTATCATTCTCTTGCAATACCTACTTCTCGTTGACCGAAGATGTATCTGAAGTTAAAAGATTAATAATACGATTTCATATTTTACGGTGCTGTTCCACCTGGTGAGGAATGATGGTTACCTGTAACTGTGAAGCTTACTCTTTAAAACGTTTAAGTACGGTTACAACTTATGAGAAAACCGAGATGCTTCATAAATAACGTTTAGCTTTTGCAAAGTTATTAAGGTACACAATACTCACATTTTTGTTTTGTCTCGTGAAACTCTGTTAATCTGCTCAGGAATGCAGTATTGAAGAAATTTCTGATGATGAAGGAGAAAAATCAAAGAGCTCGAAAGATAAGAAATCAAATGGACCTGATTCAAAAGGACCTGGCCTTGTATTTAAGATAACCTGCAGGGTTCCATATAAGACTGTACTTAAAGGTATGTCAAGCTATTATAAACCTTAGCTGTTTGACCCTCTTTTTGTGCTGTTTTGTGTAAGCAAGTCTTAAAAATCTCTTATGCTGCAGCTCACAATGCGCTGGTTCTGAAGGCCGAGAGCATGGTTGATAAGAATGAATGGATTAACAAGCTGCAAAAGGTTATCCAAGCCCGAGGAGGCCAAGTGGGTGGCGCTTCCATGAGACAAAGTCTTTCAGAAGGTTCACTTGTAAGTGATACAAAGAAACCATTTCGCTTATTCAGTGAATTTTTCTTATCCCTTTCCCTTAGAAGTTAAAATCTATACATTATGGTGGTTAGCTGATCTTAATCCAGTACCAAGATCAGGATGATAAAGTCTTTTTTGTAAATCTCTTACATGGCTTTAAATTGATGTCTTTGAGGGTTATCCATTTTACCTGTAGATATTTGGTTTGTCATTTAGTTTCCACTACGTGGTGGTAAATTACGGTTATGCTTAGATTGTCTGCTTTTCTTTTCTTGTTCAGGATAAGATGGTAAGGAAACCGGTTGACCCGGAAGAGGAATTGCGGTGGATGTCCCAAGAAGTACGGGGTTACGTTGAAGCTGTTCTAAACAGCCTTGCCGCAAATGTTCCAAAGGTGGACTAATTTGTATTCTCGTGAAATCTTTAGATCTCGCTTTCTACTATTACTTCATTACTTAAAACCCATCCGTGGCTATAACAGGCCGTTGTTCTTTGTCAAGTGGAGAAATCAAAGGAAGACATGCTGAATCAGCTCTACAGTTCTATCAGGTTTCATATCTTTTATCCCAATATAGTATTGTAACTCAATACGGCTGTGATGTGATGTGGTGCTTATTTGCCTCTCTCTCTCTCTCTCTTACATTGATCTGCAGCGCGATAGGTAATGAGAGGATTGAATCTTTGATTCAAGAGGATCAGAACGTCAAAAGAAAGAGAGACCGTTACGAGAAGCAGTCATCTCTTCTTTCAAAGCTCACAAGACAGCTTAGCATTCACGATAACCGAGCAGCTGCTGCTTCAAGCTGGTCTGACAGCGGCACTGGTATAAATATATTTTTATGAATGAATACACATCTGCTCTCTTTCGAATATTGTGAATGTAACCGAAAAAATAAATTAATTTTCTTGTTATATTTATTTGCAGAAAGCAGCCCGAAAACCAATGGAGGGTCTACGGGAGAGGATTGGATGAATGCGTTTAACGCTGCTGCTAGTGGACAGGACTCATTGAAGAGGTATGGATCTGGTGGTCATAGCCGACGGTACAGTGATCCAGCTCAGAATGGTGAGGATGATTCTTCGGGATCTGGTGGGAGCAACCGTCGCACCACACCAAACAGGCTCCCACCGGCACCACCACAGTCTGGTGGGTCATCTTACAGGTATTAGTAGAACCTGTTAGATTTTTACAAATTTGTTATTGGAAAAACCATAAACACATTCTTTTTTTCTTCTTTTTGGGATTGGTCCCATTTCTGGGTCTACTTTTTTTACTTATGTCTTCATTAGTTTTTCTTTTCTTAAAAGAACGATTATGATATGATATGATATGCTGATGATGTACTTGCGTGTGTTTGTAGATAAAGATATTGTTGAGATACAAATATCATGAGTTTCGTCTCATTTGGTCAAAACCTTTTTTCTTTTTTCTTAGCAGATGAATGTTTTTCTTTCGTAGCATCTATTCTTGGGCGTGTGTAAATTTTCTCATGTTGAGAACAGCTTTTATATTTTATGGATTTATGAAGTACAAACTACAAAAATAATTTGAATTCGTGGTGGAATGAACATGGTGTGATTAGAGAAATGTATGTAAAAAACTCTTCAGACCCTGATTTTTTCAACAAAATTTAAGCAACATAATATGTTTATTCATTAACAAAGAACTCCGTCCAGCCAAAATAGTAATAAGGGAAAGGTTTTTACATGTACATCATTACATGTAGAAGACTGTATTACCCCCTTAACGGTCAGGTTAGCACGGATCAAAATGCTAGTATGGACCAGTTGGAGTTCAAAAAATCTGGACCACTCATTTGTTTTTTTTAAATAAATTAAAAATAAATCAAAAATAGAATGTAAAGTCTAAAAATCCTAAGTTTACTACTTATTTACAAATCCAACCATCCAATATCCAGAACCACAAATCCGACTCTACCCGAACTAACCCGACCCAGAACTTAAACCTAAAATTCCTAATTTGTCTAACTGTCGACATAAACAAGGGAAAACAAAATCCCTAACTTCCTCCACCATAAACAAAGGAGAACCAGCGAAGACGATCCCCATGATCTCCACCCCCACGAGTCAACATGTCACCCAAAACTCGAGCAACCGGAAAGAAGAAGAAAGAAGGAGAACCGGCAAAGACAAAGAAACCTACGCCGGAGAAGAAGAACGACGCCAGCGTGAAGATGAAGAGAGATGCAGCGGCGAAGAAGAAGAGAGAGGCGGTGGCGAAAAAGAAGAGAGAGACGGTGGCGAAAAAAAGAGAGAGGCGGCGAAGAAGAAGAGAGAGGCGTCGAAAAGGAAGAGTGAAGGTGCAGTGAGAAGAGGAAACGAGACGGTTGTGTTGACAGCGGAGCTGTGAACGGAGGTGTTGACGGTGGTGTCGACGGTGTTGTCGACGGCGGATCCTCCTCGAATCGAACCAAACGGGCTCGGAATGCGGAGACAGAAACATCATCTCCACTGGACCCTAATGATTTCCCGGCAACTTCAACCCCATTGCCATCTGAGGCCGGTAATGAGGCTAATCCAAGCACACCGCCTCCGATTCAATCCAATCCCGAAAATCCAGAACAACCAGTAAACTCACTTTCAGGCTCTTCCACAAGGAGTCCTTCTCGGGGCGAAGATGATGATGAGGAGATTGAGTCTAACAACAGAGAAGCAGACGCACCTGAGGCACACGATGACAATGACAATGTTTCGGAAAGAACGGTAAACAATTCAATTTGAAATGGTTTTTGAAAATTGTTTGGATTTAAATGGTATAACTAGTTCAACTATGTCGTGTTTTAAAAGTGTAACTAGTACAACTATTTGTTTTTTTTTTTAAATAAGTTTTAAAACACATATAGTGAAACTAGTATAACTAGTATAGTTATTAGAAATATAAGTAGTGTTAAGTAATACTAGAAATGGTTTTTGAAAATTGTTTGGATTTAAATAGTATAACTAGTTCAACTGTGTTGGGTTTTAATAGTGTAACTAGTACAACTATTTTTTTTAAAAAAATAAGTTTTAAAACAGATATAGTGAAACTAGTATAACTAATATAATTATTAGAAATATAAGTAGTGCTAAGTAATACTAGAAATAGTTTTTGAAAATTGTTTGGATTTTAACAGTATAACTAGTTCAACTGTGTTGAGTTTTAATAGTGTAACTAGTACAACTAAGAGAGTAAAACGTGTGTATCTGGTACAACTATTTAAAACAATATAGTAAAACTAGTATAACTAATATAATTATTAGAAATATAAGTAGTGTTAAGTAATACAACCAACTGAAGTTACATAGTATTAATAGTATACTTATTAGATACTTTTCTAGTTATACAAGTCATAGTAAATATTTTTAGTATAACTCGGTATAGCTAGATGACTGGTACAACTAAACAAGTATAACTAGTTTGACTGGCACTAGTAGACAATTATTATTAGTATAACTACTATGACTGGTACAATTAGACAATTATTTTTAGTATAACTCGGTATTTATTCAGTGGATTTTGTGTTTTCAGGTTGTAGATGAGGATATGACCGTAAAACCAATGAGTCTCGTTGGATTTTTCTTCCAGACGAGTGAGTATGGGAAGAGTTGCAAGCTTTCCTCAAGGTGCTACCAACACGATTTTCTGAAGATGATTGAAAAGTTTGACGATTCAGAGAAGAGTTGGTTTCAGAATCACCCTCAGTTCAAGCATATATTCCACATGGATTGCGGCGCAACAAGAAAGGTGATGGGAATGTAGATGTTACTACTTCGTACTATGCATACGGAAAAGAGTCGACAAGCTTGGTTTGGGGTAAATGGTGTTCCAATCAGGTACTCCATCAGGGAACATGCCCTCCTCTCTGGTTTACACTGCCACCACACATACCCAGAAAACTATCCGAGCATAGGGAGTATGAAGTTTGCGACAAAGCATTTTAAGAAGAAAGAGAAGAAAACTAAGGAGAAGAAGGGGAAGGAGGGGAAGGAAAAGGGTCTGAGAGTGACAGAAATAGGTGTCGAAGAGAAGCTTCTGAAGATGAAGGCTGATGGTAGTGACGAGCGTCTGAAGATGGCAGTTCTCTACTTTCTGGCCAGATTTATAAGAGGAAGGTCAAAAGGAGGATACTTCATTGAGCCTTTCATTCTCCAAGCGGTAGACGATCTGGATTTTGTCGACAACTTTCCATGGGGCGTTACACATTTGATGATTGCATGAAGGAGATTTTCCACTTGAGGGATCATTTCCGTAATGGGATCCCAGAGAAGGTGCAGTGGGTATTTCAAGGGTTTATCAACCCTTTGGAGTTATGTTGTATTTTTAATAAGCATACTAGAGTTTGACCCGCGCTTTAAAAGCGCGGATTATTTATCAATCAAATGTTTTTATAGTTTATAAGATTGTATATGTTTTGTTTTTAAAATTTTAATATATAAATGATCAATAATTTACCGCTATTATAGTTATTTTGTTAATTGTCAGTTTTATATGAAAGACATATATGTGTGATTACTTTGATAACACGTATGTTAATTGTCGTTTATATCAGAGTGATAAAAAACAGTTATAAAGATGAAATGATTTTGATCCTCGTTTTGAAATATTTTACGTTGTAAAATCTAATAAAAACACATTATATGTTTTGTTATAGATGTTAAAATCAGAAAACCCGCTCCACTAAAAACCCGTTCTATTTACGAACAATTACATTTAAATTTTATCTCGTTTAAACCCGTTTGTTTTATCAAATCTTGTTCAATTTAAAAATCATCTCATATTTTATAGATTTTTTATATATTAAATTTAAAAAACTGTAACATAACATGTCTTATCTAGACCACTCTAATAAAAAAATTATCATATAAAAAATTTATCATGTGTAATAATATATCTTATATTTTATTAATATATTGTATGATTGATGAAATAACTCATAAATATATAATCATAAAATATCAAAATAACATTTTCAATCTACTATAAAAATATAAAAATTAGTTAATTTTAAATATTTTCTTTAATATATAAAATTTTAAATTATTCATAAATTAAATATTTTTGATTTAATATTTAACTTTATAAAAATTTATAACTTAAACTATATTGTAAATTTTAAAAGTATTGGTTATTTATGTGTATATACTTTAGTTTCCTTGTATAATTAACAATAATTAATATATTATATTATTTAACTATATTTATTACTTAGTTTAATAATTTTAAAATTTATATTTATATTATTATAATTTTTTATTATGTATATAGGTTGAAATTAAATTAATATCAATATATAATAATTATTTAATAATAATGATGAAAATATTAATTTATATAGATATATTTATAAAGTTCAATATTTTTTAAATAATATATATTTATATTTATAGAAAATATAGCAAGATTTTATTAGATTGTAATCTTTGAAAAAATCTTTATGAATATCTTTTTAGTTAGTTACCATAGTTAGTTGAGAACATATGGTAAGATTTAATTAATAATAATGTTAGAAGTGTATTTAATATAATCTATAGTATTTTTAAAAATTTTCCACATAGAAGCAAGTTTGGTCCAAAGTTGTGCTTCTGTTTTAATAGTATAAATGTGTTATAATATAACTAATATGATTGTGTGAAATGATGTGCAAATATTAGCGTTTGAATGTATTCCTGTCCTTAGGGATGCATTCAGAGACCATGTTCCAAACTGTCTCGCAGATTGTCCAAGAATGTGCAAATGGAAGTACAAGAGGACCGGGACAACATGATATCCATTGGACGTGATTTATCAGGCGCTTGGAAACACAAAGGTAAAACCTTTTAGTTATATAACTAATATAACTGGTACAACTACTAATATAACTGGTCATATTTCAGGTGATTACTAGTATTCTGGAACCAGAGGGAGAAGAAATATACCTCTTGTACACAATCATGGACGAAGGGACTTTGGAAGATGTGGATCTGATAGATGATTCAGAACGGCCGACATAGTCGTCGATAGTTTGAACCAGATCCTTATTCAACCGGGGCGAAAATATTTTGGGAGGATCTATTTGAGATGGATGTAAATACCCGACCTACCGAGCCTCATCAAGAGGAAGAAAGAGTGTCCGTGGAACCTGAGGTAGGGGGCGAGGCAGCAGGCATGGCAGAGGGGGAGGCAGGCCGTGAGAGGGTAACATAATTGGAGTTGAGGTTGAACAAGAGAATGAATGAAGGATTTGCATTGAGGGATGAAACAATTCGTCTTTTAGCAGCAAAAGTGAAGGAGCTGGAAGATGAAAGGAATCAAAGGGAAAGTTGGTCATTCCAGTATGATTAATATCAAACCGGTGGAACTTCAGGAGGTAAAATGTTATTGGTTTTGTGTATTATTGGTTATTGATTTTATGATATCAAACATGAAGTAAATGTTATTGGTTTTATGCATTAGGTGATGCAGGTGTAGGTACTCCTCTTCCTACTGATACAACATCTGAAGGTGATGCAGGTGTAGGTACTCCTCTTCCTACTGATACAGCACCTGAAGGTATTTGTTTTGAGTTTTTTTTTTGTGATTTGGTTTTTACTTAGTTTGCTTTTTGTGATTGTTGTCCTTGTTTGTGATTGTGGTTTTGTTGTAGATATTATAGGACTGGTGGGAGAGGAGGAGCCTGAGAAAGAGGGCAAGACAGAGGCTGAGAAGGAGGGCGAGACATAGGCTGAGAAGGAGGCTGAAACAGAGGCTGACAAGGAAGGTGAGGAAGGTGGGAAGGAGGACGACAAAAATGAGCCATCTACACTTCAAATTATGGCAGAAGCTGCAAAGAAAGTTGAGAGGGCTGCTGCGGAAAAGGCTGCTGTAGACAATGAGGGTGAAGAAGGTGAGAAAGAGGATGATGGTGGTGAGATGCAAAAAAGGGTGTCAAAGCGTTCTCATTTGTTGCGGTCTCCTTTTACGCCAAACTGATTTGGTTGCAGGACTATGTTGTTTGTAGAACTTAATGTATGTGTGTGTTTGAAAACTTATAACTTAGAACTTATATGTATGTGTGTTCTAAAACCTTAATTATGTTTTTTTAGAACTTAATGTATATGTAGTTTAAAAACTATGTGTGTGGTACATTGATACAACAAGTAAAACTATGTAAACTACACCAAAAATATGAAACTAGTACAACTAGTTAAAGTAGTACAACTAGTGTTCAATTAAAACGTGTAGGAGTCATTTGAAACACATTTAAAATGTAAAAATGTGAAAGCAAACACATTTAAAACGTGAAAAACAATATGAATTGGGAGGAGGGAAAATTGCACATAGTTGTACCAGTTTTGTAGTTGAACCAGTTTGTACATAGTTGTACTTGGGTGTGAAATAAGAAAATATTAGTTGTACCTTATAAAAAAAACAATTATCTTAGTTGTACCACTTCTTTATGCTCACAATTGATAAAAAAAAAAAAATTAAAATTCTTAAGTAAGCTATCTAAATACTTACCAATTTGGTTGGTGGTTGTCTTTTTAAGTCTTGGAAACCACAAATGAATATTTAAATTTCATAACCTGAGTAGTTATACTAGTTATACCAGTTTAATTAGTGTGGTAAACATGGAATAGTTGTACTAGTTATTCCAGTTGTACCTGATGCTGGTTTAACTAGCTGTACCTGTGATACATGACAGAGCAACAAATTCAGAATTCGACCATTACAAAGAGTAGCAAACATAACATATAAAAACATCCATAAAAAGGTACACAACATATTAAACATCCATAATTAAGGCTCATTCAGTCTTCTGACCACTTCCATTTTCATCATGACCACTTCTATCGCTGCTACTTCTATCGCTGCTACTTTCATCACTGCTACATCCGTCATTCTCACCAACCAAAGGTGGATACTTATTCTTTCTCTTCCGCCGGTATTCTCCTGCAGATGGGAATCTAGTAACTTGTAGTCTTCCTTTCTTTTAGCCACATTCGGAGGGAAGACAACCTTAGATCGGATTTCCTCAGGAATTTTATAACTTTCCCATGATGAATGATGAGGAACTGGATATATTGTTCTGTAATATGCCAAAGTCCACTGCTCCATCCAATAATACCTAGAACAATAATGTTCAGCCATTTCTCCACGCGCGAGGATAGCAGCAAGTGCATGCACACAAGGATATCGGTCAATATCAAAACACTTACAGTAGCATGTTCCGTTGCTCAAATCAACAAAATAACATTGACCATCCTTCCCAATCACATTGTAATGACGTTCAAATCTGTTTAGCTCCATCACCTTCAGCTTTTTTGCCTTCAGATAATTGTGATGCAATATCCCATGCACATGCGGGACAAACAACTGCCTCTCTGGTGCCCGTAAAGATAATTGGCGATATTTATTAAACCATTCTACAATCTTCCCCACCACCACATCAATCATTGACAACAATGCATATTTCCTTGGTTCCTTTAAAACACCATTGATAGATTCAACAGTGTTTGTTGTATCTATGTTATACCTTTCTCCCGGAAATTTACATCTTGCCCATTTGGTCTCATGAACATTCTCATCTAGATAGTCGGCAGTTTGAGTATACGTTTTCCTGAAATCATTGTAGCATTTTCTAAACTCTATCTCTGTGTACATACCATCAATTTTTCTAAACTTTTTGGCAACCCCTTTCTTGTTAACATTGCTGCATGCTCCGCTGACATTATTAGACAAGCGATGAATGCAATATCCATGGATCGCCAATGGGTACACCTCGTGCACTTTCTTGATGATGCTTTGGTTTCTATCAGTACAAAATACAAGCTGAGGATCGTCGGATATCAAAGTTTTCAATATAGTCAAAAACCATTCCCAACTCACATTTTTCTCACCATCTACTACCGCAAAAGCAAGGGGATGATGATGAGGATCTGGATCCTGAGTAGTGTCAATCACTTCAATGAGAATCACTCCTTTGTACACACCCTTCAGGTGAGTACCATCCATTATTATCACTTTCCTCATTGCCTTAAACTCTTTGATGCAAGCTCCAAGCGCAAAGAACATATACTTAAACTGATTCATCTCATCCACTACTAATCGTGTGAGGTATCAGGATTCAACTTTTCTAGCATGTACAAGTAAGATAACAGTCTTGCAAAACTCTCCATAGGGTTAACGCAGATCACTGAGAGCTTGGTGTTTCCCTCTCAAAGCCGTAGAATATGAAACCGTGACACCTAGTTTGTGCTTCACCAAATCTACAAGAGTCTTTGGATCTGGAGCCTTGTATTGGCCTGGATAATCGGCATGCACCATTGATGCGACCAAGCTTGGTGTGCCTCTTTTCCCTCTCTTGGTTACACTTCCCTCTCCCCGAAAACACGCATGCATCTTTCTGTACGTCCTTATAGTGAAAAAAGCTGAGTTTTTCAGCTTTGCAGCTCGTAAATATCATCTACATCCAACCCCACGACATTTCAATATATAAAGAACATGATTCGACTTCAATATATCAAATGCACTCCTTTATTCACTAAATCCCTCACTTCATCCTTAGTCGCAAATTCTTGATATAAACTCATATCAATACCATCATCCCACTCAAGATTGACAATTGTTTCTTCAGCTTGTGTTATAGCCGCCAACTCCTCCCTATCAACCATTTCATCACCAGCTTCATTGCTTTTCTCAACCATTTCATCACCATTTTCAATGCTTTTCTCATGCTCATACCCATCTCCAACCATACCATCATTAGCTCTGGCATCACTCATAATTTCCTCATTCATAGAAAATTGCTCGTTACTTTGATTTTCTGAGACGATTTCAGATAACTCCACATGCATAACACTACGACTGTTTTTCTTATCTACCTCCATTAAATATCCTAAGACATCTTCATCATCCAAAATATAACAAGTCCTGTTATTATCCACCACCAGAGGAAAGTATCTCAGTTGAAGCTTCGTCGCAGCTACATCGATATTCATTATCTTGCATATTCTATCAACCAAGTGAGAATAAGTAATCTCCTCATATCTTCCTTTCATCACTATTGTTGAAATATTTTGATCTCTACCATGATCAAAATGTATCACCACAGCTCCACTACTATCCATAGTTCCTGAAAATGAGTAAAATACAACATTACCACCTAATAGTGTTACCAGTTATACGAGTTCTACTGCCGCTAAATTGCTGGCTATACTTGTTTTACCAGTTAGACTGGTGTACCTTTAACATTAGTTATTAGTTATACTAGTAATACCAGTTATACTATGTTCACTTGCCACATGACTACTGTAAATTATATAAGTTATACACATACTCTTATTCAATACTACTTCCGGTTGTACCAGGTTTACCAGATGTACATTTCGTAGGAACAATACCAGTAGTACTAGTTATGCCAGATTTACTACTTTCACTTTTTATAAGTTGTACTAGTATAACCGGTTCTTAGCGAGTTTCAACTTCAAAGTTGTACTAGTTTTACCATATGCAAAAACGATTTATTCTACAATATCATGCTTCATATCTTAACTACATTATATTTAACCTTAGAACCTGAATCATAACGTTAACATATATATTATGTGACTAAACCGAAACAAAAAACAATAAAAAAGGCAGATACAAAGAAGAGTGAGAGAGAAAGAGAGGGAGAAAGAGAGGGAGAGAGTATACACTTACCAAACGATTTCAGCACCAAGAACGACTCACATGTGCTGTTTCAAGGCTTCATAAAATCTAGAAACACCTTAAGAAACATAGTTAAAGGTTTGTGGATGAAGAGTGAAGAGAAGAAGTTTGGTTGGTGAAAAGAATGAATTTTTGTGGGTAGTTGAGGTGAAATGAAGAAGAAGAAGATGGATTTAATTTTCAGGTGGACCCAGGTGAGAGAGAGGAGTATGACAAGAGGATTCAACGGCTCAGATTAAAACGTGGAAGAACAGATCTAACGGTCCATACTGTAGTTTCATTAATGGCATTTGTTGTAGTTTATATTCCCTTGGTCTATCCAGATTTTTTTTGGACGTGGGAGACTTTGTTTTGGCCTTTTAGCCCATAACAGATTTCAGTCCGGTTAGCACAAAGTATGCGTGTTCAATTTCTGTAAAATTGAACCACTTAAAATCGAATAGAAATAGAGAAAATGGTTAAATTTGGTAATATTGTATAATCAAATATATGTTATTTTCAAGAAACTATAATATATGGATATTATTTGATATATAAACTGATCAAAACTGAATAAATTGAATAATTGATTAATTAAATATATAGTATTATAGTATACAAAATATATATTATAATTGATAATATATGCATAGTTTTTTTTGGTCAACGATGAATTTTATTAGTTTAGAAAGTGAAAGGATGATACAAATAATGCCTCAACCAACATGGAGGAACATTAAACACATACGAAAGATTTGAATACTCTAAACTTTTCTTAGATAAAATATCAGCAGCTTGATCAGCGTTCCCGATTCACGACATCCAATAAGTAATATCAAACATAAGATTACCAATTTGGATATCACTCTGTTTTTTGTTTATCAGAAGCGTAAGCTGACTGCAATCCCCTTCAAACCAAATTTGTCTCTAGCCTAGAGTCCACATTTGTTGCAGAGCATACATGAATCCACTCGCTTTCGCTTCAAGACTCGATGTAATATCTCTGATTTTTGCCATACCTGCAGCTAGACAAATTCCTTCATCATTCTGGACAATCCACCCCATTCCTGTGAATTCCCTATCAGACCTGTAACTACTATCAAAGTTACACTTTAACCAACCAACATGAGGAGGTTCCCAACGTGAGTCACGTATGCGTCCCCTAGGCGCAAGGTTATCCTCAAAAACACAATTGACATACCATTCAGCATTAGCATCTAAAGCCCGCTTTGCATCCTCAAATGGGTGAACATTACGGTGATCAAATAGGAATTCATTCCTCGATTTTCATATATACCAGAGAATCCAAAAAGATGATACAGCCAGTTGACATTCCATAGAACTCACTTGATCAAACATAAGAGCAATATTATCCTCCAGATTATCAGTAAACATTCCAGCTAAAGGATTACTTGTACATCTCCATATGGCCATAGCATGAGGACATTCAAAAAGCATATGATTATTTTTTGACGAATAGGATCAATAAAAAGACCTCTCGTGCATAATCTTGTAGCCCTAGGGACTGCACCTGAGATAACCCTCCATAAGAACTGCTGAATTTTTGGAAGAATTTTTCAACTTCCAAATTTTCTGTTTTAAAACCACTGATCCATCAGGTGGTAAGATCATATTGCCTTCCAAGTAAAGATGGGTTGCCACCCAATACCCTGATTTAACCGTATACTTGCCGTTTCGAACAAAAGGCCAAATATATTCATCTTCATTATTAAATCTCGACAACTTGATAGAAGTAATAATATGCTTATCATGCTGATCAAAACACTGCTCCAGTTTTCTAAGGTCCCATTGATGAGGCTGTTGATGAAGTAGATCAGATACCAATAGCGTTGAATCCTGACCCGTATGAGTCAAAAAGTCTAGGCGGCTGAGACGGAATCCATTTCTCATTCCATACACTTGTTTTTGTACCATTACCAATCTGCACTCTTGCACCTTGAACTATCAAGTCTATCCCTGCTTGGATGGATTTCCATCCATAAGAACTATTACTCGATGCCGACGACTGAAGAAATGTCGTAGCATGATGATAACGCCCTCGATACAACCGAGAGATAAGCGATGTAGGATTATTATGAATTCTCCAAGCTTGTTTAGCAAGTAAGGCTTTGTTAAAACTAAATAGATCCCGGAAACCTAAACCACCTTGTTTCTTTGGTAGACACTATCTTTTCCAAGCAACCCAAGGAATTTTCCTCTTATCAGCATTCTTTCCCCACCAAAATTCTGCTAACAACGAGTTAATTTCATCACAAACTGTTTTAGGTATGAGAAAACAGCTCATAGGTTACACTGGTTTAGCTTGAAGAATTGATTTAATCAAAACCTCTTTATCCGCCTGCGATAAGTACTGATTATACCAAGGATCTAACTGCCATTTATCTCTTTCCACAAGATATCGAAAATCCTGAACTTTGCTGCGATTGAATTGTTCAGGCATTCCCAAATATTTACCTCCTCCCCCTACACTGTAAATATTCAGAATATTTTGCAGCAGCTGACGAGTATGGTGAGGGACACGCTTTCCAAAAATCAAGGAAGATTTTAGAAGATTTACCTTTTGACCAGAGATAGCTTTGTACTTGGAAAGAATATCAGCCATACTCGTACAATCAGAGACAGTTGCACGGCAAAAAAAACAATGAATCATCAGCGAAAAAAAGGTGGAAAATACGAGGACATCTCCGAGCAAGCCGCATCCCTTGATAGCTTGCATCAGTCTGCGCCTTGTCTAGCATTTGACTAAGAACTTCTGCACACAATAAGAATAAATACGGAGACAGAATCCCCCTGACGGATGCCTCGAGTAGGAAGAATATTACCAAACGGACTCCCATTAATTAGTACTGAATATGAAGCTGATCGAACACATGTCATTATCCAATGAATCCATATAGTAACAAAACCTAACTTCTTCATAACATCTTCTAGAAAATTCCACTCAACCCTATCGTAAGCCTTACTGATGTCCGTTTTAATTGCCATATACTGTTCAGCACAATCTTTCTTCGATTTCAGCGCATGAAGAAATTCATGAGCCACCAAAACATTATCATGAATAATTCTGCCAGGGACAAAGCCAGCTTGAGACTCAGAGATAACAATGTCTAACGTTTCTTTTAACCGTAGACAAAGGATCTTAGAAATAATTTTATAACTCACCGTACGTAAGCTGATTGGTCAAAAGTCACTCATAATGTCAACACCAGGGAACTTGGGGAGTAAACAAATATTTGTATGATTCTTCTCTGGTTCCATAATACCCGATGTAAAGAACTTCCGCACCATAATACATACATCAGGACCAATAGTATCCCAAAACTGCTGATAAAAAGCCGCAGTATACCCGTCAGGACCAGGTGCTTTATCTGCACTGAGCATAAACACTGCATCTCGAACCTCCATGTCTGTTACTTTCTGTGTCAATTGAATATTCATCTATGGTGTTATTTTCTGCTGCATAGAGGGAAGAATACTGTCAAGAGGGATAGTGTGACCTGAGGAAAACATATTTGTGAAATAATCTGCTGCAATAACGGCAATGGTTTCATCTCGGGTATGCCAAACTCCATGAGTGTCCAACATACTCTTTACACAGTTATGCTTCGTTCGACTCTTTGTAATGCCGTGATAAAAGCGAGTATTACGGTCACCCTGATTAAGCATCGATTTCTACTCTTCAGTCTCCAAAATTCTTCTTCATCTTTATAAGCACGATTCAGCTCTGTACGTAAAGAATGAATATGTTCCGTAGAAACCGAAGGGTTACAAACCGCCTGATCAATAGAAGCCCGAATAGTTTTGATTCTTTTAGCCGCATTAGAGTAATTTTGCTTCTTCCAATTTATCATCGTTCCTCTACACTGCACCAATTTGCGATTCCAAACATCCAAGGCCCTTGTTCTGCTCCAGGAAGAAGAAACCGTATCTATAAAGTCTTGCTCATTATATAAGCGTTTATCATATCTAAACCATCCTTGACGCTTCTTATGAGTATATTCAATGGTAATGATCATTGGACGATGGTCAGACTCAACAATCTCCAAAAACTCTGTTTCGGAAGCTGGGAACTTCTGGTTCCATTGATTATTCACCATTGCTCGATCAAGACAACATTCAATCACCTCTGATCGTCTTTTACCAACCCAGCTAAATGGATTTTGCTCGATAAATCATGCATATAACACACCTCAATCATTGTTTTAAAGCTCTGAAAGCTCGAGGAAGACCGTACTCGTCCTCCTTTCTTCTCAGATTGTTTGGTGATCTCATTAAAATCACCACACATCAACCACGGACCATATCGTGATACTGAGATCCTCTGCAACCTTTCCCATAGTTGATGTCTGTATTTAGGTATAGGGTGACCATAAACACAGGACAAATAAAAAGAAAAGGATTTGTATTCAACGTGCATATCTACAAGACGGGAATCAAAGGAAATACAAGAAACTGAAACAAACTGCTTCCAATATACAACCAAACCTCCACTGAGCCCAGCAGGAAGAACTATCTGCATCTGGTCATGCCCTAAATACACCCTAATATCCCTGACATAGTTACTAGACTGCTTAGTTTCAATAAGGAACAACAAGTCTGGGAGATACAATCTTTGCATCTCCTTTAGACGTCGAACTGTGAGGCGTTGTCCCAACCCTCTACAGTTCCACACCTCAACTCTCATGGGAAAGGTGGTGGTACCGGGCCCACCGCGCCTCTGTCAAGTGAAGGAAACAAGTCAGACTGTTCCCCCTCCTCCCCATAATCTTCATTAATCTTAGCTAAAGCATTAGTTGCAAAAGTTTGGTGTTCCAGGATAACAACCCGCTTATCCTCAAATTCCTCAGCTCGATTCTTCTTCCTCACATTCGTAGTCGCAACGACCCCTGGATCATTCATAGGAAGAGCAGCCAATTTATCAGACTGAGCAACAGACAGGGACTTCCACACTGCCTTATCAAAAGGACGCAACACCGGAGCTTCCAAATGCTGAGTATTACTCTCTCCAGACCCCAGGAAACTCCCATACTGATTTTCAAGCCTAGCAGAATCCCATCTCCCAGCCATTGAGTCTTCATTATCATCATTTGGGTCCCCATTAAACAGACCAGAGGTAATGGCCATACTGTCAGATACCTTAGAAGGACAGGAGTCCAATAATTCATCCATGAATTTACGTTTCCGAGATGTACTCTCCACACCACCACGCTTCTCGTATTCCCCTCCGACTCCCTCCATCGGAGCCATATTCCAAACATTAACCATAAGTTGTGTAAAAGATGTGTTTGCCACAGCTAAACTAGAACCACCTTGATTAACATTACCATAAATGGCTTGGATCCCCATTTGGTTATGAACTGCTCCCTGCATAACCGCATCCTCTGGAACACCGTCGTTAACTGCTTGCTCTCCAGGGTACTCGTGAGTTTCTTCCTGCATCCCAACATCATCAGGAACATGCACCTCCTGATCCCCGTCATGATGATCATCATCATTCTCACCATTGTTATTCTCCCCTTGATTAAAAGGTGCATCCAGAGCACACTCCACAGTATCATGAGTGAGCATCCCACACCGTTCACAAAACCCCCGAAGTCGCTCATACTTGAATCGGAGTACCGTATTAACATCCCACGTAAATTGGAAATTACACTGAAATGGTAGTGGCATATCGACACTCCAGTTGAGTAAGACACGCACAAACTCGACAGCAACGCTAGCTTCTGGAGAGAAATCGACTTTAATCACCTCTCCCATCGTATCCCCAATATAACGGACAACATTTTCCGAGAGAAAATGAAGTGGAATTCCACGAATGTGAACCCAAAACGGAATGGAGTTCAGCATGAGATCATCCAACTCAGGATGCCATCTCTCAGTAACCATCATACGGTCATTAAACGCCCACGGCCCAACGATTAGTCACCGATTGCAGGAGATTTTCAGAAGGAAAGACAAATTGAAATTTTGTTCTTTCCACAGTACACCCGTTAACAGTACCAGATAATCCCCACATCCGTGGAAGAGAAGCGACCATAGCAAGCAAGTTTTGTTTCCTTTGCATTAAAGGTCTGCACATAAGGGAGAATTGAGTAGCCCGAATTGCTTCACTGCACATTGATTCCCAATGTTAAATCTTGAATCGCTCTTCGAAGGTTGTCCGCCATCGTTGTCAGAGATGAATCAAATCGAAAGTGGAAGAGGATTAGAGTAGTAGGTTTGAAAAGATAACTGCTATTGATATCCCACTCAATTTTATAGAAAAAAATTCGATGAATCATCGTAGTGGAACACCAATTCCACAACGGACATGGAAAATCCACGATCATCAATAAGCTGTCGAAGATGATGGGATGAATGGAAGAAAACTGCCTGAAAAAGGGCAGTTAACGATGAAAGATGATGGAAAAAACATAACTGCCAAATCGCCAATTTTTTCGCCAATTTCGCCATAACTTGTAATACCCGCGTGATAATTAGATTATGTACTTGAGAAACGATAAGAATGTGTCAGAACGAAAAATAAGAATGTGAAGGAAAGCAAAGCGGAAAGTTCTTCAAACTAATATGATATTGATATTTAAGTTAAAACGTTAATCAGTTACAAAATAACTATACGTGCGTATTAATCGTATTGCCGATGCAATCAATTCAAATTTTTTACATTTAAGTCATAAAGAAAAACAATATGCAAAACTTATTGAACTGATTTTGTTTTCTTAAAAATGATTGTAAAAAAGGTCAGTTATGGTTTTCTTAGAAATGCAAAATCTCTTATTATATCCATAGCAACAGCTGACAAATAAAAACCATCGTAACTATTCGGGAAATATCCCAATATATAAAAGGGATTGAACTAGATCTTTTAGCCTATCCACCTCATCAAATAAAATAAACCAATCAGAAAACTTTATTTTCCATGTGAGTACGCTTGAGATAGAGTGGACTTTATGTTTGGATTTATTAAAATTATCTGCTGGCCCACCCAACGCATTTTGACAAACCTGCTTCTTCGTCTTCAAGCTTGGCGTGTCTCCCCCACCTCTTACGCTTCATCTTCTACAATCTCTGTGTTTTTTTCGTTACTTTCTCAATCAATGACGATGTTAAAGCAATTCTTACAAGTTTTACTCCACTTCCCTTTGATAGTCCTCCTATATAAATAATTATCTCTAAACCTAAATCCATCCTAAATTAAAAAAAACCTACTATGCAGAAACTACATCCATGGCTATGAAATCCACCATGAAGTCTCAGCCTACCACCAGAACATCTCCCATGTATTTCAGTGACTACTCTGTTTATTTTGTGCGTGTTTGAATAGCTTGGATAATACTGTCTTAGATTCTGATTTTGGATGGTTACAAGATTAAAAAAATTGAAATAGTTGGCAGGACCAACCAGTTAATCAAGTCAATCCAGTTTGAAGTAAGAGAGAGGCAGATAGAGAGGTACATCACCTGAGAATAAATTGACAACTAAGTCTCTAATTTTAGGTTGAATCTATTCACCAAAAGTTCTTTAGGTTGCTAGAAAGAATATAGATGGGCAATTTGTCCTTAACCAATGAAAGTCAATGTTAAGATAAATTTTGAACATATCGAATCTTATCATAATGCTTATCTTCATTCTCTGATTCAAACAAAGTAGAGATATTAGACATGCTTAATAAATTGATTTATGCCACAAAAGTGGGTTAATCTTGCATTGTTATTTGAGTTCAAGACTGGTTTTATTTAGTTCCTTGAATAGATGTTTGGCTAATGATCGTTAAATTCCGGAATAATCACCCTAGACCGAGATTTTTATCAATTTGCTTTTACATCATGCTCATTCTAATATTTAGTTACTTTAGTTACATAAAACAACAGCCAAAACTGCTTGTTTTAGCTCTATTTCACTCTGAAAAAAACTTAGTGTAACTGTTGATTTCTTTGGATTCTACCCCTAAAATACTACTTCGTTTGTTGTGCACTTGCAGCAGATTTATAGGGTTTTAAAATTTGAGGCTAAAATTCGTGCATCAGTATCTTAGCTCTTCATACCTTGCACCATCAAAGAAGTTGTTCAAAATCACATTCTTGGTGTCATTCCAGGTAGTGAGAGATCTTGGTTGTATTTCCTTGAGCCAATAAGCTGCATCCTCAGAAAGAGAGTATGTGAACAACTTGCAAAAAGGTAATCTTCAGAGATACTATTCATCTTGATGCTCGTCACTAGATCCTCGAACCGCTCTAGATGATCCATGGGATGCTCATATTAAAGACAATGTAAAGGGTGTTGGCCTTGTCTTTCTCGGATCTTCAGTAAATGGGCCAAGACGAGCTGAAACCTATAAAAGTACGGGTCAAAGCTGTTAAGTCGTTGTAACAACTTAACTGATCAAGAACAGAGCAAGTAGGAAGGTGATCGAGGTATTCGTCTTCTCCGGCGAGTCTGCACATTCCAGTGGTGTTTCATGGTGGTTCTTGGACCCGTTATGGATTGTCTACGTGTCTTTTATCACCTTGGTACATGCATAAGAGTAGAGGTCGTTAGACAATCATTGTACTTAGCTCGGGTTTTCTTTTGTAATCCACACTGGAGGAGTTTTCGGCGAAGAAGTAGTGCAACTACAGAGCTCCGACTCTTCCCAGACATAACGACTGACAGTCGTTAACTAGGAAAATAAATCTCATTTCTTTTACTTCAGTCGCAAACAGAACCAACAAGATCAAACTCGAACCGTAATCAAGTTAACTTCAATCGCAACAATTAATCTTTTTTTTTTACATCAAACGGCTACTGTATTATTCAAACTTGAGGTGGTTTGAGTAACTACACCAGAATAGAACAACTAATGTAACAAAGTTCAATCGCAGCAATTAGTCGTCTAGTGACGAACATTAATTATAACATAATCCATGTTGGTGGAAAAAAAGAATAAAAAAGCACAACTATGACTGTAACAAACAAATAAACTATAACTGAAACAGAAATCTATGTTTTGACTTTTTTTTCTTTTTTGGTTTCCTAGACGTTCTGATATTCTCTCTTCCTGTCTCCTGATATAACAATGGCGCAACAGATCCTTAATCAGCGACCAATCTCAAGACGTCCCATCTCTCGCCGTTGTCGCAATGGTTTCTTCCTCGTCCCTCTCGCTCTACTTGTTCTTCTCGGTGTAGTCTTCTTACCTTGGTTAGGATCTCCCTTTTTATACAACACCTCATCTTCTCCTTCTTTTCCTCCCTCACTCTCCTATTGGCGCGAATATTCCTTGACTCAAGCCACCAAATTTGTCGCTAAGAATGGATCGACGTTGATTGTCTGCACCGTAAGCTATCCTTTCTTGCCTTTTGTCAACAACTGGTTGATTAGTGTTTCTAGACAGAATCATCAAGAAAATGTTCTTGTCATCGCTGAAGATTACGCTACTTTGTACAAAGTCAACGAGAGGTGGCCTGGTCATGCCGTACTCATCCCTCCAGCATTGGCTTCTCAAACCGCACAACATTTCGGTTCCAAGGTATATATATAGTTTCACCTTTTCCTTGAGATATAGCCTTAGCCTTCATTTATATCTTGGACACGTTCTTTGATTGGTATTCTTAAAAAAACATATATTGTTGTTTCAATTTTGTACTTGATTACATGGATCATAAGTTTGTGCATGAAGAAGAAACGAATTTTTACATGGTATCTGAACGCAGTAAACTCAAACGGATATAAACGATAAAAAGTAAGATTCATTATGAACTAATCTAAATGTTATCATATCGAGAGTGCTTATAGCCGTTAAACATAGTATATCTGAAGTGGAGTAAATCAAGACTAAAATATCAAGAAAATATGTTATTCCACTAATTGCTGCTTAATTTTAAATTAGAAACTTCTGATTTCTCAGAGTATATATAGTCCATGTTATTATGTGATCATATATATGTGCAAAGAGCTTAGTGTGATACAGATTCCCTCTTTTTAACTATTTTCCATCTTCGAATTAGGGTTTCTTCAAGTTTACATCTCGGAGACCAAACCATCTCTTGGACATTTTGGAGCTAGGTTACAATGTAATGTACAACGATGTTGACATGGTTTGGCTGCAAGATCCATTTCAATATTTAGAGGGAAGCCATGACGCATACTTCATGGATGACTTGACTAAAGTAAGTGAACATATTCACACATTCACTTTGACAAGTCTGCATGTTTACAGTTTTATTGCCATCTTATTCTTAGTCTTTATTTTGGTGCCTAGATTAAGCCTTTGAATCACTCCCACGATTTACCACCTCCGTATCGAAAAGGAGCCACTTACATATGTAGCTGCATGATTTTCTTGCGTCCCACTAATGGTGCAAAGCTTCTAATGAATAAATGGATTGAGGAGCTTGGATCCATATTTTGGGGTAAAGCTAAAGAAGGAAATGATCAACCTGCTTTTAACTGGGCACTAAACAAAACAGCTCATGAGGTATGTATTGTTACTTCCTCCAAGTTCCACAATAACCTATTTTATTTTCTTACAAAATATTTTTTAGCCAAATATTAGATTTAATTGTTTTAAGCTTAAAAGTTTAGGAATCTCACATCAAAAATTAAGATGGGATCAAGACTAGTATGTAAGAGATATGTATCAGTCAATTTTATTACAAAATAAATTTAATTTGGACACCCATAAATATTTATATAAGATCTAAAATAATATATAACAAACATGAGTGAATATACTAGTTGTCAATTAGTTTTCAGTTGAACATATATAAAACTTAACAATGTTATAGAATCTAGTTTACTGAACCATAGAAGCATTCAAAATATGGTTTATTGTCAGTTCTAGAATGAGATTTGGTTCAAAGTTAACTGTCATATTCTCGAAATCACACTTCAAAAGTCGACTGAACCATTTTAGTACTATGAGATTCTAGCTTTATCTACTCATCATATTTTCTCTAATTAATACATGATTGTTTGACTACGACTTAGGTATTGTTCATTTTCTCATTATGATCCTTTTGAATAAAACTGTAAATCAATGTTCGTTTATTATTGTTAAATGCAATATCCATATTGATCATCTGAATGATTCTTTAAAAGTCACCTGAAACTTTTACCAAAATCTGGTCGAATTTTGATGAAGCATCTCACCTGAAACTATGAGATGCACCTAACTCATCCAAAAATAATAAATAACAAAACACCATCTTCAAACTTAAATAGATCTTATTTATTAAAATGACTATTTAAATTTGAAATCATGATATCACATTTCGAGCAAAAACATTGTGATAACACTTTATGTTTAAACTGTAAATCAGATTTTTCACTAAAACCATTAAATCAAAATTTACCAAAGCTATATATCATACTTTTAAAAAAAGAAAATCATATTTTCTGTTTAAATTTTAGAATTACATTTTCCGTCAAAACCACAAATCAGATTTTCTTGGCAAAATCACAAGACTTTCTTTTTCTTTTTGTCAAAACAAAAATATCCTATATTCAAAAAACCATAAAATCAAAATTTCACATAAAACCACAAAATATAGTTTCTATCAAATGGCAAAATAAAATTTTCTACCAAAACAACACAATTACATTTTCTGACAAAACAGTAAAATCATTTTTTCTTACCAAAACTACAAAAAAATATTTCTCGTCAACCCTAAAATCACATTTTTCTCAAACTCACAAAACACATATTTTCCGCTGAAACTGAAATTTACATCTTCTGCCAAAACTATTAAATTGTATTTTATCCCCAAAACCGAAAAACTAATTTTTTGCCCAAACCACAAAATACATTTTCCCACCAAAACTATAAAATTATATTTTCCGCTAAAACTGTAAAATTATAATACATATCAAAGCTGCTAAATCATATTTTCCGTCATAACGGAAATAACATTTTCCATCAAAATAAAAATCATGTTTTCTTATAAAACTACTAAATAGCAGTTTTCACACAAGCATATTTTCTAAAAAAGATAATAGAATTGTATTTTGGTAAAATTTCTAATGTTAGAATTTAAAATAGAATTAGATCAAAGTATGGATATTTTACTTATTTTATTTAAAACTCATTTAGATGGCAATAAATATGCACAGCAGTTAATTAAAAAACAAATGTTCATTCACAGGATCCATCTACATAATATCCAAAAACTGAAATGAACAACATTCAAATGGACCATTTTAATAGAAAATTTAAATGGATTACTTAAATGTAAATGTCAGATGAGCAAACAAACAACCCCTTATATATTTTCTCAGAAAACAACCCCTTATATATGTTTAATCTCAGATGTAATTTCTTGTTTGATTCAATTTTTAAACATTTTTATGATCTTAACGTTCTGTGCAGGTAGATGTTTATTTGCTTCCGCAAACAGCTTTCCCATCAGGGGGATTATATTTCACGAACGAAACATGGGTCAAAGAAACAAAAGGAAAACATGCCATAATCCACAATAACTACATTATTG
Organism: Sinapis alba; assembly: GCA_012274485.2. Lineage (NCBI taxonomy): Eukaryota > Viridiplantae > Streptophyta > Magnoliopsida > Brassicales > Brassicaceae > Sinapis > Sinapis alba. The sequence continues at coordinate 181,499 of MU105980.1, read as the reverse complement.
GTTACGACGAAAAGATGAAACGTTTCCGCGATTTTGGTCTATGGTTAGTCGATGATCATGCTCTTGAGTCGCCACTAGGAATATTACAGTGAATTGGAAAACACGATTTTTTTTTTTATTGTTTGTTTCTCTATTTTCTTCTTGTTAACTTGAGATTAAAACTAATTTCAATTCTTTGCATCAAAGTAATAGTAATTTATGTACTAATTCTTTTTCTATAATAACTGTCTAATGATTCTTGAACACGAGAAAACAAATTGTTGAAAGACCAAAGAATACTTTGATTAACTAAATGGCAATCTCACAACCCACAAAAAGGACAACAGAAAAATATTTATTTATATGGTAATACAGTGGCAACATATACTAAAATATTTGATTCGTAATTAATCGAGCACATGACACAGACGTGCCAACAACTAACCAGATTTGTTTTATTTGTTTATCGTGATGAGTCATCGTCTGTTCATGCAAGCCATTGGAACACACGCTCGTGGTTAATGTACTCATTTCTTGGGTTGTTGAACTTCGAAATAGGAAGCATTTTTTTTTTTTTTTTTGCTAGGCATTTTCCAAATTTCCACTGCGTTTTCGCCTTATTTTTGACGTTTTTTCTACACATAATGCACGACGCAACACGAAACATCAAACCCACATAATAACGTATATTGTTTATAAAAGAACACATGTATAACACAGTGTAGGTTATCTCTTATTTTGGTATACATTATTAAATTTATAAAATTAAGAATAATGGAGATTGAGTATCTCTACACGTTGTCATTCCTGAACCGTGTCGCTGACTTTTTTTGTTTTGTTTCTCATATTTTTTCCGTTTTAGGATCCGATCCAAACTTATGAAACATTTCTCACCAGTTTTGATTCATCACCGGCTACAACAATGGCGCAGCAACAACAACGTCCCATTTCTTTTCTAAACCGCAACGGTCTCTTCCTCCTCCTTCTAGCTCTCTTGTTTCTCCTCGGAGTATACTTACCTTTGTCTGAAGCTCCCTTATTCCTGTTTCCAAACAGAACTTCACCATCTTCCTCTCCTCCTTCTGCTTCCTTTGTGGTCTCTGACTGGCGCGACTATACCCTCTCTCAAGCGGCCAAGTTTGTGGCTAAGAACGGAACCGTGATCGTTTGCGCAGTTAGTTATCCTTTCTTGCCTTTTCTCAACAACTGGCTGATTAGCATTTCTAGACAAAAGCATCATGAAAAAGTTCTCGTGATCGCTGAAGATTACGCTCTTCTCTACAAAGTCAACGAGAAGTGGCCTGGTCATGCCGTTCTCATTCCTCCAGCCTTGGATCCTAAAGCTGCACACCATTTTGGTTCCCAGGTACACCCACATGTTTCACCTTTTCGTAAAAATATCTTGGATGTTTGTTTATTAGCTAGTACTCCCTCCGTTTCATACTAGTTGTCGTTCTAGGTTTATGCACACAGATTAAGAAAACATTTAATTTTACATATTTCCAAAATAAAAATACTATTACCAATACATTTAACCATATATCAACCAATAGAAAAATAAAATAGAAAATATTACCAATAAATTTTACATTGAAAACTGAAAACGACACTTATTTTGAAACAAAATTTTTTTTTCAAAACAACAAATAATTTGAAACAGAGGGAGTATATTTTTTGATAAACAAAAAAGCAGTTTCATGTCTTTGCCATGAATCCAAACATTGTAAATAGTTCTTCCTAACACGATTTTGCATCCCGGTTTATTAGCCAAGTATTGTAAATAGCCACTTTTTTTTATTAGCTAGTGTAATTTCATGATTTTGCATCCCCGTTTTTTCTTTACTAATTTTGCATCCCCTGTTTTGATTGAATTTCTGAATTATTTATGTATAACCCTGTTTACGGCATAAGTGCTTATTAGCTCTCTTTTATGCCCTACGGTTTGTTGTTTTGTTTTTTTGCCCAGGGGTAACTATTCCTTTTTGAAGTTACAACTTTAACCATAACTAAAACCGTGTTTTCAAAGCACATATATTTATTTTGTTTAACTTTTCTATAGAATTTGCAGAAAGTTATTTGTTTTGATTTGATAGAACATAAGCAAGTTTATTTTTTATTAATTGTATTTATAAGTTCACCACTATAAATATTTTCATAATATGTGTGCATTATTTTTTCTGGTTGATTTTGCAGTTGTTTAAAAATATATACAAAATAGTTTTTTTTGCGGTCAAAATTTTTGTAACTCATATTATTTGTAGTATAAATGAATTATATTTATATGATGAAACTATTTGTAATATGTTTATTATTTGGTACAAAATATATCATTTGAAAACAAAAATGCAAAAAAAATTATATTATTTCACTCTTATAGCTAATTTTCATATAGTCAAATTTATTTTACTATTATAGCTAATTTCTATATAGTCAAACTTATTTTTGTAACATTGGTTTATAGGTTGTGAATATGTATATCTGAACTATACGATAGAAAATAATTATGAAAATAGTATGTACTTACATATCCTCATTTTTAAATTAAACAATTCGGTTAGTATACATTTTTCTTAATGTGTGTGTCAAATAGTGAACTACAAATAAAATATGGAATATGCAGTAACGCAAATGATTTATGCTGATTATTTTTTGTTTATTCCGGAGAGAGAAATTTCCCTGATTTATTAGATCTCCGGTTAATATAAATCGACCATGTAAAGCCCAACCAATTTTATACATGGTGATAGGTTATATAGATGTTTGGTTGGTAGTGTACATTAACGATTCGGTGGAGGTGGATTATTTCTGAATAATACTCCCTCCGTTTCGCAAAGAGTGTCGTTTTAGAGAAAAATTTTTGTTACAAAATAAGTGTCGTTTTAGGATTTCAATGCATAATTTATTGATTTTATTTTCTAGTTTAATTTTCTATTGGTTGAAATATGATTAGGTGTATGGGTAATGATGTTTTTCTATAAAAAATATGCAAAATTAAATGTTTTCTTAATCTGTGTGCAAAAAGCTAAAACGACACTTATTATGAAATATATGGAGTATTTTTTATAATTAATGTATTCAGTAACGTTTGTTGTTGGAGTTTGAGTGTTCCTTTTTCGAAATTAAGAATATTCTCTAACAAATATTCGTGTGAGACCAAAAGAAAATTCCATTAAATGCTGAAAATTAAGATTGTGTAGTTTTCAGTGGCATTATAATGAAATTAAAATGTTATTTTAAAGGTAAATTCATATTTGTACTTCAATTTTAATAAAATATAATAAGAGAAATTTCCTTAGATAGCCCATTTTAGTTTGTTTGTAACAAAAATAGTTTTTAAAGAAAAAAATGACCAAAATATTTTTTTTGAAGCTAAAAAATGCATTTATATGCATTTATACCCTTAGAGTTAACTAATTTGGACTTTAGGGTTTAGAGTAAAGGGGTGGATTTGGGGTTAGGATTTCAAATTTCAAAAAAAAAATAAAAAAAAAATCAAAATTTCAAAAAAAAAAAGTCTATTTTGGTTATAATATTTTTTTGAGGGCTATTTTGTGACAAAAACTTAAAAAGGGCTATCAAAGAGAATTGCCCATATAATAATTATGATTGATTAGTTTGAAGAAAAATTGAATGATCTTGTTGAAACGTACAAGATTATATGGAGTTTTTCTTATGTTCACTTTTAAAACAATAACCAATAAAAATTTGCCAATTTATATTTTATTTATAAAAAACAAAATAATCAAAAAATAATATTAATTACAGAAAAAACTTTGACATTGTTAACGCTGTCAACAAAACTCAAACCCTAAACCCTATGATTAATCCTAATCCCTAAGGTTAACTCTAAACTCTAGAATTAATTCTAATCCATGGGATTATCCCTAAATCCTAGGGTTGACTCTAAACCTTAGAATTTAGAGTTTAGAGCTTAGGGTCTAGGGTTCTTAGGGTGTAAGGTTAACCCTAGGATTTAGTATTTATAATTAAGAGTTTTGTTGACATTGTTAACAACATCAAATTTTTTTTCCGGTAATTAATACTATTTTTTATTATTCTTTTACTTGTTTTTTCATAAATATAATATGATTTGATAATTTTCATTGGTTATTATTTTAAGAGTGAACGTAGGTTCACCCTAGGAGATGAACACGAGAAAAACTCTATCATATGTATGTAATGCACTATATCTCCATACTAGGTTCTATTCTTCTATCCTCAAGTTGATGCCTATTCATAACTACTATATACACACCAAAAAGGATTGGTCTACTTAAGGTGCCTGTTGGAGCGGAGTTTCACCCCACTCCAGATTGGGTCCGAGATTTCAACCGAAATGCAATAAAGCCAAAACTCAGTCATCATTAAAGCCCCAAAAAGAAACATAGGTCCCTGAAGGTCAAAGCCCATCCCGGGCTCAAGAGGTCAAACACGCCAAGCTTGGAAAAGTCAATACGAAATGCTAAGACATCAAGAGCATCAAAGACCATCATCAAAGCACTTTATCCTCGCCGAAGATCACACCACCGTTACGATCTGCCAGGAAAGACCTACAAAAGAAGAAGGAGAAGCCAAAGAACCGGTGATCTGAATTCTTCCATAGCTAAACTATACTCTCATTATATACAATCTCCATTGCTATCAAGTACCATGTGTACTCGTCTTCAAATCATCAATAAAACATCTATTTTTTATAGTTGATTATAGCTTAGTCTTTCTTTTTTTAGCTTACTTGATAACTAAGCTTTCAAAATCGAAACCCTATTTATGAGTGAATTTTAGGATTCATCATTTGGCGCTAGAAAGAGAGGGAGATTCATTAAAATATCTCTCTGAATATCCGACGTGCAACACATAGGCATGGCATCATAAACCAAGAATTTGGAGATTGACAAGATCTCAACTTTTTTACATTTTCCAATAGAACATGTGGCGCGCGTCAGCAATTACCAACGAAGATAAAGTACATCGGTGGATGACCCTTGTGAGATATACCAATGTGAAGGCGAGTCATTGCAATCATTCATAACAAGATTCAAGGCGACGATCTCAAGCACTGCCAAGAAACAATACACCATCAAAGGCATGCATAAAAGAGTTTATAAAACCAGTAATGGTTAACTTACGAGGATCCGCATTTCACTCAGATTGAATAGTCCCGATGAACGGTTGGGGGATGGAGGACTCGTTGATCTGCACAAAGAAGAACCTCCTGTCCAAATCTTTGTTACGGTCGCTAGAAGCCAAGATCACCCTAGGATTACCAACAAGACTGAACCTATCAGGATTCGCCACCGCAGGCCTCGAGAACCAGAGGCCGAATTCCCTGCCCAAGCTCGTAAGAAATCATAGGAATACTACACCTAGCACAATACTCGCACAAACTAGTAGGAAGAGGAAACCAGAGGTGACACTCCTTAAGGAAGGCCTCATACATCGTAAAGTACCCCGGAGGTGCCAGCCAAGGCCTGTCAGACTCTTTGGCGAGAAGTAAGATTACCTCCACAAAAATCTCAAGTGATTTCCTCGAGAAGAGGCCAAAATAGTGTCTCTCCCACCGGAGACCACTGCAGCCCTAGGTGATTGGTTGTCGGATGAGCCGCGATGGGAATCTTTGAATTCTTCCTAGACAAAAGAGTCATTCACAAGAAGATTTAACAAAGAAAGATGAATGCAAAAGTGTAGAGTAAAAAATCTTTCTGTCTGCAAAAGCCTAAGAAAATTAATGTCAGAGCCATATTTGTACTAGTACCAAGGATACGCGTCTCGTCACTGAAACGATGCAAAGGCTGCAAAGGAAGCAAAGAGTCAATTCCCTCGAGACAAACAAAAGGAATGATTGTCACTTTTCAACTGTTCAGTTTCCAAAGAGCGAAAATCTAATATCCTATGTCAAATCAATTAAAGCTTATAATAAATCTGCCAAACTAAAGTCTCGAACTGGATCTTGATATATTACAAACCACTGTGACTTAAATACGCCATATAAGTCGGGTCCACCACACGCCTCATCCAATGACCTAAGATACACCCGCCTTATAGGGGGGACAATTGTTGGAGCCAGGTTTCACCCTGCTATAAACGTGGTTCGATATCTCAATCCAAATGTAATAAAGCCCAAAATCATTCTTCATTAAGGCACAAGAAGAAAACATAGACCCACAAAGGTCAAGCCCATCCTGGCCTCAAGAGCTCAAACACGCCAAGCTCGGGGAAGTTAATACGAAAAGCCAAGAGGTCAAGAGCATTAAAGACTATCATCAAAGTACTTGATCCGCGCCAGAGATCATGCCACCGTTATGATCCTCCGAGAAAGACCTATAAAGAAGGAGTAGCCAAAGAACCGGGATCCAAATTCTTCCATAGCTAAACTATACACTCATTATATACAATTTCCATTGTTATCAACCACCCATGTACTCATCTTCAAATCATCAATAACACTTATTTTCCATAGTTGATCATATCTTAGTCTTTCTATTTTTAATTTACTTGATAATTAAGCTTTCGGAAATCAAAACCATATTTTTAATTGAATTTTAGGATTCATCAATGCCAGTCCTGAAACTTCTCAGGTTATAAGAGATTTAAAAATATTTTGGCCCTCTTAAATCTTATTTTGAAGATCTTAAATTTATATTCTTACTGTAACTGAAATCTTTAATTTCGTAATAAACGTTGATATATTATTTTAATTGTAATTTTTATTTTGTGCAAAAAAAGTTCTTAAAAATATTACATTCAAACTTATCCATCAAACTTTTATGATTACTTTTAATAATTATATTATAAATTGAAACAATCAACAATACATTCAAGACTTCTCATAACATATTGAAGCATATATATAAATTTGTCTAAAATATTCTTAACTCAACTAACTTTTTTTTTTTTTCTGCTAGAAAGTTTTTTTTAACTGTAGTTCTATAAGAATAACAACATAATCAATATTAAAATAAACATAATGATATAGTCACATTTTTTCTTTGATAGTTAGTATCAATTAAAAATAAAACATATAAAACGTAGCTTGGCCCTTTCGAACTGGGAAACATATTGCAAACTCTGATTATCTATACAAATAACTTGTACGTGAATGTTTAAACGTAAAGTTAACTAAATTTTCCTATGCCTAAACGTATTGGTCCAAGCCATGTTTGATGGGTTTATACCAAGCCCAGCCCACTGTGATAGTCTACACAAATAACTTGTATGTGAATAATTCGATGTTCTAACCTATTTATTATCTCTAATTAGGGTTTCTACAATCTTACTTCTCGGAGACCACAACATCTCTTAGACATTTTGGAGCTAGGTTACAATGTTATGTACAATGATGTTGATATGGTATGGCTACAAGATCCGTTTAAGTATTTACAGGGAAGCCACGACGTATACTTTATGGATGACATGACTGCGGTATGTAACTGCACCTTTGGCATTTAAGAGTATTTGTTTATCCTTATTATCTGTTCATATTGATGCTGTCAGATTAAGCCTTTAAATCACTCTCATGGTTTACCACCGAGTCGAAACGGAGTGACTTATGTATGTAGCTGCATGATTTTCTTGCGTTGCACTAGTGGTGCAAAGCTTCTATTGAAGAAATGGGTGGAAGAAATTCGAGCTCAGCCTTGGTCTAACACCGAAGCAAAGAAACCACATGATCAACCTGCTTTTAATCGGGCACTTCACAAAACAACTCAGGTATGTAATTGCTTCTTCTAAGTTCAACATTTACTTCTTTTACCAAATTGTTGGGTTTAATGATATTAATGCTTAAAATTATTAAAGAATGTGTTATGATTCTATATTGGAAGTTAGAGGAAACCCATGGCCAAATTAAGATAAATGAACTAGTCCACTCATTACCAGTCTTTAGAATATTATTTGAGAAATCAGTTTTTACGTATCACACTCACATTAATTATCACAAACATCAGTTACAAGAATATCCTATGTGAACTAAAAATTATACCCAATTGCCATTAGTAAAATTGTTTTATTTTCTTTTCATTAATAAAATTTTAATTATCTTTTTACTTCAAATTTTCTTCTTCAGAAAACCATATAAATAATAAAAAGAAAATATTCTATAGATTTTGTATATATAAAACAACTTTTTTTTACTTTATATGTTCCCTAAACAACATAAATAAAATATCTATATTATTATTTGAGAAATCAGCCTCCTCAATGTTGCTTTCACATTGATTCTTACGAAGGCCAATTAAACGGAGAAACTATATGAATTAAAAATTATACCGAATTGCCATTACTAAATTTTTTATTTATTAATAAAATTTTAATTATCATTATCATTATCATTTTAATTTCCTTTTTAGAAAACCATATAAATAATAAAAAGGAAATATTATATAGAAAACTATCATTACTTTATTTTTTCCCATAACAACACAAATAAAGAGTAAAATACCTTTAGATTTTCAAAATATGTAAGTTCATATATATAAAAAACAAAATCTGCAAAATATTTGAAAAAATAAAATATTTTTAGATTTGTTTTCAATAATACTTTATAAATTATCAAAATAGATAAGTTTATATATATACAACATAATTTTCAAAATAAAATAATATATATATATATATATATATATATTTATTTTTGATAATATTTTATTATGATCATGATTTTGATCAAATGATTAAAAAGGAAATAAATTTTAAATAACATAAATTGATAATATAATATCATATATCTCAAATCACATGCCAAGTTATAGAAAAAAAAATTATTAAATAATTTTTACATAATTTCTTAGATTAAAATTGAGAAATCAATATCATACGTGTTGCACTTACATTAGCTCTCACAAAAATTAATTACAAGAATATCATTATTGAATTAAAAGTTATATCCAGTTGAGATTACTGAACATTGTTATTTATTCTTATTAATATTTTTTTTTAAAATTTAAATTTCCTTTTAGAAACCCATATAAATAATAAAAGGGTATATATATATTTGTATATAAAAAGAATTTTGTCTTATCTTACTTTATATTTCCCTAGAAACATATAAATGTTTAAAATATAAAACATAATTTAAAAACAAAATCTGACAAAAAAATAATTTAGATATTTTTAAGATAATACTTTATTGTGATTATATTTTAATCAAATGATTAAAAGAAGATAGTTTTAAACAACATAACTGATCATCTAATATCATATTTCTCAAATCACATGCCAAATTAAGAAAAATACAAAAGATTAAACAATATTTAATTAATTATCGTAGATATAAATGATAAAAGTTTTTTAAATTCTAAAAAAATCACTAACAAATTAATATGATTTATATTTTATAAATATTCGTATATGTAGATGAATTTTCAAAATATTATAGATTATGTTTATTAGTGGAACTCCAAAGTTATATTTTTGTTTCCTATCTTTTCAATAAGAATATATCAAAATTTATCTGATTTATAAAATATATTTAGAACTATAAGAGTATGAACCAAATTAAATGAATCTAAGAAAGCAAAAATTCAATTTTAACTTAATTAAAAATTGTTGAATTTGAAAAAAAAAATATGAAGCTCAATATACCATACATGAACCAATCCAAATTAGTTACATGAAATCACATATCTAATTAAGAAAAGATCATAATGATATTTAATACAAATTTATATATCTCATAGTATAAATTAAAATGACTTAACATGTAAATATTTATATCGATGCATGAGAAAATAATAATACTTAATATAATTTGATTTATCCATCATAAATATAAATTATTAATTTACTTAAAAGTTACTAACAACTATTATAATTTGATTATCGTGTAAATCTTTATTCCCGAGACACCTAGTTGATATTATGTTAAATGTCCATAAAATTTAACTTAATTTTATTATCTAGTTCGTTAAGTAAAATTAGATATTCTAAGTAAAGTGTATTCAGTTCAAGATTGGCTGATGATATCTCACATCTTGATGGAATATTTTAGGATCACACATTAGAAGTTAGACTAAACTTTTGTACTAGGAGATTTTGAATTTTATCTACTCATGAAGGCTGATTACGACTTTGTTAGTTTCAATCACAGATGTACATTTTAACTACTTGTCCATTCTTAACTCTTTTGTGATTTTATATTATCCAGGTAGATGTCTACTTGCTTCCACAATCAGCTTTCCCATCAGGAGGATTGTACTTCAAGAACGAGAAATGGGTTAATGAGACAAAGGGGGAACATGTGATAGTTCATAATAATTACATTGTCGGCTACAACAACAAGTTGAAACGCTTCCAAGATTTTGGCTTGTGGCTAGTCGATGATCATTCTCATGAGTCACCACTGGGAAAATTAGAGTAAAATTCGATTGCACCAAAACACTTCATTTCTTTTGGTTGTTATCCTGACGCTAACACGCGATATCAATTATTTGCTATTTATTTTTGCTACTCAGGTTAGTCCAAGAGCAAAATAATGAAGAGATGAAACAGAAGGAAAGAGGGTGAAAATAAACAAAAACAGGGGTCAAAAAACAGAACTTCCTCTAGAGGATTTCTTATATACAACAAAAATTGGATCATAAAATTATTTCTTGAAGGTGTATTCAGATACAATTTTTTTGCTATGACAGTAATTCAACATTATACTATCTTAAGCATCTCTAGATAATGACACTTAGGCATTTTGGAGATTAACATATTAACTAGCTAACAGTCAAATGATGCTTCAGTCCTCAAAGATGCCTCTCTAACAAACTAATTTAAATTCTACAATTCATCAAGACCTATCCGGTACGTCATCTAGCAATCTGTCTCCCGTAACTACTGTAGTTGGTAAACATGTAATAAAAAGGTAGGAGTTATTCCCTTTGGAATTAATTCTTTTGGTGCTTTAAAATCATCCGAAGAAGATGATGTTCTCTCAGATGATTCATCAGGGGAGGACGAATCGCTTCACGCTGAAAACTGAGGCTAGTTCTCTATTTTTTTTCTGATTCCCTCCAACTTTTAAAGGTTTCTTATATAGACCTTATGGTCTATCTTCTATCTTCATGCTTGTTGTTGGATTGAATGCTTCATGTTATTATCTTTATAGAACTTTGATTCATTATATGATACATGGATCATAGCTTGTAATTGTACTTTTAATTTTTATTTTAATTAAAAAGCTTTTAAAAAATTAGCTAACAACCCACGTTGAATGTATGTTTTATTTAAATTATTATATAATTTAAATATATAAAAGATAAATAGTCTCAAATAATAATAAATCAAGTTTTTCTCCAATCTAGCATCTAAGACCCAAAATGACTCAAATAGGTTTCATTAATATGGTAAACTATCATGTTACCCTCCTCTAAAATACTCTAATTACATTATTTTACAAAATTAAATAAAGCTCTCTCTCTCTCTCTCTCTCTCTCTCTCTCTCTCTCTCTCTCTCTCTCTCTCTCTCTCTCTCTCTCTCTC
>MU105980.1:0-169791 GCA_012274485.2 Sinapis alba | reverse complement strand
CCCCCTCTCTCTCTCTCTCTCTCTCTCTCTCTCTCTCTCTCTCTCTCTCTCTCTCTCTCTCTCTCTCTCTCTCTCTCTCTCGATGATCTCCGTCTTCAATTTCACGGTCATCAGATCTGCCGTCATCCATCATCTTCTATGAAACAAGTTTCGTCGTATCTCTTTCTCGTCATCGTCATCGTCCAAAGTAACTCTTATCCATTGATGAAAGCTTTCAATGGTCAGTTATTATTATATTAATGATTATTTTGCACTTTAAAGTTATATATTGATGTCCCACTGACGATGCTTTTCTTCAAAGTTATTCACAATTATCACTATACCGATGCTTAATTTGATGGAACTTTGTGATTTGGGATCAATTAGATTCGTTTGTTTTGTTTTTTTATTTCTTTTCAAATTGATTTGGAAGGTTTAGTTTTATGATATTGATCATGAAAAGTCTCTGATTCTATCATGACATTTGTTTGTTTGTAGATTAAAATTATTTTATTATACATAAGCCAAAAGAGAGGTCTCCTTTCACAAGGGCTGCTTTCAAAATGATAACTCTACTTGATTCAACCACTACTAGTTTGCATTTCAAAGAATGATGTTTTTGTGGTGTTGGTTTAGCTAGAAAGCATCAAGGAGTTGGATCAATTTATGAGAAGCAACATAAGGATTATGTTGATCTTCACCCGATTAGTGAACATGAAAAGGATAGCATTGAACAAGAACTAAGTCATTTATGCTAGACTGGAGACCATATGAGGAGGGTTGTGACATCAAAGAATTTTTATTTTACACTCATATATCTCTTGTGTTGTTTGATTGATAACTATGTGTTGTGTAGTAACATCGAGACTCTTTTATTTGTAGATTACTGCTTTTATTAAAGCTCAAAAACAACACTAGAAATGAAGAATGAAACTCCAAAGGATGGCTTGGCCTCACAGCTGATAACTTTAATGTTGATACTATAGCACACGAACATACTGTGGTATGATATGAACCAAAGTAGTGAGCCGACTTTGTTTTTTTTAAAAAAAAAAAAAATCATTCGGAGCTTATGGATGTAGTTTTCATATGAATTTTTACTTTCTCACATTATTCATGATAGCGTTCATAATTATGTACTAAACCTTCTTAAAAGGTTCAAAATTTGAAATTTTTTCCTTATTCATTTAGTTGTAATAAGCCAACTTCTCATACATGTGCTTCTTCAATTCTCTTGAATTCTATTCGAAATTTATTTTGTGTTCATATAGGGATTTCACCAACCAACAAAGTAGTTGATCATATTGGCAAGTAGAACAACAAGTACATCGTTTCAAACTTCTTTGTGTGGGTTTTGTATGATTTTATTTTTTCTTAGACTGTTCATGATAAATTTCCTAAATATGTACTAATCTTTCTAAAATAGTTAGAAGTTTGCAGGTTCTTCCTAATAAAGTTTTTTTGCAGTTCTTGAATGTTGTTCTAGATTTTAGTCATGTCCATATATATAAGATTTTCACCAACCACAAAAGAAGCTAGTGATATTAAGGTGAATAACAAATTTAAGAGCAAGGAATAAATGTTTTTGAGGATGAAGAAGTGGGTTTTAGATTGGAAGTTTGAGTACATGACTGTCTCGTCTAACAAGAAAAGAGTGATATTGCATTGTGTGGATGATAAATGCAATTGGAGGATGCATGCCAACAAGCTCTTTTCTTCTATTTCTTTGTGTGTGGTGAAGAAGTATGTGCATGAGAATACATGTGACACAACACATAAAACTGCCAACTACATGCAAGCATATGTGAAGTTGCTGTTTATTTGTGTTCACCCCTAGCTGCTAAAAAACAGTGAAAGAGCTTCCCACAAAGCGAATCATATCAGTTGGTGAATTTGTTCCTAGTTCCTAAGTCTTTTCCTAAGTGTCATTAAAATACTATAAACATATTTTATTCTCTGATTCTAATGGTTTATTGATAATTTCGTTTTTATATAAACAATCTCTAGGTGTGGTTTATTGATGATTACGTGATATATTTGAACACACTCATTTTTTTTTTGGAAACCCATCATAAAGATAAGATGTATTTAGGTTTGTTAATAAACATGTTTATGGTTTGATACTAATCGAAGATCCACCATAGACTAGCTGCTAAATCACTACACATTATACTCGAGTTATACATATATCCGCGTTTGATTCCCTTTGGAATTAGAACGCTTTTAATTTTTTAACTAAATAGAAAGTGATTGCTTATATTCTTTTGGATACCAGGCCAAATATATATAAAAATTTTCCCCAATGGTTGCACACTATGATACATCTTCCAAGAATTCTCTTTTTTGATACTCGAGACTTGCAAATCTTTCCAAAAAATTTTAATCAAAATTGTACAAAATAATTTTAAACTTACCAATGTGGAGATCAATTCTTGATTTTTGGCTAATATCATTTCATATTTTGTTGAGAAACACACTCATATTTTGTTTTAGAAACCAATCAATTATGCTATCATACATAAGATATAGTTACATTTGTTAATATATACATTTATGTTTTGGTATTCAACAAGGATTCACCATAGCCTAGCGGTTAAACCACTACTCTTACTATACTATAATAACCCTTCAGAGAGTTCTCGGCTTTGAGTTTGAGGACTTACAAAAAGTTTCCAAATTTTTTAATTAAAGTTTTATAACAAAATTTAAAACTTACCAATGTGGAGATCAAATCCTTAGTTTTTGGCTAATCTCATTTCATATTCAGTTGAGAAACACACTAATATTTTGTTTAGGAAATCCATCATAAACATGTCACATGCCATCATACATAAGATATAGTTACATTTGTTAATATATACATTTATGTTTTGGTATTCAACGAGGATCCACCGTAGCCTAGCGGAAAAATACTCTTACTATACTCGAAAGATATATGCATCCGTGTTTGATTCCCCTTGGAATCTAAACGTTTTTTTTTTATTAAATAGAAAGCGATTGTTTATATGATTTTAAATATTAGGCCCAACATATATAACAACTTGGCCCAATGGCTGCAGACTATGCTACCCCTTCCAAAAGTGTTCACTTCATAGAAGTTGCTAAACTTTTCTAATCTTTTAATCAAATTACAACATAATTTGAAACTTACCAATGTATAGATCAAATCTTTAATTTTTGGCTAACTCATTTCATATTTAATTATTGATAAACACACTCATATTTGTTTTAGAAACTCATCCTAAATATGTCATATGTATCCTATTACAATCATAACACATTAAGACCTTTTTGATAGATTTACTAAAAATGGTTCAAAGTAACACATTAAGACTTCCTTGATAGCCTTTCTGAAAAATGCTTCAAGTCATCCTGAAAATGTTCAGTAACCAACATAAATGAAAAAAAGTATTCATCATTCCCTATAATCTTCTTAGGAACATTCCAGTTCACAACATAGTCCTAGCTAGACAAAAATTGTTTCAAACATCTTCATCTTTGTCTTTCCTTAAAGTTTTTATCCACAAACTGGTCGAAGATCTCACAAAATAGGTTTCTCCTTAAGTCCATCACATATTTATCATTAATGTTGGACATTTCCTTCAATCCTAATGAGTGGCACTCGAGCATCTTGATAACATGTTAATATCATGTATTTTCAAAGTTTGTTGAATTGTTTCCTAATTTATTTTATAAATGATTCCTGAAATCAACACAACCTAGCTTTGAAGAAACAACACGACATAAAATATTAGAAAATACATCATCAATCAATTGAAGCAATAAACAAATTTAAAGACATGAATTTATATAAACAAGAACAAAGTCACAAACAAATTTTCTTGGAATAGCCTCCTAAACATTTTGAAATGTCTTTTGGAAAAAATAACATTCATAGCACAAAAGAAGATAACTTTCAAACATAGATTCCTCCACAGTAGACTCAAAATAGATAATAACACAACAAACACAAAGTTTTTTTTCTACACATGACAATAGTTCATATGATACCTATCACATGAGATAAATGTTCTATCTAGATCAGTATGAAATTGTAAGTTCCATCCAAATTAAAACATTTTTGCTGAAAAAAATTCACAGTAGTATCCATGTTATGAGTAACTTTTAGTGAAAGAGGAATCATGATAGACCATTAATATTATTTTTGACCTCTTAATACTTAGAAATACAAAATAAACATGGTGAGTAAAGAATGAAATGATGAGTTATAAACAAAACTAGATTATTGAACTAAGACAGCACAATCTATTAGAGATTTACATGCGGAAAATGTTAAATCAAAAACATACCTTAGCCCGGTTTAGCGATGAACAATACTTGATACAATCTGAAATTGGATGCAACGGAGATGAATCACATACATAAATCAACCACTCATCACCGCTCAAGTTTTCCTCAAAGTTTTCTCTTTCTTAAATGTTTTTACTCTCTCTCTAGATTTATTGTTGCTATGAATAGATAATTCAATTGTTTTTCTTCTCTTTGCAATGTCTCATATATATAGAAAACCATGAGACACTATATGAAGAGTCACATATGTTCAAAGAAGATACATGTATATTCAGTAAAGAGACACGTCTTTTAAATGACGAGTCACATATCTTCTTTTAGGGAGTTATGCGAAGAACTTGTCATAATTACCGGTTAACCAAACCATTTTGGTATGCTGCCTAATCATGGGCGCATACTGAACATAAATTAATATATTCCACTCGCACATGATAGGGAGCATGTAAAATGCTAGACAAGTCTTAGAGATCAAACTGGAGAATTCTAACTCGAAAATTATACGACAAATGAACCGTGCGTCCCTTGCGAGTACACCTGCACTTGGGAGCTAAATTATGCACATGTTAAGGGTAAATACAAGCTATAAACCACATACAAAAATCTTTGCTTTTAAGCATGTCTTTCTGTTTCCCAAACTCATTTCTCTTTTATATAGGTCTAACATATCTGATCCCTAAAGCATATGTAAGACTTCTCCTACATTATGTGTTCACTATATAAAAACTCCGATTGAGTGATATAGTGGATGGACAGAAAACACATATGTCAATATAAAAACTAATAGTTTTTCCTTTCAATCTCATGTTAATTTGTTCCGAAGTAACTGCTATCCTAACATGTCTCATAAAGCTAATTATTCCATCACCGTCAAAAACATACTAAAGTAGCAATCATTAGTTATCTCCTTTAAGAACATAGCTGAAGGTTCAAGGGTAACTTTGTAACCATAAATAGGTTGATAAGAACTCACATGAAAAGGATAGGGATTAAAAGTATAATAATCGCTCGCTTCATATATAGTCGTAAATATCACATGTGGTATGCCACACATATCATAGTGGTTAACTCTTTCCTTAAAAGCATGTGTCAATTAGATTAAAAAAATACAACTATGTGGATCAAGCTACTATTATGTACTTATCCAGCTCATACAAGTATTCATGATACTGGGACAATCATGATCGATACCTACAACTATATCTCATCTTAACCTCTTGTTAAGGCGACACTGATAAGTCTTACAAGGAAAGCTCCCACTAGCTGCCAACTAATCTAGTCTCATCTCAGCATTTCACTAAAAAATCTGAGCGATTGTTATGTGAGTGAACCAATCTCCTATTTAGTGACACCTCTCAATATTTATGTGTAATTATGCAAATCAAGTGGTAAAACTCCATACTAGCACATACCTCTAATTTTACGCATATCTTAAACTCAAATATGAGCAATAATACATTTTTAACATTGGATTCAATTAAATGAACAACTACCATTATACGCGTACATATGTACTTAAGCATCACATCTTTCTGTCTGGTAGTGTCTTTCATAAACTAAACTTCGTTTTAAGTGTGTTATATCCTCTCATGATAGTTGAGATTCTTCACACAAAAAAAACACAAGTTTTACTATCACAATTAGTCATAGGACAAAAATCCCTTTTGTGACTTGTAAGTTATGCAAGAACCTCATTAGCCATACCATCTCACAAATTGATGCTGAATATGCAATAGACTGAGCCTTCATTATAATGAAAAGCTGTATAATATCACTTCATGATATTTTTAGTAATCACACAATTTCTCAACAAGAAGGCAGATTCTTAAGTTGATCTATGATTTTCCAGATTGATATCCTAGTCAGCATATGTATATCAAGTTAAGCAAAATCACTTCCTTGATAACACACAAGAAATAATTCATTGTTTCCCCTTAAGTATATGACGATCCTTTTCACTGTCTTCTAATATTTCTTTCCAAGATTTGTTTGGTAACACGTTACCAAGTCAACCACATACCAATTATCCGGCATGATGCACATCATAACATACATTAAATTGCCTATATCACTAGATTATAAGACGCTTTCCATCTTATTTTTTTCATCTTCAGTCTGAAGATACATCTTAAGGTTTAGGACGTCACCTTCTGGGACTAGAATTTCAATGGGATTACTATGAATCATCTTATAAATTTCAAAGACTGTACAAATGTATGACTCTTGTGAAAAGTTAGTAATTTCCTTGACCAGTCTCAGCGAATCTTAACACCAAGAACATAGTTAGCATATCCCATATAGTTCATCTCCAATTAAGATGATAACCATTGCTTAACGGTTATCAGAAACTCCATGTCATTTACAGCCAACAAGATGTCGTCGACATATCTAGATAGAACTACATCAAAATGTCTAGTTCTCTTGACATAGGCATAGTGGTTTTCACTAATCATCTTAAATTCACAGGATGTTATAGGTTGATAAAAACGGATGTACCACTTCCTAGAAGATTTTCTTAAATCATAATGGAACAACAGAGATTGCACACTTTACGCTCCT
The DNA here is from genome assembly GCA_012274485.2 of Sinapis alba. Classification (NCBI taxonomy): domain Eukaryota; kingdom Viridiplantae; phylum Streptophyta; class Magnoliopsida; order Brassicales; family Brassicaceae; genus Sinapis; species Sinapis alba. Next base: position 162,945 of record MU105980.1, on the reverse strand, counting down.
GATCTTTTTCAACAAAACGAATATGTTGTTCCATGTAAATATCTTCTTCTAGTTTTCCGTTAAGAAACCCAGTCTCAACGTTCATCTTTGTAATACTAAATCTAATCGAACAATATGGCTAAAATAAGGTAAATTGAGGAAAACCTCACCACCTGTGAAAAGGTGTTCTCATAATCTATACACTCTTGTTAAGTTTACCATTATTTCAACCAAACGAACCTTATACTTATCTACGGATCTATCTACCTTTCCTTTGATAATGAAAACACATTTTTTTTCAATTACTGCGGAAGATCAACCAAGTCCCATACTTGATTTATCTTCATAAAATTCTAGTTTTTGTCCAGTTAAATGCTCAAAGAATCTATTGGTTGAAATAATGGATGTGAAGTACCATGAACAAATGCTACAGACTCCAAAATTTTCAAATGCATTAGATTATTGCTTTCTTTTTGTCCATATTTCAAAAAGACTGAAAGTATGGCACATGGTTAAATGTATATGGGTAGTCAGTAGTGCATGATCCCAGTCTAAATTTGGAAGGCTTACTTGCGCCAACATACACTTAACCACAACACCTCTACTGTTATACCCACCTACTTGTACATCTTTCTTTTTCTTCCCACCTACTTACACATCATTATTTAATCAAACAAGAATGTTTTCATTCTCAGGTTATTTGTACAAATGATAAGTTGGGCAAACATCCAACAACCCTAAATTTTACTAAATGAAATGTGCTGATCCAACTAAAAAATAATTATTGGTTAAAACATAACAAAAATGTATATTTAACTTAATATATGAGTTTTTAATTTAAAACCAATAGATAATAAGTGAATTAGTATATTTCTTATATACTTTTTATGTTTCTTTTATATGGAGTTGTAAAAATTTCACACAAAGTAAAGCACATAAAGTAGAATAAACATAGGGTATTACAATCATTTTCAAGTATTGTACTTTTATATTCGTTTTCATTGATTTAATTTCAATTTCTCTTAAGGGCTAAAGCACATAAAGTAGAGTAAACATAGGGTAATTACAGTCAATTGTCGCTACATTTTTCTTTGTTTTATTGAAACGTCAAGTATATTGAAATAAAAACTGACTCCAAAATGTCAGTTAGGATGAAGTATTAGTTAAATTCTTTTTTTTTTGAAAATTTTAATTTATTGATCAATCGGCAAAAGATATTTACAAAGAGTTACATCCTAAAGAAAATTATAATATGGCCGCTATGATTTCACTACTTATCCCATAACCTCAAACCATATCATTAGAAGGCCTTCAAAAGGCCTTCAAATCTATGATCCGCCTTATATCCCTATGAAGAGATCATGTTCTTGACTACCTTATTGATTACTTTAATCAACTGCTCCATCCCCTGCATTCCTTGCAAATGCTTTTGCTTATTTTGCTCTCACCAAACATGATATATCACCACTTGAAATTACTTAAAATTTCTTTCAACATATGATGTGAACACTTTTTTAACACCCTCTCTTTAACCATCAATCTCAAAGTATTTGGAAAAAAGATCAATAACCAATTTATTGATCAGATTGAAATGTGAAATCAAATTTTGACATCGTATAAAGTAAAATGAAGTTTAAATTTAAAATCAATTATGATAAATAGGTCTTACATCAGAAGTTATGAAGAATCATAGATATTATATAAGAAGAAATCAATTCACTTAGGTTATAACTTATAAACCAATCTTTCATAAAATTTAAGACGACATGTTCCAAATAAACCTGAATTTTGATAATATATATTTGGTCTTACAATCCTCGTCATAATCCACTCAAATGCCACTTAGCTTATCAAACAAAAATATTATTAGACCCCCGCTTGTGTTTAAACCTTATTGACCCACATGATTCACAACATATCACTTGTAAAACAAGTCATACAAAGACATTGACAAAGGTGAATGTATGTGCAGGGATGGCAATTGGGATCACCCGCACTGCTACAGTCTCTATCTCTGGCGGATCTGTGCGGGTCATCCCGCCGTGACCCGCGGTGCTCAACACCTCTGCTCAAACCCGCCCTGCATACTCTATAAGCCTTTGCAGGCTGGCCCGCGGGTCCTGAAAATGCAGAGCTTATTTGCTCCATATGCTTGTACTTTGTAGACTTATAGGTTCTTGGTTGTTGCTTGGAATGCAAAGTTCACCATACCTGTAGAACAACCTGACTGTGTGTGTCTTTAGAATCCATTAACAACTTCAGGCTAATGATATAACGAAATTCTAGTTAGAAATGATATATAAACAAATTCTAGTTCAAGTGATCTAGAAACATGCAACATCAAGGCACAAGACAGAATAAGTTCTCGTTCAATCATAATGCAACAGCGTCATCAAGGCACAAGTGATCTAGAAACATGCAACATCGAAGCACAATTCTTGTTCAACATATAAACAAATTCTCGTTCTCGTTCTTGAAACATCAGCAGCAGTGCCAAACATAAAAAGTCTCGTTCAATCATAATGAAATTCTTATTTATTCAAAACAGAGAAACAAGCAAATACCAAACGTTTAGAATCAATAAGATGCAAAGGCTAAACAAAAATCATTTGAGCTAAATTGTATATATTCAGTCACTCAGACTATCATGAGAACCTAAGAGCTAATTTGAGTCGGCACAAAAACAAAACCCAAAAATAATAAAGTGCAACCTTATCCAAATCTACTCCCTGAGATTATAAAGTTTGACCCTCCTTGGCATATACATTATCTTCTCCCTGAGATTCCAAAACAAAGACACCACAAAAAGAATGAGTTCAAGGGTCTTCTCATTGTTTCTAGTTCAAGAGCTTTTCCGACCCAAGTAACTTACAAGTTCAAACAGTCTGAGTGACTGAAGATATTTCTTTGCAACATCGAATATATAAAATTATCTTCTCTGTTTCATCCTTCGAGCCTAAACGACCACATAACTTCTCCTTATTTTCTAAACAACCATGTAGTTGATAGATTAGAGTTAAACAAGAGTATGAAAATTAAAACCTTGTAAACAGCGAGGGACGAACTAAATACCGTTCCACATGCATGGTGGTCTTGGTCGATATACTGTGTAGAGGAGAAGAAGAAGATCATCTGTCGCTGTCGATCGAAGAAGAGGTGAGGTAGTGAAGCAGAATCCAGAGACGTAAAGAAATGAGAAGAACTAGACGACTCTTTTATTGCAACTTTGCAAGAGAAGAAGAAGATGCAAGGATCGAAGAATCACATGTAGTTTTTCATCTTGTGCTTGTGCCCAAACCCCCCCCCGCATGGCCTTCTACAGGGCGGCTTGCGGTCCAAATTGCCATCCCTATGTATGTGTTAAGGGGTATAGCTTGCCCCCCCCCCTCCTCAACAAAACTATTAAAACTAATGTAGTTCCTTATTAAATTACATTTAATTTATTTGTCCCACTAAAAGTAATCTTCTTTTCTATCTAAATAGAAATGGATCATTCTGGCTCAATCTCTTCCCCAAAATTCAACTGTTGATTATTGATACCCACATTTCCGCATTATAAAAACAAATGCAAACATGTAAATGCAAGAACTATAGCACAAACGTAAAGTAGAAAGCACACTAGAGAATACCTCTACAAGGATATGAGTATATACTAGTATTTTTTAAAAGCGAACTTACAAGTCTCATTTAAACAAAATTCCAACAAGATCAAGATCCTTCTTGAGTTTTTACCCTAGCCTCACACGTCCTAAGGTCAAATACAAAACCATTAGAACTTCTTCCCTTAGCCCTTAGTACTTTCACTCGCTTACAAGCTTATGAAATCCACTCTTATACTAAGAATACAATTTCAGTGACAACCCTAATACATGGGTCGTGTGTTACTATATATACAATATAGCCAAGTCTGCTAACCTATCCATCTACCCAATATCCTCATTTATGAAATGTTCCCAAAACCTCTCCCAAGTCTTTGAGAACTTCCCGTCGTGAGATCTCCCTTATTCAAGGTGAATCTCTTCATGCTTGCTCTCCAAGAAATCTTCACATTAACTCTAACTTGGTCACCAATCCATTCTTCAAGTCTTGATGTTTACTTGGTCCTATTCATCCTCATGCATACTCGTTGTCGTAAACTCTGCTACATTTGTTGTCGTAGTTGCGTCTAAATCAGACTGTCCACCTGATCTTTGCATCTTCAATCTCTACCTTTTTAGCTTTGGATGCCTCTCAAGTACCTGCAAAAATGCGCTTACAGAAAACACAACTGTCTCGACACATATATCATGAATAACACATGCATTAAAAATCCAAAATAGTTCAACACATGTGGGTTTAAGAGTTAGAGAGAATTACAACACAAAATAAAATAAAATAAAATAAACATTTTTTCTCTCTCTCTCCCAGAATCATGTACCTAATTAGACTAAATAAAACTGATCATCACAAAATAAGGTCCTCATTCCAAATAAGTTTTGACTCAATAAAATTTATGCAAACTGGCTCAAAAGAAAAAAAAGAAGAAATAATCGAGTTAATAAATGATGAAGACCCTTCCCCAAACTTACATCACACCATCCCTTGTATGAAAATATATCAAGGAGAAGGTGTAAACAAGAAAGGAAAATGTTTTTCAAGATATTTATCTGAGTAGAGCGAGTGCTCCAAAAAATTATGGGTGCTCCATTGTAGGATATTCGCTTGGAGCGGCCGCTCCTTTCAGAAGGCAGGGTGCTCAATTTCTGAAACCTAAAAATTTTAAAGTATCTTTGATTTTTCTGATTTTTGACTTGAAACTCAACAAACTAAAACCAAAAGTAAGCATAAATAAATCCTAATATTATTTTACACTTACAGGTGGATTGCCTCCCATCAAGCGCTTGGTTTAAGTCACTAGTTTGACTTGGTGATAAGGCTTAGTCAAGTTGAGCATGAGAGATTGTTCCAAAACAAGCACCACAATCAAACATATTCAGCTTCAAAACTCAGCTCAACATCCACTTCACAGCATCAGCCCTTTCAAAGCATCTTTTCCTTTTTCTTTTAGCTCATGTGTCAGAATTTCTCTAACTTTAGAGAAAGCTTAATAGGTAAATTTCCATGTTACCTCATACTCAATGGATTTCTCATCATATATTTAAGGTATAAAAGTCATTAAGGGGTGATAGGGCCTGACATTTACCACTATTGTACCATAATATCAGCTCTATTTAGAGTCTATTATATATGTTTGGAGTATGTTATAGAGTATTTTCAGGTTCAGGTACGTTATGGAGAACTTTGGTGATTCTAGATCTTTTAGAGATGCAAAACTGCACAAATACGTCAGATGTTTAGCTATGGATGCAGACTTTCCCAATGTGATATTTAGCTGATTTTTTGACATATGATAGAAATTTGAGTTAAATTTCTAATGCCACCAGTTTGAGGTCAATCAGCATCCTAGATCCAAAGTTATGCCCGTTTTACTGGAGAATGGTCTGTCTACCTCGTGAGAAGAAGCTGTCGAGAAGATGGATGACTGTTGATCGATGGTACAGCTTTGGTGTCGATCAACGGTGATCCCAGAAGACAGGTCCAACAAGTTTTATGGCCGACTTAAGTCCAGAAGCCATCACAAATTACCAGAATGCTCTTTGACGACTTAAAACCCTATTTATATGTTTTCTAAGCCTTTGTTGACGGTTATTCTCACAACTTACCAAGCTTTGTTTTATTCATTGTTATAGGGTTAGGAGAGAAGGGAGGAACTCCTTCAGAGTCCTCAAACTTCTTTGGTTCTTTATATTATATATATTCTATTTATCTATAATTTATGTGACAAAGATAATGCCTGAGTATATCTCTTGTTAGGTTTAGGGTTTATTAATAGTATTGATAGATTAGCCAAATAATAGAATTGCTAGGATGATTATTAGATTTATCAATAGAATTGTGTTTATTGCTTGTGTTCTAGAGTAGTGACATGTGATTTTTTTATGTATTTCAATGCAAACTCTATCAAAATAACCCTACGAATTACTCTTGCCAAGAGGTCAAATTATAGTATTTAGGGATCTAATCCACAGAGAGCGTGGGCACACAATAAACTCAATACAGTCGCGATTAAGCTAGACAAATAGATTAATAAGCAGTAAATAAACTATATGAGATAATTGATTGATTGGTAAGTAAATAATAATAATAAATAGCTAGATCTAGGGTTTCGGGTAAATGGATTATAGAGGATAAAAGCTAAGGGTATTAATCATAGAATTCGATATCTAATGTAAAAGACATCCAGCTCTCGCTGCGAGTCTAATTTATTGACTAAGCCGATGTCTCAACTCTTGCTTATTGAACGGAATGACCGTCGATCAATGGCAATAATCCTTCGTCGATCGATGGTCTCTTGAGTCAAGCTTTATGACCTAATTCGATAAGTTCAGTAAATTAACTAAATCAACTCTCGTTTGTTTCTAGCAACCCAGCTCAACATGATTAATTATGGTAGTAAACCATACTCTCGCTTGCGCCTAACTATCCTATGATCATGGTTCTAGTTAGCTACTCTAGAACACAAGCAATAAACACTATTCTATTGATAGATCTAATAATCACCCTAGGAATTCTATTGTTTGTCTAATCCATCAATACCATTAATAAACCCTAAACCTAACAAGAGATCTACTCAGACATGATCTTTGGCACAGAAATCATAGATGAATAGAATAAATATAATATAAAGAACCAAAGGAGTTCCAGGAAAACAATGAAGGAGTTCCTCCCTTCTCTCCTAAACCTAGAACAAATAGATAAAAGAAAGCTTGATAAATTATTGCATAGCCATCAACAATGGCTTAGAAAATATATAAATAGGGTTTTAAGTCGTCCAAGGGCATTCTGGTAATTTGTGATGGTTTCTAAGCTTAAGTCGGCCATAAAACATGTTGGACCTGTCTTCTGGAATCACCGTCGATCGACGCGAAGGCTGTGTTGTTGATCGACACTCATTCATCTTCTCGACAGCTTCCTTTCGTGAGACAGACATATTATGTCTAACCGTCAGATGGACCTCAAACCGGTGGCATTGGAAATATAACTCAAAGAGCCATATTATGTCAAAAGATAAGCTCAATCTCACCGTTGGAAGATCTTCATCCATAGTTAAACATCTGACGCATCCGTACAGTTCTGCATCACTAAAAGCTCCCGAATCACCAAAGTTCTCCAGAACGTACCTGAACTTGAAAATACTCTAAAACATACTCCAAAAATATATAATAGACTCTAAATAGAGCTGATATTATGGCACATTAGTGGTAAATATCAGGCCCTATCAACTCCCCTTGACTTAACCTTTTGCTTGTCCACAAGCAAACAAATTTGTGAAAGAGGTTTTAAAAAGCAGAGATTCACATAATATCTAAGTATAATTATCACCCTAGTTTGTTGCAACCACATCCTATCAAGTCAATCACAAAGAAAGTTTATATACCCTATCCTAGTATAGCAACCAAATCCATTCTACCAACAACTTAGCAAATACTAGCTTGACTCGCCCCTCTACTGATCTCATTTCTTTGCATAAAATAAAAGTGCAGGCTTTACCTTGGGAGTATCGATCAAAAGACACATGGACTCTTACCTCTGCAAGTATCTGAACAACTAGGTACAAAGTCTTCTCTGATCCCTTTCTTCCCTATTTTTCTCTCTTCTCTGAATCTTTTTAGATTTTTTTTTTCTTTTTTTTTGGGCAAAGTTGTAGGCAAATAATGGGGTCATAGGTAATTTACCTACCCCTCGCTTCCAACAATGTGTGATCATTCCTTTGAATTAGAATAGTGGGGTCATTGGTAATGTACCTACCCCTCTGCATCTTGGGAAATCATCTTAATCTTTTAAGCTTTTAAGTAGATGCTGAAGAGAGAGAGAGAAGGGAACCAAAGGTGCAATGACTTGTACCTACAAACTTGCAGAAGGAACCCGATCCAGTGTATACCAAGCCCCAAAACAAGCTAATAATGTCAGGATCAGTGTTGAAAATCAGCTTTGGTTCCTTCAAGCTTTAAAAGCAAGTGTGGTATAATGGCAGGATGATCCAGTTTAGTATCTCTAGCAATCTCTGCAAATAACCTTCTAAAAATGATGCTAAAGTGTGGTTAGTCAATAATAAATCTTGGACATAGTCCCCTTTTGACTCAATAAATTTTTTGTGAAAAACTTATATATATGTAGCAAATAAAGCTCAAAACAAATCAAATAGCGTTAGCGAACCTCCCCCAGACTTAAATTACATTGTCCCCAGTGTAATCCGTCTGGTTCGGTTAGGGAAACATTAAATCATACGTAAATAGTTAAGAGAGAAAGTTGATACCAGACTCTGTAATATAATGTCGATCGATGCGAGGTATGATGTGTCGATCGATGGTCGCAATCCATTGTCGACTGATGGTGACACTATGGTGTCGATCGATGTCTGACCCGTAAGGTTCTACTCTTTTTTTTATAAGTATAAAACTTCTCGCTGGATGTGACCGTCTATCGACACAGTTAAGTAGCGATCGATCGATACTGGGGTTGCTCTGTCGATTTATGCTGGCAAGCCATTGATCGATGCTTGTGCAAACACATGTTCCTTGATCTGAAATAAATAAAACACAAATAGTCAGTAATAAACAAAAACAAGTTTTTTTTTGGATGAACAATATCGTGCTACAGTAGCGTTACTACAGTGCCACAACTACAGTAATCCAGCTACATTGTCGATCGTCGGTTCTGCTCTAGTGTCGATCGTCGATTCTGATACAGTGTCTCTACTGTTTATTCTTTTTTTTTAAAACCTGAAATCAATAAAAATGAAAAATCAGTAATAAATAAAAATTAAAACAAATTTAAAATAAACCTAACAGTGGGTTGCCTCCCACTCAGCGCTTTTTTTTTGTCATTAGCTTGACTTATGGAGATGTGATTCAGTTTAGATGAGAATGAGAACTTGCTCCAAAACAACTCTCAATGTCTACTCTTTGAAGCTTCATCTCCCTTTTTGTGAAAGCTTCCATAGACTCCTCTCCTTTGTCTATCATCTCAACAATAAGGAGTGCTCGAAGCTTTGCAAATGGTTTCGAGAAGCATATGCTGCGCACTTTGTACTTCCTGAGACCATCTGAGAAGTAGAGAATCAATGATAACTGAGGACTATTCTTGGTCTTTTTTCTCTTCTTCCAATTCTTCATCTTTTTTTCCCCAGAGTTATCTGCTCTCGGGGTGCCTCCATCAAAAAGATTTCGAAAAACTTCAGACTTTTGCTGCTCTGACCCGTGATGAGTGTCGATCGATTCTCTAGTATCTCTGTCGATCGATGGTATCGGGTAAGTGTCGATCGATAGTATATGGTGGGTGTCGATCGATGCTGCTTCTGTTGGCCCTTTATCGACTTCACCTCTACATCTCGACCCTCTCTGAGAAGCTCTATATGGTGGGATAGAAAATTCAACTTCCAATATAGCACAAGGAATCACGAACTTCACATGGTCATGTATCAACTTCACTCTTTTGTGAATCCCAACAGCCTCTTCTACACAAATAGGTGGTTGCAGATGTTTGGAACAGCAAGGCGTGAACCCTTGGACTCGTGCATTCTCTCCTCAGCCGTTTCTGGTTCAATCATGTAACTTGGCTCTTCGTCCAATGATGGGTATCGATCGATATCAGGTGGTGTTTGTCGATCGATGCTCTCCTTTGGGTGTCGATTGATGCTCTGCTTCTGTTGTCGATCGTTGGTCGCCCGTTGATGTTGACCAATATCATCTTGTTGGTGTCGATTGATGCTTGGATGCTGTTGTCGATCGTTGGTCGCCCGTTGATGTCGACCAGTATCGTCTTGTTGGTGTCGATTGATGGCGTGCTTTTTAACACAGTACATGCTGGAAGGATGCGGGTGTCGTGTGGTGAAGTTTGAGTGGCTCTGAATTCTTACTGTTCCTACGCACTCTTCAATGGGTGTCGATTGATGGTCAGGTGATAGTTTCATAGAATTTTCGACTAGAAAAACACCTTCTTCCAGCTTCTCATGCTCGATCACTTCCCCAAAGTTATTATCTAAGATGCCATCATCATGATGCCTCTTGCTCTCCTCAGTTTTCTCTTTAACCAGAGTTTCTTGCTTCTTTACAACTTCTGCTAACTGAAAAACCTGGGTGTCTACCATCATGACATGGGCGTCCAAGACTTCAAATTTTCCATTCAGCTCTTTGTGGATATAATCCAACCTCAGATTTAAGTATGCACTTTTCATCTGCTGAATTTCTATGACTCGTTCCAGAATAGATTCCATCCTCTGATATATATGATTCTCGTCTTCTTCTGTAGCCTGTTCAATCAACGAGACTTCATTTACATAATCAGTTTTGTCTGCGACCTCAATGACCTTCTCATTATTCATAACACTTGATTGCATCATGTGAGTATCTATATTCATGATATTGTTGTAAACACAAAATTCTGAATCAATCTCTTAGCTTTCTTTGGAGTCCTGGTTTCAAAGTTCCCTTCGCTTGCCTGATCCAGCATAATACGATACTGCACATTAATATCCTTGTAGAAGAATCTCAGCAGTTGAACCTCCGTGAAACCATGATGTGGACAGTCTTTTTGGTACTCCCTAAATCTGTCCCAAGAACTTCTGAACCCTTCAGTAGGTCCTTGAGAGAATGTCAAAATCTTATCCCTTAGCTCTTCGGTCTTCGCATTATCAAAAAAATAGTCAGAAACATAGTCTTGACATCGTTTCAGGTAGTGAGATATCCTGGTGGTAGAAGTTTTAGCCAAAAACTGCATTCTCAGAGAGAGAATACTTAAATAACTTGCAAAAGAGATAGTCTGTAGTTCCTTCATGCTTCGGGATTCTAAACACAAAATCCTCTGAGTTTCAAGGTGGTCCATGGGATCTGCATGGGGAAGGCCATGAAAGGGGTGCTCACGCATATGATTAAAGTATGCAAGTCTTATCTGGACATCGATCCCCTGAATTTCTCGAGGTTGAATCGTAGACCTGTAAACATAGAGTTGAGTAGGCCTGATCAATTCTGCTAACGATCGATGTTCGTCTTTCTCTGTCTTTCCGATAATAGTATCGATCGATGGCAAAGTGTGGGCATCGATCGATGTCTTGATGTTGGTATCGGTCGACGGTGAAGTGTGGGTGTCAATCGATGCTCACTTCTCTTTGCTAGCGATCACTGCTTGGAGGGTGTCTACTGTCCTCGTGGACTTATATATTATGTGCAAATCAGCAGATTCCTTTTTTGGAGAAACCAAAAATCCTTTCCTGATTGCTTCCTGGTACTAATATGTATGTACATGAAACACAAGAAAACGTTTTATGTAAGTAAACTAATATAGAAAAATACCTAGACTAAATCAAACAAATTGAGTCTAATGGCGAATCTTTGTTCCCCGGCAACGACGTCAAATTTGACATGTGGGTTTTTATGTATTTCAATGCAAACTCTATCAAATTAACCTTACGAACTACTCTTGCCAAGAGAGGTCAAATTATAGTATTTAGGGATCAAATCCACAGAGAGCGTGAGCACACAATAAACTCAATACAGTCGCGATTAAGCTAGGCAAATAGATTAATAAGCAATAAATAAACTATAAGAGATAATTGATTGATTGGTAAGTAAACAATAATAATAAATAGCTAGATCTAGGATTTCAAACAAGTGGATTATAGAGTATATAAGCTAAGGGTATTAATCATAGAACTCGATATCTAATTTAAAAGACATCCAACTCTCGCTGTGAGTCTAATCTATTGACTAAGTCGATGTCTCAGCTCTCGCTTATTGACACGGAATAACCGTCGATCGATGGCAATGATCCTGCATCGATCGATGGTCTCTTGAGTCAAGCTTTATGACCTAATTCGATAAGTTCACTAAATTAACTAAATCAACTCTCGTTTGTTTCTAGCAACCTTGCTCAACAGGATTAATTTTGGTAGTAGACCATACTCTCGCTTGCGCCTAACTATCCTATAATTCTAGTTAGCTACTTTAGAACACAAACAATAAACACAATTCTATTGATAGATCTAATAATCACCCTAGCAATTCTATTGTATGGCTAATCCATCAATACCAATAATAAACCCTAAACCTAACAAGAGATCTACGCAGACATGATCTTTGTCACATAAATCATAGATGAATAGAATAAATATAATATAAAGAACCAAAGAAGTTTCAGGAGGACTCTGAAGGAGTTCCTCCCTTTTGTCCTAACCCTAGAACAAATAGATAAAAGAAAGCTTGATAAATTATTGCATAGCTGTCAACAATATCTTAGAAAATATACAAATAGAGTTTTAAGTCGTCTAAGGGCATTTTGGTAATTTGTGATGGTTTATGGGCTTAAGTTGGCCATAAAACATGTCGGGCATGTCTTCTGGAATCACAGTCGATCTACACCAAGGCTGTGTCGTCGATCTACACTCATTCATCTTCTCAACAGCTTACTCTCGCGAGGCAGACAAACCACTCTCCAAGAAAACGAGCATAACTTTAGATCTAACTGTCAGATGGACCTCAAACCGGCGACATTGGAAAGATAACTCAATGCTCTATCGTATGTCAAAACATAAGCCTAATCGCACCGTGGTAATATCTCCATACGTAGCCAAACAGCTGAGGCATCTTAACGGTTTTGTATCTCTAAAAGCTCCAGAATCACCAAAGTTTTCCAAAATGTATCTGAACCTGAAAATACTCTAAAACACACTCTAAACATATATAATAGAATCTAAATAGGGCTGATATCATGGCACATTATTGGTAAATATAAGGCCCTAACAAGTAGCTAACTAGAACCATAAACATGTGATAGTTAGGCGCAAACGAGAGCATGGTCTACTACCATAATTAATCATGTTGAGCTAGGTTGCTAGAAACAAACGAGCGTTGATTTAGTTAACTTAGTAAACTCAAGAGACCATCAATCGACGCAAGATCATTGCCATCGATCGATGGTAATTTCGTGTCAACAAGCGAGCGCTGAGATATCAGACATCGGGTTCTATGATTAATTCCCTTAGCTTCTATCCTCTATAATCCACTTGACTGAAACCCTAGATCTAGCTATTTATTATTATTGTTTACTTATCAATCAATCAATTATCTGCTATAGTTTATTCATTGTTTATTAATATATTTGTCTAGCTTAATCATGATTGTATTGACTTTATAGTGTGTCCACGCTCCCTATGGATTTGATCCCTAAATACTATAATTTGATCTATCTTGGCAAGAGTAGTTTGTAGGGTTAATTTGATAGAGTTTTTATTAAAATACATAAAAACTCTCCTGTCAAATTTGGCGCTGTTGACGGGGAACAAGGATTCACCATTAAACTCAATTTGTTTGATTTAGTCTAGGTATTTTCCGTGTTACAAAAAAAAAAGTCTAGGTATTTTTCTATATTCGTTTACTTACATAAAAAAAAAACCTTTGTGTTTCAGGTACATACATTTTAGTACCAGGAAGCAATGATGAAGGATTTTTGGGGTTCTTCAAAAAAGAAATCTGCTGATTTGCGCATGATCCATAAGTCTACGAGGGTATTTGACACCCTCCAAGCAGTGATCTCTAGCAAAGGGAAACGAGCATCGATTGACATCAATACTTCACCGTCGATCGATACAAACATCAAGATAATGATCGACGCGCACACTTTACCGTTGATCGATACTATTTGCGGGAAGACGGAGAAAGACGAGCATTGATCAATAACAAAATTGATCAGGCCTACTCAACTCTACGTTAACATGGCTGCGATTCAACCTCGAGAAATTCAGGAGATCGACGGCCAAATAAGACATGCATACTTTAATCATGTGTGCAAGCACCCCTTTCATGGCCTTCCCCATGAAGATCCCATGGACCACCTTGAAACACTAGAGGATTTTGTGTTTAGCATCCCGGAGCATGAAGGAACTACATACTATCCCCTATGTAAGTTATTTAAGTATTCTCTCATTGGGAATACAGTTGTTTGGCTGAAACTTCTACCACCAGAATCTCTCACTACCTAGAACGATGTCATGACTGCGTTTCTGACTAACTTTTTTGATGATGCAAAGACCGAAGAGCTAAGGGATAAGATTTTGACATTCTTTGAAGGACCTATTGCAGGGTTCAGAAGTTCTTGGGACAGATTTAGGGGTACCAAAAAGACTGTCCACATCATGGTTTCACGGAAGTTCAACTGCTGTGATTCTTCTGCAAGGATATTAATGTGCAGTACCATATGATGATGGATCATGCAAGCGAAGAGAACTTTGAAACAAGGAATCCATAGGAAGTTAAGAATCTGACACAAAACTTTGTGTCTAGCAACAGTATTAGGAATATGAATACTCACAAGATGCAATCAAGTGTTATGAATAATGACAAAATTATTGAGGTCGAGGACAAAACTGATTCTATACATGAAGTCTCGTTGGTGGAACAGGCTACAGAAGAGGACGAGAATCATACATGTCAGAGGATGGAATCTATTATGGAATGAGTCATAGAAATTCAACAGATGACAAGTGCATACTTAAATCTGAGGTTGGATTATATCCACAAAGAGCTGAATGGAAAATTTGAAGCCTTGGACGCTCATGTCATGATGCTAGACCCATATTTTTCAGACAACAAAAGCTGTAAAGAAGCAAGAAGCTCTGGTTAAAGAGAAAGCTGAGGAGAGCAATAGCATTGAAGAGTGCGTAGGAATAGTAAGAATTTAGAGCCACTCGGACTTCGCCACACAACACCTGCATCCTTCCAGCTTGTACTGTGTTAAAACACACGCCGTCGATCGACACCAACAAGACGACATCAGTCGACATCAACGGGCGACCAACGATCAATATCATCAGACAAGCATCGATCGACACCCGCCCATGTCAAGCCCAAATGAACATCGCTCATCAGAAAGGCCAACAATGAACACCAATCAGCAGGATGTCGATACACCAGAACAAGGACAATTGATCCCAGCTGAAGCCTCTTTCGTTGGCAGTATCGATCAACGGTACAAACCATATATCGATCGACACTAACAAGACGACATCAATGGGCGACCAACGATCGACAACAGCAGCAGAGCATTGATCGACACCCAAAGGAGAGCATCGATCGACAAACACCACCAAATATCGATCGACACCCATCATTGGACAAAGAGCCAGGTTACATGATTGAACCAAAAACGGTTGAGGAGAGGATGCACGAGTTCAAGGGTTCACACCTTGCTATTTCAAAACATCTGCAACCACCTATTTGTGTAGAAGAAGCTGTTGGGATTCACAAAAGAGTTAAGTTGACATATGACCCTATGAAGTTTGTGGTTCCTTGTGCTATATTGGAAGTTGAATCTCCTATCCCACCAGATAGAGGTACACATCTAGGTTCCTACAATGGGAGTACTTGATGATCATATGTTTGCAGTAGCTTCTCAGAGAGGGTTGAGATGTAGAGGTGAAGTCGATAAAGGGCCAGCAGAAGCAGCATCGATCAACACCGACCAAATACCATTGATCGACACCGACCAGATACCATCGATCGATGCCTACCAGATACCAACGATCGACACCGACCAGACACCATCGATCGATACCGGGCGCGTATCATAGCATAATGGGTTGGATGTGTGTGGAAATCTTTTTGAAAGGGACAACAACACGAAATCAGACAAGTCTGGAGGAAAGAAGATGAAGAATTGGAAGAAGAGAAAAAGGACCAAGGATAGTCCTCAGTTATCATTGATTCTCCACCTCTCAGATGGTGTCAGGAAGAACAGAGTGCGCAGCAAATGCTTCCCGCAACCATTTGCAAAGCTCCGAGCACTCCTTATTGTTGAGATGATAGACAAAGGAGAAGAGTCTATGGAGGGTTTCACAAAAAGGATGATGAATCTGAAGACATTGGACATTGACAATTGTTTTGGAGCAAGTCTCCAGTCTGATCAGAACTGAATCAGAACTCCAAAACGTCAAGCTAAAACACTATAAACAAGTGTTGAGTGGGAGACAACTCATTGTTTAGTAAGTTTTTAGTTAGTTTTTGATTATATTAGTCTAATTTTAGATTTTATTTATTATTTCAGTTTTTCAAAAAAAAAAAACTGAGGAAGATAGTCTGTACAAAGCATCGACCGACACTTGATCACTGTCGATCGACATAGTAGACCTAATATCGATCGATCGCAACTTAACTGTGTCGATTGACGGTCACTATCAGCAAGCATGTATATCATTTTTCCTTGTTAAATTTGGTCCCTTCGAGTTTTATTTTCTATACTTTTTCTATTAAAAAAAAGAAGTAGAAACTTACAAGTGACACATCAATCGATTTTGAAGAGTCAACATCGATCGACCATGGAACATGAACATCGATCGACCCCACTTCCCTACCATCTATCGACACTCTCTTACAGAGAGAGGTATCGAGTTTTCTACTTAAGCTAATTACTTATGATTTAATTTTTCCTAACCAATCCGGGAATTGATTACACTAGGGACAGTGTAATTTAAGTCTGGGGGGAGGTTCGCTAATGCTATTTGATTTGTTTTGAGTTTTTTTTGCTATATATATAAGTTTTTCAAAAAGTTTTATTGAGTCAAGAAGGAGACTATGATCAAGATTTGTTATTGACTAACCACACTTTAGCACCATTTTTAGAAGGTTGTTTGCAGGGATTACTAGATATACCAAAGTGCATCATCGTGCCATTATATCACATTTGTTTAGAAAGTTTGAAGGAACCAAAGCTGATTTCCAACACTAATCCTGACATTATTTGCTTGCTTTGGGGCATGGTATACACTAGATCGGATTTCTTCTGCAAGTCTGCAGGTACAAGTCATTGCACATTTGGTTTCATTCTCTCTCTCTCTCTCTTCGACATCTACTTAAAAGCTTAAAAGATTGAGATGACTTCCCGAGATGCAGAGGGGTAGGTACATTACAAATGACCCCATTATTCTAATTCAGAGGAATGATCACACATTGTTGAAAGCGAGGGATAGGTAAATTACCTATGACCCCACTATTCGTCTACAAATTTGCCCAAAAAGCAAAAAGAAAAAGAAAAAGAAAAAAGAAAAAGAAAGAAGAAGAAAAGAAAATTGAAAATAAGATGGCATCAATGTCCATTAAGTTTGAGATCCAGAAAGATTCAGAGAAGAGAGAAAAAAGGGAAGAAAATGATCATAAAAGACTTTGTGCCTGGTTGTTCAGATACTTGCAGAGGTAAGAGTCCAATTATCCTTTGATCGATACTCCCAGGGTAAAGCATGCACCTATATTTTATGCAAAGAAATGAGATCAGTAGAGGGGTGAGTCAAGCTAGTATTTGCTAAGTTGTTGGTAGAATGGATTTAGTTAATATACTAGGATAAGGTATAAAAAGTTTCTCTGTGATTGACTTGATAGAATGTGGTTGCAACAAAGTAGAGTGATAGTTATACTTAGACATTATGTGACTCTCTGGTTTTCAAAACCTCTTTCACAGACTTTGTTTGCTTAAGGACAAACAAAATATTAAGTCTGGAGGAGTTGATAGGGTCTGATATTTACCACTATTGTGTCATGATATCAGCCTTATTTAGAGTCTATTATATGTATTTGGAGTATGTTTTAGAGTATTTTCATGTTCAGGTACGTTCTGAAGAACATTGGTGATTCTGGAGCTTTTAGAGATGCAGAACTGCACAGATGCGTCATATGTTTAGCTATGGATGGAGATCTTACTATGGTGAGATTGAGATGATATTTTGAAATAAGATAGAACTTTGAGTTAGATTTCCAATACCATTGGTTTAAGGTCAATCAACATCCTAGTGCCAAAGTTATGTCCGTTTTACTAGAGAGTTGTATGTCTGCCTTGTAAGAGGAACCTGTCGAGAAGATGGATGAGTGTCGATCGATGGCACATCCTTGGTGTGCCGTCAATCAACGGTGATCCCAGAAGACAGGCTGACATGTTTTATGGCCGACTTAAGTCCATAAGCCATCAAAAATTACTAGAATGCCCTTGGACGACTTTTTTCCATGTTTATTTGTTTTCTAAGCCGTTGTTGACGGCTATGCTCACAACTTACCAAGCTTTCTTTTATTCATTGTTCTAGGGTTAGGAGAGAAGGGAGGAACTACTTCAGAGTCCTCTTGGAACTCTTTTTGTTCTTTATATTATATATATTCTATTTATTATGATTTCTGTGACAAAGATCATGCCTGAGTAGATCTCTTGTTAGGTTTAGGGTTTATAAATGGTATTCATGGATTAGCCAAACAATAGAATTGCTAGGGTTATTATTAGATTTATCAATAGAATTGTGTTTATTGCTTGTTTTCTAGAGTAGCTAACTAGAACCATGAACATATGATAGTGAGGCGCAAGCGAGAGCATGGTCTACTACCAGAATTAATCATGTTGAGCTAGGTTGCTAGAAACAAACGAGAGTTGATTTAGTTAATTTAGTAAACTCAAGAGACCATCAATCGACGCAGGATCATTGCCATCGATCGACGGTAATTCTGTGTCAACAAGCGAGCACTAAGACATCGGACATCGAGTTCTATGATTAATACCCTTAGTTTCTATCCTCTATAATCCACTTGCCTGAAACCCTAGATCTAACTAATTATTATTATTGTTTACTTACCAATCAATCAAATATCTGCTATAGTTTATTCATTGCTTATTAATATATTTGCCTAGCTTAATCGTGATTATATTGAGTTTATTGTGTGCCCACGCTCCCTGTGGATTTGATCCTTAAATACTACAATTTGACCTCTCTTGGCAAGAGTAGTTCGTAAGGTTAATTTGATAGAGTTTGCATTGAAATACATAAAAACCCTACTGTCATATGGTCACCCTTAATCCTTTTCTTCTTGACTTTTTCCTTTACCATTGCATTCCCCTTGAGTTTCCTGCTGACAATATGAGGATTTCCAATTTTCCATCCATGACTTCCTTAATCTCAGTATTATCACCAATCTTTTTCTTGGGATCAACTTTCAGCTTTTCTCGAACAACCCCTGAGAAGAAAAAAACGTGTAGGATGTAAAATCTGGGGGAGACAACCTTGTCGGTCATGACAGAATCAATGCCTGAAAGTTTCCAAGAAATATTTCTTCTCTAAAAATGAAGTAGAAATTCAGGACTAAAGCTTCGTATAATTTTAAAAAGAGTTATAAGACAAGTTCTCGGAGAAGATAACCCAATCTCTTAGCAAACAACATACGGGATACAAACGACGAAATGGGAAAAAGGCCGACCATCACTTCCTTACCGTCCAAGTCGCCCGAAGGGAGCCATGAATCATCCTCGGCCTTGTCCAACTCGTCATATGGAGATTTGGATCGATCTCGACCAACTGGCCATACGGCGAGTTGGGTCAGCTCGTTCCACTCGCCATATGGAGAGTTGGGTCGGCTTCGTCCCACTAGCCGTATGGCGAGTTGGGTCAGCCTCGTCCCACTCACCATATGGCGAGTTAGGTCGGTTTCGTCCCACTCGTCGTATGGCAAGTTAGATCGACCAAGTCCAACTTGCCGTATGGCGATCACGACTGCATCTTAACAACATCATGCACTCTCATCTCACCCCCATAGCTATCTCCTTTGATCCATGACTGCACTGTCTCTTGTTTCGTATAGATTGGAGTTATCGTTGAAACTTTATGATAAAATCCCAAAGACATATTTTCTTGTATAAATTTGAATCAATCGTATAAAACGGCAACGGTTAACTTAACACCATAGTTGCCTCGACTATATGATTGATTTAAACTATTTCTTAAAACCGACGTCATAGCGAATGTGATTTCTCAAAGAAGTCGTAAGAACGCTTAAGTCAAAAAATGGCTCAAAAAGTTTAAAACGCAGCTAATGCCCATTTACGATTTTAGACAGTCTGCTATGACAGTCTGTCTATTATCTGTGGGAGAAGATAAATGACAAGTTTCAAAGATTAATTTCAAGTTTCAAGGATAATCATGA
Organism: Sinapis alba; assembly: GCA_012274485.2. Classification (NCBI taxonomy): domain Eukaryota; kingdom Viridiplantae; phylum Streptophyta; class Magnoliopsida; order Brassicales; family Brassicaceae; genus Sinapis; species Sinapis alba. The sequence goes on along the minus strand of MU105980.1, from coordinate 142,930 downwards.
AGATCGAAGGAAAATAGAATATTTCCGTGAGGCAATAAACTTGACTCGCCGGTAGAAAAAGAAAGGGCAAACCAACATAGGAGGAGTATATAAGAGATGCCAAGGCGAGAGGCGCAAGAGAGAACTTTTTGAGAGAAACTTAGACGTAGAGCAAAAGTAAATTTTCATTTTTGTTATAGAGCTGCGATTCAACTAGGTTTACAAATCTTAGGTGGTTAGAACTAGGGAACTCGCCAACAGCTCTTGCAGCCGAGGCTTTACCTGTTATAATGCTTATATGCAGATTCATAATAAGGCTTCTTTTGCTCTCTTTTTGTTTCATCTTTTATTTTTGTTTGTTTTATCTTGTATTTGATTGATATGCATGTGTTTTAGCAGAAATCTGGGACCTCGGAAAAAATAGGTTTTCTTAGCTTTTCTCCGATTACGGAAATCGACAACATAAAATTTTGGTTCTCACAGTTTGGCGCTAGAAGGAGGGTGGTGTATGGATCAATCTCATTCACACATGAATAGAGCTATTGTTAGAGCTTGCAGCCAAGTTATCTACCACAGTTTGGTTCTCTCATGACATCTATTGTTAGAGCTTGCAACCAAGTTCTCTATCAACTTTTATGCTCCTTCCTTAGTACGAGTCACAAAGCGACCATTACTTGCAACATCAAGGATATTTTGGTAGTCCCAACTGACCCCATCATAAAATATGTTAAGAATCTGCTCATTCGAGAAGCCATGATGAGGACAATCTATGTGATAGTTTGTGAATCTCTGCCATACCTTATAAAAAAACTCCTCTAAATGCTGATGGAAGGTGGTAATTTTTTTCCTCATTGCGGCTTCCCTATACCTTGTGTGGAAATGATTCAGAAAAGCAGATCTACACTTTCCTCATGTAATCAAAAACCCAGCTGGCAGCAATTTCAGCCATTTCAAAGCCTTGCCTGTTGAATCTGAAATCGGTGATCTTTGATCGACGATCGATTTCGATGGTGAGTTTAGAAACTAGACGATTTAGAGAACAAATCAAGCGTTTATTGAATGAATTTGAATGTTTCTCTGAAGAACAAAGTAAGAACAAGTACTCTGAAAGAAACCCTAATTTCTAGGCTTGTTCTCCAATGTATGCATGTCTCATTCTTCAATTCGACCTTCTCTTTATATATGCGCCTGAAAGTCGGTTCTGGGCCCTCTGGGCCGACTTCGATACTCATCCTTGGGCCGAGATCTCGTCAAGATGGACCTATGTGGGTAGATGAAAGCTATCCCCAACAATAAGTCCCCCCCCCAAGTTCATCGAAAGTGTCATCGCAGTTCTTTCCGATGAATTTCTTCGAATGGGTCCATTGATGAATTTCTTTCCGATGAATTTCTTTCCGATGAATTTCTTTCCGATGAATTTCCACGGTCCTATCCTCGTGTTTCGTAACCCATCTCAGTATATTTTCCCGTAGTAGCTATGCGCTCTTCTTCCACATATTCCCGAGATTCGGAGTTAGTGGGGCACGTCTCATCGTTTATAGGTCTTTAGACCTAATTATGACGATTGCTCGTCTTCCGCACCAAGTTGCTTATAAAAGCCTCCTTTCATTTCTTATTCCTCTATCTACTTGCTGCTTCAATCGACAAAGGTGTCCCCCTTTTTCTCTGACTTCTCTCTTCTTTCTCTCTCTAGAATGTAGTATTCCGATCAGAATGTCCTCTCCTATCCGCCGCTGCTCGCTGAAGGGAAAGGCGATGAAGTCCGGATCAATCCGTTGAAAAAGACGCCGGAGTGACTTGGGAAGTCCCGAACCGGGGCGCCACCGCCTCTGACTCCGATAATGGTAGCTCTCCGCGACTTCTCGGACCCAGAGCGATCACGCTCGGAGGAATGATTCCGAGACTGACGAGTGAAGATTTAGCCGAATTGAACGAGAATGAGCGTAGCATTGTTCAGTTTAGCCTGGATATGGAGGAAAGAGAGGCCTCGGGTCAAGTTATTGTGGATGACGCGACAGAGGAGACAGTACCGAGTTCGCAACCAGAAAAACGTCCTCCCACTGCCAAAGATAAAGCCTCAGCTGAGAAGGAAATAATTCTTCATTTAGCCGACTGCTTCTGATGCGTTGGACTGGGACCGACTTCGAATTCGACGAAGAGATCGATCCGGAGCAGGAACGTCGTCTGAGTGTTAAGAAGAATCAGAGATGGGAGAATCACTTCCCCACCAGATCTACGTTCAAGAGTGTTCGTAGATTAGTTCTTCAGACCAGTCCGCCTGCGGGATTCTCGTTCCTCATCCCGGCGGATCATCAAAGACCTTGGACTCCCCCTGCGGGATATGCATGTGTCTATGAGTCGTGGTTCACCAACTGCTCGTTATGGTGGCCTCTACCGGAGTTCTTGACGACCTACTGCCATCGGAGAAGGATAACTTTTGGCCAGTACACGGCCAATGGGATTAGGATCTTGGTCACGCTTACTGTCCTTGCTGCCGAGTTGGGTATCACGATTTCGGTCCATATTTTTGAGGAGCTTACGACTCCTAGCATCACGGAAAAAACAGGGTTTTTCTACGGGAAAATGGTCCCCAAGTACAATGTAATTACCAGGAAGCCGTCAAAAGTGAATTTCTGGAACAGGGCCTACTTCTATGTCAAGATCAACGATGCTTCCTTTGAAAACCCCTCCATAATTTTGAATGACTATTTCAACGCTAACATTTGTATGATTTCGAGATCTGAATTTACTGCACTTCTACTGATCCACTTCATCTGTTTTCGTTTCTGGTGGAGATCGGCTTTCCAAGTGGTCGCAAGGTGGTACCCAATCTTTCCTAGAGGAAGTAGAAGCCATCAGAACATTGAGCCACCAACACTGGCCTGATATCAGCGAAGCCCGCATTCAAGCCGCTTTAAAGAGAATTAGCCGAGGTAACTTATTCTTCAATTATACTTTGTTATTGTTGACATCATTACTTGTACTGACGAGATACCTATGTGAAATACAGCTGCTACAACTTCGCCGAGTCGCAATTCAAGAATGGGAAAAGTTAATCTCCTGTCTCTTCCTTCCTACGCCGATACCATCGGTACTCCAGTTCACGAGGGTGGTTCGCCTGATGCTGGCCGACCTGCTAAGAGAAGAAGGCCCACGAACGCTGAGGAAGAGACCAGGAGAAGTAGCCCAACTCAATCCTCTTTGACTGAGGGACCGATTGGAAATGCGGACGACAACAGTCAACAGCAGGGACTCTCGCGAGAAGAGCTACCTTTGCTTTCTCCCGCCATCCCGGTCGGCGCCGCAACTGCTGACGAGATGCCACTTGGGGAACATTTGGTGGATCCCCAGGCAATAGAGGTTCATGATGAGCAACCCGCTGAACCTGATCTGGCCAACCGCGAGGATGTGGTTGGATATCCCCATGGCATTGACTTCTGGTACCAGCATACCTCTGTCCCTTTTGTTGAGGACAACGAAGCGTCGGCACGTCTATTCCGGCAAATTCAGCTTAAGAGGAAGGGGATGCCCGAGTTGGAGGAACTCTCACAGAGTAATCGATATCGCGAGATGACTCGAGCGGGGGCTATTGTAAGCATCTCCTATCTTGTGTGTTTTAACCTGCTTCTTATACGTTCACTATCTCACGATATTCTTTTTATCCAGTTTTTCGGGAGTGCAAATCTCATGGTAAGAGATTACGAAGCCAAGTTGAAGGCTCAAGACGAGAAGATAGCGTTGAAGACCGGCGCTCTGAAGAAGAAGAGGCGGGAGATCGCCGAGCTGGCTTACAAGTGCAGCTCGTATGAAGAGCAGATCGGTACGCTAGCCGCCGAGAAGGTTGCAGCCATGGAAAACGCTGAGGCTCTCTCGAAGGAGCTAGAGGAGCTTAAAGCTTTAAAGGGCGGCCATGAAACTCGGTGCCATAACCTTGAGCAAGAGAATGCCGAGATCCTTTTGAGGTTCGAGACGACGACCAGAAGGTTGAGGGAGTCTCGGGAGCATGAGGTCAGAAAAGAAAGACTTCGGGTTGAATCCATCTTAAAGAATCAGATCGCGCCGACGTACGACAAGATGCGCCAATTCGTTGAGGAACAACCATCCATCCAATCCAAGCTGGCTTTGTACTCCCAAGCAAAAGGGATCCGAGAAAGCCTTGAAAAGATCCACTCCCAGGGCTTATCGAAGGAGGAGATTCTTCAACAGGCTAGGGCCGATGAAGCAAAGTACCAGGGAGAGCTCCAAGGTATGGAGGTTGTCGAAGCCTCGGAGATCGACCTTACTCCGATTGGAGTTGATGAGCATGGCTCCAACATGGCGGTCTTTTCTCCCCAGAACATTGAAGATCTCCTCTCTAGATAGGATGTCGTCTTTGTTTATTATCTTTTTGTTTGTAATCCTTATGTAAGAACTTATTGCCGAGTTTGGCTTTTTTATTTATGAAGTATTGAACTCTTTTGCGTAAGTTAATTAAGTTTAGATCTTTGGACGATATCGCGAATGTTCCGAAGACCGATGACGATACTTCATAACGATTTTACTTAAGAAAACAAATAGGTTACTATCTCGTCAGATAGACCGACAATGTTCCTTTTGTAAAATTAGGAAGCAACGTACCCGAAATTTTTAAAGTATTTCGAGCAGATTTTCCTCTTGTCTGCTGTGATGTGGTATCATTCGACCTTTTAATTCTTAAGTGTCTGATCAGGACATAAGAATAGGTAAGTCCATTCTGCATGATAGCCTATTGTGGATTACTGCCGACTTTCAGTTCGTTTTATGAATTGGAAGTGACTGGTTTTGACGAGAGCCGAGTTGGACTTAGTCGAATAGTGATCAGAGGGAGATCGTGATGCGAATATGCATATTAGTATATTTTTTTTTTCTTTTGTGACTGAGCCTGTTTAAAGGCTGCCTACGTACCCGAGAAGGGATCAAGTCACTCGTAGTTCTCTTTTTTTTTTTTTTGTGTGTGTCTAAAACTGTTTAAAGACTGCCTACGTACCCGAGAAGGGATCAAGTCACTCGTAGTTCTTCTCCTTGTCTTCTAGGCGCCGAGATAACGCTTCAGGTTGATTGATTTCCAGGATCTCAGTATTTGATCGTCGGAAGATGTTTCGAGTCGATAAACTCCTGGTTTGACCACTTGCGTTATTTTGTAAGGCCCTTCCCAGTTGGTACCGAGTTTACTTGCCCTCCATTCCTTGGTATTTTCAAAGACTTTGCGGAGGACGAGATGGCCAATTTGTATCGGTCGTGATCGGACTCTTCTGTTGTAGTAGGATTCGGCGAGATGTTGATAGTTTTGAATACGCAATAGAGCTTGATCTCGACGTTCTTCGAGCTGATCAAGAGCGTCAATCATCATGTCGTGGTTAAGATCTTGGTTTTGAGGGATCTTTAGTCTTCTAAAGCTGGTGACGTTGACCTCGGCTGGGGCCATTGCTTCGACTCCGTAAGCCAGGGAAAAGGGGGTTTTCCTGTAGCGCTTAGGGGCATAGTGCGATGAGACCATAGTACTCCCTCCAATTCGTCGGCCCAATGTCCTTTCTTAAGATTCAGCCTCTTTTTGATCCCATCGATAGTGACTTTATTTGTTGCCTCCGCCTGTCCATTCCCTTGTGGATACCTGGGGGTCGAGAAGCTAAGGCGGATTCTCCACTTCTCGCAGAAATCGCGAAACTTGGTAGAGATGTATTGACTCCCATTGTCGGTGACAATCTCATAGGGTAATCTGTGTCGACATATGATGTACTTCCAGACGAAACTTTGGACTTCCTTCTCGGTGATCTGGACGTAAGCTTTCGCTTCAACCCATTTCGGGAAATAATCGGTCATGACGAGCAGAAAGCGTCTCTGCCTAGAGCTCAGTAGGGGACCGACTATATCCATTGCCCATCGCATGAATGGATACTGTGCCGATGAAGTATTTAATAGCTCGGTGGGAGAGTGTATGTTGGGAGCATGTCACTGACATTTGTCGCACCGGGATGTGTATTCTTCGCAATTGTTGACCATGGTCAGCCAGTAGTGACCTTGGGTTTTTAGTTTTATGGCGAAAGATCGACCTCCACTGTGGTTACCTCCTTCGCCTTCGTGGGTTTCATCATAACAAGCTCTGCTTCCTCCTTTCCTACGCAAGTAAGAAGCAGTTTGTTTGCTGTCCATCGGTGTAATCTACCGTCTATCGACACGTAGTTCGAGCTTTTTACCTTAAGTCTACGGGATTCCCATTTGTCGGCGGGGAGTACCCCTCTGTCGAGGTAATCGGGAAAGGGTGTTCGCCAATCGTCGCCAGTTTGCGTGGGGGAAATGATCTCAGCAGTGTTGGGAGAGATAGCGAGGATATTGTCTCTGCCGGGTAGTGTAATACTCGGCCTTTCTACTGTATGTATTGGGATTTTCCTTCTGACTTGATTTCGTTGGATACTTCCCAACACGGCAAGCGCATCTGCGAAACAGTTCCCCTCTCAAGGAACCTTGGTGAGTTCGAAGTGATCAAATTCCGCATCTAAACTTTTGGTAACGCCGAGGTATGCATCCATTCTTTTGTTTTTTGCCTTATAGTCGCCACTGTACTGACTTGCGACGAGTTGGGTATCACAAAAGGCCTGTAACCGCTTTGCTCCGACTGCTTTTGCCAAACGAAGTCCTGCAATTAGTGCTTCGTATTCGGTTTCGTTGTTGGACGCCGCGAAGCCAAGTCGGAACGATTGTTCGATGAGTTCTCCGGTGGGCGATTGGAGGTGGATGCCTATCCCAGACCCTTTGTTAGATGAGGCATCGTCGACGTGTAAAATCTAACTTCTGAATGGGATATCGAGTTATGCTGCTTGATCCGGAGGAATTTCAATAATGAAGTCGGCCAAAATTTGGGCCTTGATGGTTGGCCTGCCTTTGTATGTGATGTCGTATTCTCTGAGCTCGATGTCCCATTTTGAAAGTCTCCCCGATTGATTTGCGTTCTGTAGTATAGTTCGCATAGGGAGGTCGGGGAGGACTACGATGGAGTAAAATTGGAAATAGGGACGCAGCTTTCTTGCCGAGGTGACAATAGCGAGGGTCATTCTTTCGAGTGTGAGATACCTTGTCTCGGCGTCGGTTAGACATTTGCTAGTGTAGAAAACAGGATGTTATTCACCTTGATCCTCTTTAATGAGTACGCTACTCACGGCGGAAGGAGAGACTGCGATATAGAGATATAGAGTGTCGCATGCATCTGGTTTTGCTAGGATCGGCGGGGTCGTTAAGTATCGTTTTAACGCGGCGAAAGCCTTTTCACATGCTTCATCCCACAAAAATTTTTTGTTCCCTCGTAGCAGCTCGTAAAATGGGAGGCACTTGTCCGTGGATCTTGAGCTGAATCGGTTGAGGGCCGCCACTCTGCCGGTGAGACGCTGAATTTCCCGAGACGTTTTTGGATCGGGTAGATCCAGGACTGCGAAGATTTGCTTTGGGTTCGCTTCGATACCTCGCTGGGTCATGATATATCTGAGGAACTCGCCCGAGGTGACTCTGAAGGTGCATTTTGCCGGATTGAGCTTCATCCCGTATTTATTTAGAGTATCGAAACACTCGGAGAGGTGTTGGATGTGATCCTTCGCGATAAGCGACTTGACGAGCATGTCATCGATGTAAACTTCAATGGTAATTCCCAACTTGTCGGCGAACATTCTGTTGACAAGTCATTGATAAGTGGCTCCTGCATTCTTGAGTCCTAAGGGCATTACTCGGTAGCAGTATGTCCCCCTGTCGGTGATAAACGACGTATTTTCACGATCGTTTGGGTGCATCATGATTTGATTATAACCTGAAAACGCGTCCATGAAGGAGAGTAGTTCATTTCCGGAAGTAGACTCCACCATCTGATCTATATGAGGCAGAGGAAAATTGTCTTCTGAACAGGCTTTGTTCATATCGGTGAAATCGATGCAAACTCTCCATTTCCCATTCTTCTTTTTAACGACTACCGGATTAGCTAACTAATCCGGATATTTTACCTCGGCGATAGATCCTGCTTCGAGAAGCCTGTCGACCTCGTCGTTGACTGCACTAGCTCTTTCGGGGCCCAGTTTTCTTCGTTTCTGCTTAATTGGTTTGTAAGTGGGATCGACATTTGGTCGATGAGATGTAACAGCTGGGTCGATACCGGGCATGTTGTCAGTTGACCAGGCGAACGTTGATTTATTTGCGGAAAGGAAAGCGGTCAGTTCTGTCACAAGGTCGTTGCTAAGCTTAGATCCTATTCCTACGGTTCGGTCTGGATTTTCAGCATCGATGCCGACTTGGATTGTTTCCTCTTTGGAAGGGGATAGCTTCTTTTCCGGTTCGATGGCGAAGGTGACCTGTCTGTTTTTGAAGTCGGTGACCAACATACTTCGAGCCAGGCGTTGATTCCCAGTGAGTGTGAAGATTTTTCCTTCTTTGGTAGGAAACTTAACGCATTGGTGGTATGTCGACGGAACCGCTTTCATTGAGTGAAGCCAAGGCGTTCCGAGGATTGCATTGTACTGGGTCTCGGTATCTATCACGGAAAATTTAATGAGTTTGTTCACTCCACCTACGAACACGTTGAGGCGGATAGTGCCCAACAGGGTCATTGACGATTCATTGAACCCGGTAAGCGCTCGCGAGGAGGGCTTGATGTATTTGAGATCGACCATAATTTTAATCAACGTTTGTCGAAAGATGAGGTCGACAGAGCTTCCGGTATCGATGAGGACTCGAGTAACTTCACAAGTACCGATTTGAGGTTCGACAAACAGAGGGTCGTTATGTGGATAGTCGATATCGGCAAGGTCGAGTTCAGAAAATGTGATAGGTGTTTCCGCTTCATGCTTTGTCGGCCACGGATGAGCACTCACAGCTTTGCGTTGATACTCCTTTATGGCTTTCATTGAACTGTTACATATGGGAGACCCTCCCAGAATGATATTGACTCGCCGGAAAACACTGGGACACTGGTCTGATAATGACTTCCTGAGATCCGTTGTTGCTGTGCTTGTGTTGGATTTGAGCTTCTGGCGGACGTCTTTGTTTGATAGCTTAGCTCTCTTTCGTTGGAGGAGGGTGTCCCGCATGTCGGTATGGGAACGCTTTTGCTGGAGATGTTCCCGAAGATCTCGGTGGTCAGTGTCCTTAGGAGATGATGTCGAGAGATATGCCGAGATGAGATTGATTCGACGTGCCACTTGTGGTCTCTCATCTTTGGTATCGGTACCATCTCGTTGTCTCGGTGGAGCTGCTGCATCTCGATCTTCTTGGCGGACTTCTTGCGCCTAGGTGTTAGTTTGTTTATTTTTGGTCCAGCTCCCTTTTTTCCTCGCCTGTTTGGCTTTTGGCGGGTCAGGAGTGACGACACCGTTCTTAAATGCCGAGAACAGAGCCTCTGCGAGTTGTTTGCATTCCTTTTTATCGTGACCCTTAGCTTTATGGTAGGTGCAAAACTTGGTTTCATCGTAAGTTAGGGGTTTTCCCTCTAGTGTTTTGTCCCATACATTCCACAGTCGTTCGGTGGGTGCCGCAGATGAAGTAGCTCCAGGTTCCTCGGCTACCGAGTAAACTTTCCCCTTTTTGTCGTTATTAGGTTGGTGCTGCCGAGGTTCCTGAGTGACAGAGGCCGTCTTTGGAGTGAACTGGGCTTTTAATACGTTTTGTTTTGCTGTATAAGCCGCGTTGTCCTCTTCCATACGTATGAAGCAGTTGGCTCTGTGGAGGGCATCCTCCAGAGTGATTGTACTGTTGGTGTACAGGTCAGATCGGAAAGATGATCTGATCCATAATGCATTACGTAATGCTTCCACTGCAGTTTTGTCTGGGACATCGACTTTTGAGACGAGATTCTTGAATCGTTCCATGAAGTCTTGGAGAGATTCCTTATGTCCTTGAGCTATTTTCCAGAGATCGGTGGCAGAGGCCCCTTGACGGATGTACATGGAATAATGTTTGAGGAACTCGGTAGAAAGTTCATTGAAGGTGCTAGTGGAATTGGCGGACAGACGAAAAAACCAAGTAAGGGCCGGTCCTGTCAAGCTTTCGACGAAGAGTTGACAATAGCCGGCATTTTATTCTTCCGTAGTAAAATAGGCTCGGCCCATAGCGATGTTGAAGCTAGTCATATGGTCGCTAGGGTCGGAGTCGCCGCGAAAAGACGGTATTCGGATTTTATCCTGGTGTCGAACTCGGATGTCGGTTATCTTTTGGGTAAAGGGAGTTTTCTGAGTCGTTTCCAAAACTCGATCGATTTCCGGTGCGAAACTGGTGGCTTGATGAATTTTAGACGACATATCTTTGATCGTTCCTTGAAGACGTTGGAGTTCTTCATTGGTCGCCTAATCGGTTGCTTGGTTGCGCACCGTAGTTTGGAAGAGACGTCGTCGAGGGGTATATGGATCTTGATCATCGGCTTGCGCTGGACGAAGACAAGCAGCAGCGATTGTGTCTAGACGTTCTTGAGTTTCTTTGTTTGCGGCTTCTTGTTGATCAAGGCGTTGAACTACGGCGGCGAGAGATGCGATGACGGTGTTTAGGTCGACTGGATGTTGACCTGGTGGATTCGTCAGAGATCCCGTCATTGTCTTGATCGATGTTCTTGATCGTTACTATCTGCTATTCCCCATAGACGGCGCCAATTGTTGAATCTGAAATCGGTGATCTTTGATCGACGGTTGATTTCGATGGTGAGTTTAGCAACTAGACGATTTAGAGAACAAATCAAGCGTTTATTGAATGAATTCGAATGTTTGTCTGAAGAACAAAGTAAGAACAAGTAGTCTGAAAGAAACCCTAATTTCTAGGCTTGTTCTCCAATGTATGTGTGTCCCGTTCTTCAATTCGACCTTCTCTTTATATATGTGCCTGAAAGTCGGTTCTGGGCCCTCTGGGCCGACTTCGATACTCATCCTTGGGCCAAGATCTCGTCAAGATGGGCCTATGTGGGTAGATGCAATCTATCCCCAACATTGCCTTCTAGAGAGAAAGGGAATAGCTTACAAACGAAAAATGTAGAAGGTACTCCACCAAATCTTATGGTGCTGCAAATCCTATGGTGCTGAATATCAACATTAAGTATTGGATTCTCTACGTCTAAACCATGAAATGAGATGTTCTCACCAATTCAATCAGCTCAGGTTTGATTCTAAAATCTGTCCTCTCAATAGCTGGTAGACATAGAGCAGATCAGTTATGACAGAAGGTTATAGTCTTGTGAACATCCTCTTCATCGCTGTAGCTACTTGACTAATACCAGCCCCGTTGTCGATTTCTTCTCCCATGATAGCTGTATTCGATTTCTATTCTTTCTGGTAGGTCTTTCCTACCCTTGCTAGTTCCTAGTTCAACACTTGAAACACACAAGAGGAAAATAATTTATCAATAGTTTTTATACTAAATTTCAATCTTAGAAACAAAGGTAACACTAATGGTCTCCGGAAACGGCGTCAAAAACTTGATGCACAAATTTTTGTCTCAGGTTTTAAAACCCTATAAAGCTATAGCAAGTTCACAACAAACGAAGTAGTATTCTTCGAATCCACAGAGACCAACTATGGTTCAATCAGAGTGAAATATAGCTAAGAGAAAGCAATTTAGTTGATGATTTATGTAACTAAAGTAACTAAATAGCAGGATGAAAATGATGTAAAATCAGAGAGATAATGCGCTAGGTCTAGGGTGGTGATTTTGGAAATCTAATGGTAATGTGCCAAAAATCTATTCAAGGAACTAAGAAAAATCATTCTAGAACTCAAATAACAAAGCAAGATTAACCCACTTTCATGGCATCAATCCATTTATTAAGCAGACCTAATATCTAAACTTATATTTGAGAATAAAAATAAGCATTATGATCAGATTCTATATGTTCACAATTTGCCTTAATATCAACTTTCGTTGGTTAAGTACAAATTTCCCATATATGTTCTTTCTAGCAACCTAAATCACTTTTTATGGATAGATTCAACCTAAAATCAGACACTAAGTTATCAGTTTATTCTAGGCATTAAGCTCACCTATAGATGGAGACACCAAAATATGAATCTTTATTTGTGTTTAGCCCATAAATCTACAATCCACTAGCACTCTAAACCTAACAAGGTGACTACTCAGCCATAATCACCGAGATCACAAAGATAATAGATGAAGAAAACATGATGAAAAATTGCAGATACAATAAAAGAGGGTTATGTTTCTTCTCAAGAGTGTGTAGAGATCTTTCTCTCTTAACAAGATTTAAAGTTCTCTCTATTTCAAAAGTCTGTGTCAGAAGTAACGTGTTCTGACTAAAAAAATAAGAAACAACGTGTTGTAGGTAAGTAGTGACTCCATGAGGGAAAAGGGGGATTATTAGGTAAAATCCTGAATTATTTGGGAACTTCCATAAATATCTAAGTCTTTTGAGCGGCTGCTCTATTCTTAAATTGGATGCGACATTCTAAAATCTCTAAATTTCACTCTTTTATGTGTGCTTCCTTCCAAGTGTTCCACGACCTAATCCAAACCTGTAATAATTCGAAAAGGACTAAAAGGACCCGTGTAAGCCTCAAAAGTACTTTAGAAAACAACATTAGAATGTGTTAAACACACAATACATCAACGTACCGCAGCTCCTACGGGACTACCCACTCGTGGCCCATTGGCTTATCTGGCACGATCCACACTAGAGTCTCAATAGTCACTTATGCTCAGACGTGGCATGACTCGATCTTACTAGCGCCACTCTCACAACTCAGAAATGCAATGCAATTCATCATCTCTTTCCAGACACCATCCTCCCTTGGTGTCATAACGCAATATTAATTTTCATTCTCATACTTTAACACATTTATTTAGACACCACTCATTCTCGATGTTACACACAATTCTGTTTACAATCAATACATGTATGCTTAAGCATACATCTATCACGTTCATTCCATTCCTCTGTTAACCTGGGTGTTCAATTCTTTCTAGCATCCTATCTTTCAGCAAAGAACCATAACAAGCAATCATTCACAAACTCAACAATAAATCTCTGACATCAACACAATGTAGTCCATTAAGTCTTTTAAACAGTATGAGCGTTCTTATGCAATATGATACATGCATCTAAAAACCAAACATCCATTATGATCAACCAGCCTAATTAGCAATCAATTCTAACCAAACCCTAAATTCCCACATCAAGCAGTATACATAATTATGAAGGTAAATTGGGTTTGAATCACCTCACATGGAATAGATCTGAAGAACATGAACAAGGACCAACGAATGAGTAATAAATGACAACACCATACAGCTTGGTGGCGAGGGGGACGACAGCCGGCTTCCTACCTCGGTGGTGACTCACGACTGGCAAGAAAACAGAGAGAGAGAGAGAGAGAGAGAGAGAGAGAGAGAGAGAGAGAGAGAGAGAGAGAGAGAGAGAGAGAGAGAGAGAGAGAGAGAGAGAGATGACATCTAGAGATTTTGGTCTCCAAGAATTTTCTGCATGGCTCGGCTTTAATTTTAAAATAGAAAAAAATGACTTTTTATTTATAGGGAGACAAAAGGATAAACCCTATGTTTAACCCTAATGAGCCATAGACCTAACAAGATTTCACTGAACCCAAAAAAACAATTGGAAAGTTGATCACCGAAGATACATCCACTTGACATATTGGTAATTACGACTCATTCCTCTCATCCTGGTTGCTTAATTGGGGTTTCTCTCCTGATGTTGCTGTCTCTGAGACTATTTGTGCCACTTTCCAGTTTTTACTTTCATGTGAAGCCCGTATTAATGTATCCAAATGTGTTTATTCTCTTACATTGAATAGCTTATAATTTATATCCTTCCAAGTAAACCATAGTATCCATGGAAAATTTTGAAGACTTTGCTTTGTCCCGCCAGCTACACTCTCTCTTGAAAGAATGTAGTCAAAATTTTCAAGGATTTGCTTTGTCGTACACCTCATTTTTAAGGGATTAATACTCGGTTCCATAACCAGATTCTCCTCCTAACCTTCCTTGAGTTGTGCAGCTAACTCATAGCCAGACTTGACAGTGTATAAGCCAGATTTTGTGTGAAGCCTACAGAAACCAAATGGCTTCATCTATAGACTAGGTTGAATATTTTAGTTCAACAGAATGTCATGTGGGTCACATATATTACGAATCTCCTCCATCTTTCATATCCTGGTATTCTGGTCAATAAATTTGTTGACATACAAGTTTGAATCTCTGAGGAAACCATTATTATCCTTTGCAAGAAGTGCGAGAATAAAGTTTTTTAGATCTTTAAACAACAATCCACCTTTCCCCAATGGTTTGCAAATTGTATCACACGCTATCCAATGAAGTCTCTTATTATTCTGTTTCGAGCTCCACCAATATTTAACAGTGGCACATTTTAATTTATTTATTGTCTCTTGGGAAAGAAGAAACATGACATAACATACATTGGGATGACCGGAGCCACCGACTTGATTGAAACCTCTTTTTCTCCTTTTGAAAGCAATCTAGCCAACCAAGCGTTGACACAAGCATTAAACATATCTCTAACAAAGGCAAAGACTTGTCGTTTTGAACGACATATTTTTCGAGTAATCCTATATACATTCTACATTTCTTGTGGATACCTAACGTTTCTTTAATTATGTTTTTCTCAGTGGGAAAAACTTTTATGTGAAAAAGTATGGAAGATTTAGAGGGGTTAAGTTGTTGACCCAAATCTAAACCCTATCCGTTAATAATTTTCATCAAATCAGCATATTGTTGGACATCCACTTTACAGAAGAAAGAGACTATCTTTTGCAAAGAGTAGGTGTGATATTGTCAAACTTTCTCTTGAATTTTGATTCCAAAGATATTTCCTTCAGCCTATGTCTCTTTCAGCTGAGATATGAAGGCCTCAGTTAGGATGATAAAGAGGAAAGGTGATAGCGGACCATCTTGCCGAAATCTCTTCGCATATAATTTAAAAGTATCTGATAAGAAATTGATGAAATATAACACCTGCCAAAATGCTATTTTTTTGCAAATCTTAATGTAAGCATCAGACACTAGTAGAAAACTGCAAAATACACACATTTTAGTCACGGTTCATCATGACTTAATTTTCCTTAGTCACGAAAAAGTCACACTTAATCAAGAAATGGGAAACATGACAAACTGTGTCTTTTTCGTGGCAAATAAAGACAAGATTTGCTCACATATATTTTGTGACTAATTATATTCACGATTTATAATGAATGATTTGTGACTATAGTGTCATGTTTTAAAACCATGTATAAATGTGGCTTTTATAGTCACGAAATATCACTAAACAAGCGTGACTAAGACAATGTCTAATCAAATAATTGAAAATTTTAGTCTCACTCCATTTCATGATTAAAGTGAGACTATTCCACCGAAAAAATATCATGTCCGTTACATCAAAGTCAGAAAATAGACTATTTTGGCTGGGAATATATACAAATTTGGTTCTCACGGTCGGAATCGTGACAAAAATGTGACAATATCTAGTCATGGTTTTAAAGTCGTGGCAATTTTCGTGACTAAGACATCTTTTATAACACAAAAACTTTCATGGAAATGAAGAACACGATATCAAACAAAGGAAAACTCTCCTCTCAATATTTTTTATGTTCTTAACAAATTTGTGAACGTATTTTTTCAACTCTTTCTTTTGTATTCCATAATTTTAATGCCTCATTTCTTTCAATCGAGAGAGTGGATGGATCGACATTTGGATCCAATCCAAAATTGTGTTTCCGAAGAATTTATGGAAGGAATTGAAGTGTTTTTTTTTTTTTGCTTTTGCTTGTAATCAAGAGTTTTACCAAGGAACAAACATTATGTTGTGTCCATGTGCACGATGCAAGAACCGAAAACAACGTGATGCAAAGACGGGTTCTTGAAATCTTTACCGAGTAAGATATACGAGAAATTACTATGTTTGGTCAAGCCATGGAGAAAGTTGTTACAATGTTAGACAATCTTCGGGGACAAGTCATTTCTATGAAGAAGAAGCACCAGAGGATGCAGAAGGTACAAACTTTCAAATTCCAAATGAAACGTATGTTAATAATCCATTTACCAATATAAATACAAATTTAGAAGAAGAGGTTGAAGTAACCCCTGCATTGGAGAATGTGGTGGAAGCGGGCAATGAAGAAACATATCACGATAGCGTTTTCAGAGCTTATGAAGATGCAAGCCAACCACTTTATGACGGTTGTCCTGAAGGAATTTCTCAACTATACTTGCCTTTACGATTGATGAAAGCAAAAACCGATTACAATTTGGCGGAAGCTTGTATCGATGAGATATCACAAACTTTTAAAGATGTTCTACCGAAGCCGAATAAAGCACCATCATCTTATTATGAAACAAAGAAGCTGGCCCAATCACTTGGCCTCCCTGTTGTGAAGATTGATATTTGTGAGGATAACTGCATGTTGTTTTGGAAAGAAGATAAAGAGCTTTTGGCATGTCGATTTTGTGGTAAAGACAGATACCATCCAAACAGAGGAAGAGGAAAAAACCGTCCTACGCAGAAGATATTTTATATGCCGATTATGGAACGGCTGAAACGTCTATACCAAGTAGAGACAATTGCATCACATATGCGATGGCACGCCGAGAATATGTCTCCTGAAGGAGAAATGCATCACCTATCAGATGGAGCGGCATGGAAGCATTTTAATGGAGTATACCCTCAATTCGCTGTAATATTTATTTAGGCTTATCGACGTATGGATTTAATCCTATCGGTATGAATAGTGAAGCACATTCGATTTGGCCTGTTATCATAACTCCATATAACCTACCGCCTGGTATGTGTATAAAAAGGGAATATTTATGTATGTCGATATTAGTTCCCGGGCCAAAACATGCGAAGAAAAGTCTAGATATTTATCTTCAGCCATTAATTGAAGAATTACAAAGTTTGTAGAGTGAAGTGGTGGAAGCTTATGATATATCAAAGAAAGAAAGATTCACAATACGAGTGACATGATGTGGATGATAAGCAACTTTTCGGCATATGTGATGCTCTCTGGTTGGATGACGCATGGAAGATTAGCATGTCCATATTGTCTAGATGATACAAAGGCGTTTTGGTTGCAAAATGGAAGGAGACATAATTGGTTTGATTGTCACATAATGTTTTTGCCTCAAAATCATTCTTACCGGTGAAATGTTAACGCGTTTCAGCGTGGAAAAACAGTAACAGATGATCTGCCACCATGGTTGACTGGAGAAGAAATTCTTTATGAAAGAATAAACAATATTGAGGGGTTATCCAAAACAGTTGATTGCGGAGGAAACAAACACGAGAATGTTGCGCAGACAATATCTGGCTATGGAAAGGATCATAACTGGATGAAAAAGAGTATATTTTGGGATTTACCATATTGGGAGAACCTTCTTCTTCGACACAATATTGACTTCATGCATGTGGAGAACAACCTTTTTGATAATCTCACCAACACTGTGTTGAATGTTCCTGGAAAGACGAAAGATAACATTAGAGCGAATGGATCTCCCTAATATATGTAGAAGACAAGCTCTATATTTAAACGAAGATGGAACTATGCATGTGCCGATATTTAGGTTGTCAAATGAAGCAAAAAAAAGAGGCAAATTCTCCTATGGCTGAAGAATGATATAAAATTTCAAGATGGATACGCTTCAAAATTTAGTCGGTGCATTGATGAAACTAATATGAAACTATCAGGGTTGAAGAGTCAGGATTGTCACGTTATTATGCAACGACTTTACCCATTTACATTTCGTGAACTTCTTCGAAAAGCGGTTCATACTGCAATTTCAGTTTATTACTTAATTATAAGATTTATTAAACTATTTGTTTATTATTTAATGTTTTCTTACTTACTAATAGTTGTATTTAAATTTGCAGAGATCATACTTTTATTTCTTGATATCTCAGCAAAGATATTGTGTAACGAAGATATTGCCCTTTTGAAAGAAAATATAGGAGTGAAGCTTTGTAATTTGGAGAAGATACTTCCTTCATCGTTCTTTGATGTTATGGAACATCTTCACATGCATCTACCAGATGAAGCTGCTTTAGGTGGTCCTGTCCAATATAGGTGGATGTATGTCTTCGAAATACAAATATATCATCTAAAAAGGAAAGTGAAAAACAAGGCAAATATTGTAGGGTCCATTGTTGCACAGTGTTTGAATGAGGAGATTTCAAATGCATCTGCAACTTATTTTGGTCATCCAGAAGTAACAGAAGAAATTTCCATTCCAGGGAAAAATCAATTTTCTTATACTTATGAAGATGTGCCTAGCTTGTTTTACCATGAAGGTCGGGTCAGTGGAAAAGCCACAACAAAATGGTTAACGGATGTTGACTTCACCGTCTTGCAGACATTTATGTTGCTTAATTGTGATGCATTCAAACCTTATGAAAGGTAATATTTTGAATTTAGATTTATATCATACTATTATACAATGAGGGCCTGAGTCATGTTTTGCACCATGATGAAGTTTACAATCGCTGGAAAATTCACACACACCATATTGTATGTCAGAAGATCAGCAGGAAGAAGAGAGACAATGAGAAGCCAAAGTACATCAGTGAGGATGGCTGGTCTATCCTCCTAGCCAATTGGGCAACTCAAAAAGCTAAGGATAAGAGCGCAAAGACTGCTAAGTCACGCACTTCAGCTTCTCCTGACAAGAAGATGTCTAAGCACTCTGATGGACCAAATAACTTTGCAAAGATTGAGTATGAAATGGTAAAGTTTCAACTCTTTCCTTCATATTTTCATTTATTTGTTCTAAATTCATACTTACACTTTGTTTTATGTTTTCTAGATGGTTGAGGGTGGATTGGATGAGCCACCATCCTTCACTGACCTTGTGCGCAAGACACGCACTCGAAAGGATGGTTCATTCATTGATGAACGTGTTGAGTCTCTTGTCCTAGACGTGGAGGAAACTGTGGACTCTATGACACTGGATGAGGACTCTCCCAATAGTGTCAGCCCAACTGCTTCAACTGCTACAACTGCTCCTCCAAGGCGGTTCCTCCTTAATCAAGAATATCTGAAGGTACCCTTTCTTAAATTGTTAATTCTTCTCTCATTACTTGTCTGGTTTACAACGTGTTCTACATAGAGCTTCATAAGTTCTTTTATCGGTTCATCATGTCTTCTGCTTGTTTGTGTTTTGTTGCTGGAATTTTATTTGTCTACTATGTCTCTGTCCATGTTATATTTATAAGGGCAATTTTAATAAATAGCATTATTTTAAGTTTTTGTCACAAAAATAACCCTCAAGAAAAAAAATGACCAAAATAGCTTTTTTATTTTGAAAAAAAAAACAGTATTTTATTTTTATTTTTAAAAATTTGAAACCCTAACTCCAAAACCCCACTCTTTAACTCTAAACTCTAAGTCTATAATAATTAACCCTAGGATAAGTGTATATTTACCTCTTTAATAAAACATTTTGGTTATTTTTCTTCCTTGTGTGCTATTTTTGTGACAAAAACTTTTTTAGTGCTATCCAAGAGTATTTCTCTATTTATAATCATTGTTTCCATCCTTTGTTCATCATGTTTCTTACGTTAATATTGTTTCCATTTTTCAGCTTGCTAAGACAAGCAAAGGTGGTATATATGGGATTGGGAGTGTCCAGTTAAGAGACTTTGAACCACCTCAGTCAGTCCCAGTATCTCTTAAACGCAGCTTAGACATGGACATGCGCATCTCTGAAATTGGAGATAAATGTTGAACTTGTACAGACCACTGTGAAACTTCTCAAAACTGATATGACAACTCTCAAAAGAGATTTTTTATCCTTGAAGACTGAGTTTAAGCAGGGGATATCAGCAACAAGAAATTCCCTCAATGTCATTCTACAGGCTTTTGGTGTGCTTAATCAAACTACTCAATCATCTTGTGATGCTGCTTCTCCTCAAGTCAACCTGCTTCTGATGCTCCTCCATTAAACCAACCTGACAATGTTTCAACTCCTTAGGCTTCTTGCTTAAGTTGATCTCTTTAAGCTTTTGAAACAGCTACATTTTGGTAACAAGGTTGCTACTAAGTCTTCTTGTAATGTAACTATCCTTTTGTAACAAACTAACAATGCTTATCTTTAAAATTCAGCTTTAATGTTTTGTTAAAACATTTTGTATTGTAATATATTATTATTAGCTTTATAAATCTTGTGTTTAAATTTTTTTTTTAACAAAAATTTGAATTTAGTCACGTTTATAACAATGACCAATTCGTGTCTAAAAAGTCACAATAAACTAATACACTATCGTGATCAAACTATCCACCATAATGTTACACTTATAATCGTTACTGGTATTCACGCAATGCCACAATTATTACCGTGACTAACTGTCACGGAAATAACACAAAAGAAATGTGACAAAACAAATATGAATATTTTCGTATTATATCGTGCCTATAATAGTCACAAAACGAACCGTGTCTAAATCGTGACTTTGTTAAAATCTCATTCCACCTGATTGTATGCCTTGCTCATCTCGCTCTTAATTGTAACATATTTGGTCTTATCGATCGAATTAGTACGCACAACATGGAAGATCTCCTGAACAACAAGAACATTATATGAGATCAAGCATTTAGCCACAATATTATCATTAAAGGATTTTCAAAATATTTAATATTTTGACTTACCTTAGCATAATCATCTTTTTAAGATAAAATATTATTTTATTAAATAGTATGACATCTAATCAAATATGACTAAATTGCATACTATATTTTTTAAACATGTTATTTTTTTCTGAATGCATCATATGGATAAATTAAGATTTGCTTTTGACGCCCAACACAACATTAAATATGACTAAATTTGCATTTTGGAACAGATAGTAATCCGTTGATCATGTGAACAGAGTAATTAGATCATATCTACAATGGTAATAATTTTAAATTGTAGAGGGAATATATAATTCAACTTTGATATCCCAATATAAATGCGGGTTATTTAACCCTGAATACCACGAACTGAATTGTTTCATTACTTCAATTATTATTTATTTTGGGTAGAATTTTATAGAAAAAACATCCATTAAAACCTTGAACTTTCAAATTAAAGCCAAAAAAAACTTCAACTCGTGTTTGAGCCAAAAAAATCTCAAACTTTTAAATATTGGTCATTTTAACTCTTATATTTTGTTGACTCGGCCATTTAAGAAACCTGAATAGTCAACTAATAAAACCGATTAAAAATAAATGACATTATTTTAAAAATTGATTAAAACATTGATCAAACGATATCTTTTTGCTTCTGTAAACACTTAAAACATCTCTTTCGTGAAACCACAGTGAAGAAGATGAAGTTGATTTGGGGCTATGGTTTCACGAAAGAGATGATTTAAGTGTTTACAAAAGCAAAAGAGCGTCATTTGATGAATGGTTTAACCAGTTTTTAAAATGATGTCGTTTAGAGAGTTAACAGACGTTTATTTTTTAATTGGTTTTATTAGTTGACTATTCATGTTTCTTAAATGGCCGAGTCAACAAGATATGAGAGTTAAAATGATCAATATTTAAAAGTTGGAGATTTTTTTGGCTCAAACACAAGTTGAAGGTTTTTTTTGCTTTAATTTGAAAATTCAAGGTTTTAATGGCAGTTTTCTCGAATTTTATATGGACAATTCTCTTAAATAGCCTTTTTAACTTTTTGTCACAAAAATAGCCCTAGAAAAATAAAATGACCACAATAGCATTTTTTTTTTTTGAAATTTGAAACCCTATCCCCAAACCCACCCCTTTACTCTAAACCTTAAAGTCTAAATTAGTTAACCCTAGGGATATAAATGCATATTAATAAAAAATTTAGTTTCTAAAAAAACTATTTTGGTCATTTTCTTTCTTAAAAACTATTTTTGTGAAGAACAAACTAAAAGGAGATATCTAAGGGAATTTCTCATTTTATTTTATATTAGTAGGTTTGTTTCGGAACTTTTTTTTTTGAAAAAATGTTTGTTTCGGAACTTTTAAGATGTTTGTCATACAAGGAAGTGTTGAACAATGTATGTCATGTATTCGACCTAAATAAAGTGTGATTAGACAGTAAAAGAGAAACAGAGTATGTAGCACACAACTCAAAAGCAATACAAAATATAATTAACACAAATCCTTATCAACAAATGCACTATGACCCTTTAAAAAGTCCACTAAATTACACCCAAATACTTTAAACATGCAAGATAGTGAGGTGTATCATGGAAATTCATATAAATAACATTAACTTTTGACTCTTCATATATATACGTTGAAAAAGTTTATGAAAGTAGCATGACTTATGCCTTTTCTCAAAAAATAAAAATAAAATAAAAGTAGCACGACCAACAAGTAAACATCAAGAAGTATAATGCATTTAAGCCTCCCTTGTGCCCACCATCTTCATAAATACATACATATACAATACTTTATAACATTCCGAAATTCAACTGAAAAATGGAATATTTGTGGTGGGATAGAGATCCACATCTCTTGAAGAAAGTGCGTGTGGGTTAACTGAGGGACACATGGCGTTTTCGTTTCTGCCTAGAATCTACATTTAGTGTTATATGTAAGGCCAAAAAGTCAACAACTTTGGCTCCCTCTCTTCATCCTACTCTATTATAAATTGAAGGGCCGATCGGCCATCTACATTTGTCCTCAGAAAACTAAAAACAAACCACTCTCTCTCCCTCTCTCTCTCCCTAGTATAGCTAAAGAAGAGATTTAGAGAGAAAAACTTTTGATTGTCTGTGGGATTTGTGAGGGATGGAAAAGGGAAACAAAGAAAGTAAGAAATGGGTACAAAAGGAGGTTAGTAATGAAATAAATAATAGGGAATTGGCTGAAGAAGAAAATGTTGACTGGAGAGGAAGACCTTCCAGCCCTAGCAAGCATGGTGGAATGAGAGCTGCTCTCTTTGTTCTTGGTATAATCTCTCTCTTCTCTCTCTCTTCTCTCTCTCTCTTCTCTCTCTCTCTCTTCTCTCTCTCTTCTCTCTCTCTCTCTCTCTCTCTCTCTCTCTCTCTCTCTCTCTCTCTCTCTCTCTTCTCTCTCTCTCTCTCTCTCTCTCTCTCTCTCTCTCTCTCTCTCTCTCNCTCTCTCTCTCTCTCTCTCTCTCTCTCTCTCTCTCTCTCTCTCCTTACAGATACTAGTTTAGCGTTAAAGATTTGTAGCCAGTGATAATTCATCTGGTTTTAGTTTTTTGGTCCATAGGCACTCGACCTTATCCAACCTTTGGTCCCACTGCTAGAATTCTTTATTCCATGGTCACTATAACATTTTCCATTTGTATTATCTATTATCGATTTCTGTTATTGTTTCTTTTTCGTAGGATTACAAGCCTTTGAAATAATGGGGATAGCAGCAGTAGGGAACAACCTCATAACATATCTGATAAACGAGATGCATTTCCCCTTGTCTAAAGCGGCCAATATTGTCACCAATTTTGTTGGCACCATCTTTATATTTGC
Source organism: Sinapis alba (assembly GCA_012274485.2). Classification (NCBI taxonomy): domain Eukaryota; kingdom Viridiplantae; phylum Streptophyta; class Magnoliopsida; order Brassicales; family Brassicaceae; genus Sinapis; species Sinapis alba. Next base: position 119,496 of record MU105980.1, on the reverse strand, counting down.
CCTCCTCGGTGGTTACCTCTCCGACGCTTTCCTCGGCAGCTTCTGGACCATCCTCATCTTTGGCTTCGTCGAGCTTTCTGTATGTTCACTTTCTCCTTTAGTTCTTGAAATTTAAGTATAGATACATCTATGAGTCCATGGCTTTCAGTAATATAAAAATCCAAACCACCTTTAGTTCTTGTATTTTGTTGGCAAATTTTAATTTTTACCTTTTAAAATTTATATTTATTTAATGTTTTAAAAATAAATCAGTATATATTTTGTGATGAAAATATAATTATTACATATATAAAATATTTTTGAATCTTTTTTAATTATATTAATTATTTTTTTATTTTTTTTATATAAAAATATGTATTTATAAAAAAATTTAAACCGCTTAATTTTTAATATATGAGAAACACGGATTTGGGTCTGGAGCGGTCGCACCGCTTGTCTCCACTATAGCCGGCCCTGCTTGTATATATGATTTGCATACACGTAACTGTTTACGTGCAGACGTCCATGTAACATGTTTTTTGTGTGTGTGCCCTCCATTAAATTATGAATTATTAGTTATTTATAAAAGTCTCACCGTTACAAAGAAAGAACTTCAACGTCATCTATTAATGTTTAAGAAAGTTTTTGACCATTTTGAAAATTTTATTTGTTAAATTACTGTTACTTTACTTTGTATTGCGACGTGCCTTCTCAGGGTTTTATACTTTTATCAGTCCAAGCACATTTACCTCAACTAAAGCCACCAAAGTGTAACCCATTGATAAACCAAAGCTCATGTGAGGAGGCAAAGGGTTTCAAGGCAATAATTTTCTTCACGGCACTCTACTTGGTCGCTGTAGGAAGTGGCTGTGTGAAACCAAACATGATCGCTCATGGTGCGGACCAGTTCTCTCAATCGCATCCTAGACAATCTAAAAGACTCTCATCATACTTCAACGCCGCATATTTCGCCTTCTCCATAGGCGAGCTTATCGCACTCAGTCTCCTGGTTTGGGTTCAAACTCATTCTGGCATGGACGTTGGATTTGGAGTCTCTGCTGCAGCCATGACTATGGGCCTCTTTAGCTTAGTCTCCGGTACAATGTATTTTCGTAACAAACGTCCACGTCGAAGCATCTTTACTCCTATTGCCCAAGTAAGTTTTTTTCTTCTAATAATTTGTAAACTTACGAATAAACAGAAATACTGATTCATTTAGGATTAAAAATAGAATCTCAAAAAAACTCATTAAAGTTATCAAACTTTTCTTTAACAGAGAATTATACTATATCTTTTTTTATAAGTGAATAATATTATCCTTAGTAACAAAAGATCGAGTTATCATAGTTCGAACGGTAATTATTTATAACTAAAAGCAGTCACTAGATGAACCTAAAATTGTGTTTTTTTTTTGCCAACCTAAAGTTGTTTTGGAAAAAGTGTATTAAACAGGGAAAACATATTCATTAGTATAGATAATCCGTAGCTAATTTTACTGCAAGATATACTTTAATATGCATATTAGTATCCGTTATACAAAATCATTTCGTTGTATATTTTACCTACCAAAATAATTGAGTTCTAAGAAACGATATCATCATTCAATAAACGAAAATCTGATGAGACGTATTTTGTTTTTCAAATTTGTCTGCATGCGTATACTACGTACGTAACTTCATCGAAGATGGAATCTTGAGTATATGTAATGTTTTTTTATATAAAATAGTATATGTTATGTTTTATATGGAAAAAGTTAAGAACAATCACACTTACAAACAATATAGTTGACTTTTATGTCTCTACTGGATAATGATTAAAATAAAACATTTAAATTAAGTTGATTATGATTAAAAATAAAGTTGATTATGATTATTATTATTATTGCAAGGGAATAGTAACACTTTATATAGTCTTGTCTATTTATCAAACAGAAACTGATTTTATTTACTTACAACGCTCCTTCACGCGTATGCATATGTCAGTATATGAGTCATATTAATAAATTTATAACTTTATGACACATTTAAATTTGGATATTTCACATATTCAGAAAATTATACTGTACATATTTTTAATAAGAAACAAAACTTTACATGTGTATAAATCTATATATTTCACCACTTGAGTTTCGTTTAAAAAAAAAAAAAGTTGGAACTGTGGTCATGTGTTTAGACAGGACAATGCTATAACAGTTTGGCCCATGTGAGTCATGAAAAGGGAAAGCTGATGGTGAAATAAGACATTATTTTTTGTAACAGAAAAATAATAATGTTTATCATATAACAAATATAATGGTACAATCGTGCGTTTAGAAAAATATTGAAATCCATTTCTATATTTGTTAACCAATCAACAATGAAATACATACAAACATACCCTTTTTTTTTTAAATACATGCATTTGCATAAGAATATATATATCTATATAAATAGAAAATATTAATAATTATTCTATTGATAAAATTATTAATAATTATATGATGTGGTTCTGCATTGCAGGTTGTTGTGGCTGCCATATTAAAAAGAAAGCTTGCGTCTCCCTCTGACCCCAAAATGCTTAATGGAGGCCATCGTGTAACAAACGAAAACGTATATTCCTCCACTTTACCATACACTCCTCGCCTCAGGTCATACATTGAACTCACTATTTCACCTTTTCTATCGCTCATATTTAACTTTAATTGAAACACTTTCGTTTAATTATAAGTGCTTTTTTCAAATAAAACTGCAACGTTTTTGGTTAACATAAAAGTGAATTTAAAATGTTTTTTAACTTTAGCAATTTTTAAATGTTTTAATAAAAGTCGTTAATAAATCCTAAACCACATAAGTTGAACGTAAAATTTTATCCACACTTTACAGAAACTACAGTTGTGTTTTTGTAACAGTTTTAATATATTTTAAGAAAAAAGTCACATGCAAACACAAATGTGCATGAAATCAGTAAAAAAATATTAAAATTGTATATTGTATGGGCAGGTTCTTGGACAAGGCATGCACGAAAATCCAAGACACAAATAGAAAGGAAAGTTCATGGAGGCTTTGCACAGTAACCCAAGTAGAGCAAGTCAAAACCCTAATTTCACTTGTCCCAGTCTTCGCAAGCACCATTGTCTTTAACACCATCTTAGCTCAGCTCCAAACATTTTCGGTACAACAAGGAAGTTCCATGAACACTCGTCTCTCAAATTCCTTCCACATTCCTCCGGCTTCACTCCAAGCAATCCCTTACATAATGCTCATCTTCCTTGTCCCTCTCTACGACTCTCTATTCGTTCCTTTTGCGCGTAAGCTCACGGGACATAGCGCAGGCATTCCTCCATTGACTCGGATAGGAGTTGGACTGTTCCTCTCCACTTTCTCCATGGTTTCAGCTGCCTTGCTTGAAAAGAAACGTAGAGACTCTTCGGTTCTTAACGGTAGAATCTTGAGTATCTTCTGGATCACGCCACAGTTCTTGATCTTTGGGATCTCCGAGATGTTTACTGCTGTTGGATTAATCGAGTTCTTTTACAAACAATCTACAAAGGGCATGGAGTCATTCTTGATGGCTTTGACTTACTGTTCGTATTCCTTTGGTTTTTACTTTAGCTCGGTGCTCGTTTCGGTCGTGAATAAGATTACTTCCACGTGTTTTGACTCCAAAGGGTGGCTCGGGGAGAACAATCTGAACAAGGACAGACTCGATCTGTTTTATTGGCTTTTAGCGGTTCTCAGTCTACTGAACTTTATTAGCTATCTCTTTTGGTCTCGTTGGAACGTTAAGTTTTCGAGAAACAACAACGATTCTAATGTGGTGGGAGATGAGAACATTTAGCTTATAATGTATAATATGTACAATACATGTCATATCACCTTAACATCTCCAGCATATAATTAATATGAATACGTTATTAGGTTAATCCTTTGCTTTTGTAGTCCACCTCACTCCTTGTACTCTTTTTTTATAGAAGCTGAACATGAACTTGCCTCCTCTTTGTTTTCCAATAACATGTTAGATTATTATGTTAAATAGAAATCCGAAACAAATTTTAGGATTGAAATCATTCGGATTTAATTAAGAAGTTAAATCGAGTTTGGTAACACCATATAAGTGCTTTAAATTAGTCGATAACATGATTTTCTTACTGAAAGTAGAAGATCATATTTATAAGGAAAGTTTGATTGTGTTATTAATAGAATGATTCATATTTTTGAAAATTATTGGAATGTTTTTCTGGTCGAAATTACTCTTGCTCATAGTTATAACAAAAAAATATTACGAAAGTACTCTTAGCATTTCGACGTCAGCAGATTTTTTTTCAAAAAAATAAATCTATTTACTAGTAAGTTTGTTTATAAAATCTGTTTAGATAAATAAATCTATTTTTAAAGTGGTGTCAGATTTTCTTAGAAACATCAGATTTGTTGTCACGACAGAGTTAATTGTCCGATTTTAATAAAAAATAGAATTTTAGGAATATGTCTAGCGAATGATGTGGCGGATTTGTACCGATTTATTTTCTTATGTTCGACTTATTTTTTGGTATTCGATTTATATATCCGACTTAATATGGTTGGTAGACTTTTTGTTTTATGTGGTGGTAAACTTTTTAATTAATGTTGTGGTAGATTGTTTGACGGAAATTTGGGTTTATGTCAATCAAACCTAATTTAATGTTCAATTTTGACCTGGTTTACACTAATTCCGCCTTTGGTTTATTTTTAGGTTAATTAAGATCAAAATTAGGTAAATTTTTGATAATTGGCGTCATCTTTTTCATCTCTCTTTTCTTCCTTATTAAGTTGTCCCCTTCCATGGTGGGTTAATCACTTGTTGTAATCTTTATTGCTTGGAGCATCATGGATCACATCTTTCTCGTCTGCGGAAAGTGGAATTTTAAAAGAAAGAAGTGGTTATTTGAAGTGGACAATATCAAGGTAGTAAATTACTTGTAGCTAACGAGGATTACTGAGTTGATTTTGGAGTTGTCATTACCTTTTACCAAAACGTAATATGTTCAAAGAAAACCTTGACACACCTTTTGTGAAAGTAAGAAACGATAGGCAGTTTCATGGATTATTGTGTCTTCACAAAGTTGAAAACGTTAGACCGTGTGTAGAGTTTAAAGTGAAGAAAAACAAGGTTGAAGAGGCTAGCAAAGAACCAGAAGAAACCCTGCAAAAAGATGATCTATTGTCGGCAGAGGATGAAGATACAGATGAAGATAGTGATCGATTTGATTACTGCGATGATTCTGATGAAGCAACGTCTCATGACAAAAACTTTACATCATAAGGGTTTCCGCCAGACCAAGTAGAAGAGGTTCGGGGATCTCCTACAAAGATGAGTTATGGCACAGTCTCAACGACAAAAAGGAGATTGTACGCATAATAGGTTTGACCTAAGATCTTTCAAAATTGAAGTGGCGCAGAATTTTGATTCAAAAGATGCATTGGCGATACGTTTGAAGATTTGTTCAGTTGTCCACAATTTTGATTTTGATGTGGATAAATCTACACGTACTATGTGGTTTATAAAATGTTGGGTAAAAGGATGTACGTGGAATCTTAGAGCTACACCAGTAGGTGAATCTTCAAAGTTCACAGTCCGAGTATATGAAGATGAATATTCCTGCTCCGTAACAAAGCGTTTATCTCATTCTCGATAAGCTACTTCTGAAATTCTTAGCCTCTTATACAAAGACTATATTGGTGGGATTGATCCAACTATATTGCCATGTCATGTTGCTAGTACATGAACATGAACTTCAAAATCAAGGTGAGTTGACTACATTTTTATATCGAATATATTGTCTTATCTAACCTTACGTGTTTTTAACTTGGTTGATGTTTATTGTATATCACAAATGGATTATTGGAAAGCTCATCGTACACCTCTAGTTGCTAAAGATCTCGTAATGGGTTCATCAGAGAGTGGATACGAGGAAGTACCTTCTTACCTGCATAAGATTAGAATGGCAAATCCTTGGAATTTAGCTTGACTGGAAGTTGATGCAAATAATAGATTTAAGTACTTATTCCTTGCATTCAACGCTAGCATTACTGGTTTCCCATTTATGAGGAAGGTTGTGGTGGTTTATGGTACTTTCTTGCAAGGAAAATAGAAAGGAACGCTTCTCATTGCAACATTACAAGATGGTAATATTCAAATATTTCTAATAGTATTTGTTGTGGTTGACACAGAGAATGATGAATCATTGACATGTTTTTTTTCGTCAACTCAGCCGTGTGATACCTGATGATGAAGGATTGGCTTTAATTTCAGACATGCACATGTCAATAAGGAAGACAATTTAAGTGGTTTATCCATTGGTTAGCACAAGAATTTTCACATAGAAGTTATATAAAAACATTTTGTTACGGTACACAGGTCGTGATCTATTTGGGTTGGTCAAAAAAGCTGCGTACTCTTTTAGGTTAGATGACTTTGAAGCAACCTTCGAGACGAGGGTTAAATCCAGCTTTACATAAATATTTGGAACGTGCTGATGTGCATAAATGGTCTCGAGCTCATTTTAGAGGTGATAGATATAACATCCTTACAAGTAACATAGCTGAATCCATAAACAGAGCTTTGTCAGATGTTAGAAGCTTGCCAATTGTTTGCCTTTTAGAGTCAATCCGATTAATGATGACATGTTGGTTTGCAAGAAGAAAACATGATGCTGACTTGATGAAAACTTCTCTGACTAGTGGCGTGGAGAAGTTTTTGGAGGTAATATATGTATAATCAGGTTCCGCGTTTCGGTAGACTGTTTTCTAATCTACAAAAGTTTACCATTTGCAGGACCGTATACCTATTGCTAATCTATTAAAGGTTAAAGCTATCAATATTCATCAGTCACAAGTGGTAGGAGTCTCATCTTTACATGTTGTAAACCTTACAGAAAAAATATGTTCTTCCGTAGATTTGATTTGGAGAAGCTACCATGTGCTCATGTTATAGCTGCTACGGAAGCTAAAAAGATATCACGTATATCACTTTGTCACAATTACTATCAAATACAGTATATTTACAATGAATATTTTACTCCTGTTATGCCCAATGATGATGCTGTTCCAATTCCAGAAGAAGTTGCAAAGAAAATCTGTTTATTGCCTAATGTCTACCAACCACCGGGGAGACCAAAAAAATCAAGACATAAATCTATTTTGGAGAAAGTTACATACAAGAAGCGGCCAAGGAAGGAACACACATGTAGAATTTGTAACCAGGTGGGACATAATTCTACAACATGTCCTCTTAAGTGATGAGTATTCGATTTAGTTTGAGAATTTGGTTTTTAGATTTCATTTTAATTGGTGCTATATTTGTTGGTATACTCTTTGGTGTTTCATTACATTTTCACGTTCATATTTTATTTAGTTGTTGTTTTTAAAAAAAAATAAGAACAATTTAATTATTGTATTTTTCATATTACGTTAATAATATACGTTATTTTTAAATCCACATGATATACAAATACAACAAGACAACAATGTGATAAACGACAATCTAATATTAAACATATATAAAACCTGCATAATTATACATCCATCAATGCATAAACCAAAACTAGTAATTTATACATCCATCATTCATAAGGTAAAAACCACCAAATTATACATCCGTCTAAAGCCAAAAACCAGCAAGTTATACATCCGTATAAAGCCAAAACCACCTAGTTATACATCCGTCCAAAGCAAAAAAAACAGCAAGTTATACATATGTCATTAAGTATCCAAAAAAAAAACAGAAGACCAATTTATTCGACTGTGTCAATCACCCCCTCATAAATATCAGCCCCCAACTTCAGTCGCAGTGGTGTTATAATCTGATCATTCAAACCATTAAAGTTACATCCAACAACTAGACATTCAATGTACTTTAAAGAGTACACACTGCAACCTCTCAGGTTTTCATTTTGGGGGATCTTCTTGTGCCTATGATAAGTGAACTGTTTTTTTCACTTTTCTTTCTCATTTTAGTAGGCAGCATCTTGTTAAGCACTGCCAGTATCATTCATATGAAAGGCCGGCACTCCTCTATCATCTGCTTATCACTCAAATGTGTATGAATACTATCATAGACATGGATTACCTCCTTAGGCAGATCAATGTGTATAGCAACCCAATGGTCTCCGTTAACATGGTGGCAGAGGAAAAGATCGTCCACATCTACAGACGATGAATATACTTTTTCATATCCGAAGAAGAAGCCATACCTGAAATATAACATACTTTAGAAGTTACTTTCTTGTCTACAAAGCAAAAAAAACTAAGTTTTTGTCTAACACATACATAAAATTAAACACTGGTGGTTCAAAAGAAAATGGATATTAAAGTTATAAAAAAACAGAACAAAAATTTAAATGTAACTCAAATTTAATCTGAGTCGATGCTAAAAGAATTAGGAATTAGAGTTTACAAACTTTCATGACCAATAAACAACAATCAAACAATCTGTCATAGCCAAACTTAGGGAAAAAAACAGTCTTTAAATTTCAAAGTCCAAAGAATGTTGAAATTGGAATTTAGGATTTTTGAAATTAAACAGCCAATCAAACAAAATATATGAAAAACGTGTTATAACAACTTGGATTTGGATCAATTTGGTACTTACATTGTCAATTTTATCAATTTGAAAATCTTCACAAATCAGAGCTAGGGTTTGTCTTCAACGACGGAGACAATGGCGACTTGATGAGGAGGAGACGAAATCGAAGTCGGCTGTGAGGGAGGAGTTTCTGTCATAGTGGGATAGGGAAGACGGCAAATGTCAATTGAATTTTTTTTCACTCTGATTTTTATCGTCGATGAGGAGAGACACAACAAAGAAGAAGCTTTCTATTTCTTATTCTCTAACTTGATTTAAACATATATTTTCCTTCTTTTATTTTCAATGGAAAATTTGTGGTTAATGAAATTAGAGATGGGTTTTTAGTAAATTTGATACTATCAGATTTTAATCTAGTAATTGCAATTTTACATGAGTCATTCTAGTAATTCTTAGATTGATTAGAGTCATTCCAAGTAATTTTTCTAGATTAGCAATAGGTATACGGCCCTGCAAATGGTAATTTTTTTGTAGATTAGAAAACAGTCTACCAAAACATGGAACTTGATTATACATATATTACCTCCAAAAACTTCTCCACGCCACTAGTCAGAGAAGTTTTCATCAAGTCAGCATCATGTTTTCTTCTTGCAAACCAATGTGTCATCATTAATCGGATTGACTCTAAAAGGCAAACAATTGGAAGGCTTCTAACATCTGACAAAGTTCTGTTTATAGATTCAGCTATGTTACTTGTAAGGATGTTATATTTATCACCTCTAAAATGAGCTCGAGACCACTTATGCACATCAGCACGTTCCAAATATTTATGTAAAGCTGAATTTAACCCTTTAATTGTCTTGAAGGTTGCTTCAAAGTCAGCTAACCTAAAAGAGTACGCGGCTTTTTTGACCAACCCAAATAGATCACGACCTTTGTACCGTAACAAAATGTTTTTATATAACTGCTATGTGCAAATTCCCGTGCTAGCCAATGGATAGACCACTTAAATTATCTTCCTTATTGACATGTGCCTGTCTAAAATTAACGCCAATCCTTCATCATCAGGTATCACACGACTGAGTTAACGAAAAAACCATGTCCATGATTCATCATTCTCTGTGTCAACCACAGCAAATACTATTGGAAATATTTAAATATTACCATCATGTGATGTTGCAATGAGAAGCGTTCCTTTGTATTTTCCTCGCAAGAAAGTACCATAAACCACCACAACCTTCCTTGTAAATGGGAAACCAGTAATGCTAGCGTTGAATGCAAGGAATAAGTACTTAAATCTATTGTTTGCATCAACTTCCATTCGAGTTAAAGTCCAAGGATTTGCCATTCTAATCTTATGCAAGTAAGAAGGTACGTCCTCGTATCCACTCTCTGATGAACCCATTATGAGATCTTTAGCAACTAGAGGTGTACGATGAGCTTTCCAATAATCCATCTGCGATATACAATAAACATCAACCAAGTTAAAAACAAGTAAGGTTAGATAAGACAGTAAATTCGATATAAAAAATGTAGTCAACTAACCTTGATTTTGAAGCTCATGTTCATGCACTAGCAACATGACATGGCAAAATAGTTGGATCAATCTCATCAATATAGTCTTTGTATAAGAGGCCAAGAATTTCAAAAGTAGCTTGTCGAGAACGAGATAAACGCTCTGTTACGGAGCAGGAATATTCATCTACATATACTCGGACTGTGAACTTTGAAGATTCACCTACTGGTGTAGCTCCAAGATTCCACGTACATCATTTTACCCAACATTTTACAAACCACAGCGTACGGGTAGATTTATCCACATCAAAATCAAAATTGTGGACAACTGAAAAAATCTTCAAACGTGTCGCCAATGCATCTTTTGAATCAAAATTCTGCCCACTTCAATTTTGAAAGATCTTAGGTCAAACCTATTATGCGTACAATCTCCTTTAAGATGTAAAGTTTTCGTCATCAGACGTTGCTTCATCAGAATCGTTGCAGTAATCAAATCGATCACTATCTTCATCCGTATCTTCATCCTCTGCCGACAATGGATCATCTTTTTGCAGGGTTTCTTCTGGTTCTTTGCTAGCTTCTCAACCTCGTTTTTCTTCACGTTAAACTCTACACACAGTCTAACATTTTCGACTTTGTGAAGAAACAAAAATCCATGAAACTACCTATCGTTTCTTACTTTCACAGAAGGTTTGTCGAGGTTTTCTTTGAACATATTACATTTTCGCAAAAGGTACGACATCTCCAACTTGTGTTCTGCGAAATCAACTCCGTAATCCTCATAATAAAATAGGTCGGTACATAAGAAAAAAAGTCAGTACATAAGAAAATAAGTAGGTACATAAGAAAAAAAACTGATCACAAAATTGACTAATCATAACAAATCTGCCACTTCATTCGCCAGACATATTCCTAAAAATCTGTTTTTATTTAAATCGGACAAAAAACCCTGTCGTCGTAACAAATTTGACGTTTCTAATAAAATGTGACACCACTTTAAAAAATAGATTTATTTATCTAAACAGATTTTATAAACAGACTTATTAGTCAATCAATTTATTTTTTTGAAAATAAATCTGCCGACGTCCAAATGGTAGGGGTACTTTTGTAATATATTTTTTGTTATATCTATGAGTAAGGGTAATTTTGACCAGAAAAACATTCTAATATTTTTTTTTAAGAATATGGGTCATTCTAGTAATAACACAATTAATTTGAGTCATTTTAATAAACTTCTCGCTTATCTATTAAAGGTTCAAGCTATCGACATTCATCAGTCACAAGTGATAGAGTCTCATCTTTACATGTTGTAAACCTTACGGAAAAAGCATGTTCTTGCCATAGATTTGATTTGGAGAAACTACCATGTGCTCATGCTATAGCTGCTGCGGAAGCTAGAAAGATATCACGATCACTTTGTCCCAGTTACTATCGAGCGCAGTACCTTTACAATGCATATTTCATACCTATTATGCCCAATGACGATAATGTTCCAATTCCAGAAGAAGTTGCTAAGAAAATATGTTAACCGCCTGATGTCCGCCAACCACCAGGAATACCAAAAAAATCAAGACAGAAATCTATTTTGGAGAAAAATTATAGACAAGAAGCGGCCAAAGAAGGAATACACATGTATAACTTGTAACCAGGTGGGACAAAATTCTATAACATGTCCTCTTAAGTGATGAGTATTCGATTTAGTTTGAGGATGTGATCCTATATTTTATTTTAATTGGTGCTACATTTGTTGGTATACTCTTTGGTGTTTCATTAAATTTTCACGTTCGTATTTCATTTAGTTTTTTTTCAAAATCAATAAGAACTATTTAATCATCTTATTGTTCATATTATGTTAATAGTAGACGTTGTTTTTAAATCCTCATGATATACATATGCAGCAAGACAACAATGTGATAAACGACAATTTCAATATAAAACATCTGTAAAACATGCATAATTATATATCCATCAATGCATAAACCAAAACTAGTAGTTTATATAACCATCATTCATAAGACAGAACCCACCAAGTTATACATCTGTCTAAAGCCAAAATCCACCAAAGAAAAGACCAATTTATTTGGCTGTCTCAGTCACCTTCTCATGAAAATCAGCCGCCAACTTCAGTCGCAGTGGTATTATAATCTGATCATTCAAACCATCAAAGTTACATCCAACAGCTAGAAATTCAATGTACTTTAAAGAGTACACACCGCAAAATCTCGGGTTCTCATTTTGGGGGATCTTCTTTTTCCTACGATAAGTGAACTGTTTTTCACTTTTCTTTCTCATTTTAGCAAGCAACATCTTGTTAAGCACTGCCGGTATCATTCTCATGAAAGACCGGCACTCCTTTATCATCTGCTTATTACTCAAATGTGTATGAATACTATCATAGACATATATTACCTCCTTAGGCAGATCAATGTGTATAGCAACCCATTGGTCTCTATTAAATATTGTCTACATCGACAACCCACTTCTTACCTGTGAAAAAATCAGCCGGGTGTTCTCCACTAAAAACCATGTTGTAAATTTCTTACAAATCACTCTTGTTCTGGTCCCACTTCTTGTAGTCGTTCACCCATCGGTTCACAAACCAGCGAGACAGAAATGCAATTCGAGAAGAGGAATACTGAGACTGTTCTTGCTTGGAGCATGAAACATAAGCTTTGCTGCTGCAATATGCTAAGACATGAAACAATTCATAGTCAGCAACCAGCCGTAGTTTAATACTCTTGTCATGAAAAATCAGGAAGTAAACTTACAGAGTCATTCAACCAGCCATAGTTTTTTGTTGGCCAAGCATCTTTCAGTATCATTAACTTCAAGAAAAATCCAGAGCTTTCGTCTCCAGCACTAGGCTCCTTTGCTTCCCTACAAAGAAGAAAATAAATAAATTATAGGACTATATCAAAATAAGAAGCTAGGATGTACGAGAGGAAACTTACAAATTGGGCTTGATGAAGTCCAAAACTTTCTGAAGTTTCTCTGCCTCCACCTTAGCTAATGGGTTAAAGGTTCCTTCGAGACTTTCTCACCAGTTATGATACACTTCACTGTTGAATTTCCAACATACGGCCAAACTTGAGTCTTTGTCAACTGATGCTTGTGTCTGCGGGTAGACTCCTCCAAAGTGGAAGCAAGTGCTTCCAACACAGACCTACAATTTACACTCTTCTCCCACTGTAGATGATTTTCCCAACTTCCGGTCGATATGGATTCATCATTTAGTTGTGGGATCTCGAAGGACTTCTCTTGCTTCACTATTCTTAGTGGAATCCTAACGTTCTTCTCAGTCTTTTTCACCTCCTTGTTCGTAAGTTCCTCATTTCCATCGGTTTCTTAGCTTTTTTCTCCTTCTTCACAACACAATCAATTAGCAATCCATCTTGTGAATTGATCTTCTTCTAAAGAATCCATGACTGATTAATAGATAGTAAGAATTAGTAAAAAATAGATTTAAAAATAACAGAGAACAAATGATAAAGAGTCATACCAAGTCGTTGCTACAAGCATCCTCATCCTCATATGCCTTGGAGTTGGCGACATCAGGAGAAATGTTTACATCAGCCTTACTTTTAAGATAATTTATTTCTTCCTCCAATTTTTCAATCTTCATCCGCAAATCAGAATCATATACTCCAACTCTAACTTCCACCTTAGCGTCAATAGTAGCCTCTAATGCTTTATTAACCTTGTCAGCTACACTAACATCGATGCCTTCTATTTTTTCTGTGAGGATTTTAATCGACTCAACCAACCCCAGTATGACAACATTGTGAGCTGCAGCGTTTATTATGCATAGATAAAACAAAACCATGTCAGGTACAAAATAAATAAAAAAAGACATTTTTTATCACTAACTACATGAACATTTTGTACATACCATATCAGATGCTTCACCTTCATCAGCAGGTCCTTTGTCTTTTTCACTGGGCTTGCATTTGGAACAACAGATGCGGCAACACCATATTTTCTCTTCTCGAATTTGGTAGTTGGCATTGCATCCCAAAACTTCTCATTTAGCTGACCAATAAGGATGTCTTTTATCATGTTGTCTAGATCAGAATGGATTTTATCATTGTCCCAATTCAGATATATATCCTCCATTGGCTTCATAATCATATGCCTCACACAAACCTGCAAAGTAATATACAAGATTAGTAAGACAAACAAAATTTAAATGGAAGAAATATTACTTATGTTTACACCTTCTGATACTTTCTGTTTTCTTGGGCACATAAATCTGAGAAGTTGATATGTGTACAAGATCCCAACCATGACAAAAGAGGAACATCAGCTCCCTCTATCCGATTCCTATATATTTATCCTAAACCAGGGACAAACTCATAAATCCATATTAAGAGCGCATGAACAGAGCCGTGAAGTGTGTAACTCTTCTTTCCTTCATATGAGAGTACTTTAATTGACTCAACAAGGCTGCTCAATCCAACACGATCCCATGGATATCGCTAGAAAGCTTCAGTGTCCACCCCTCCCTTTTAGCACAATGCAAAGAAATTATGTTGTTGCTTGAAATTCCAAATATGCTAATGGATAACATACACAACAAACCAATCATTACTCGCTTCTCTTGAGACCAGTTTCTGCAATCCGGAAATAGGGCTTGTAACTCTTTCAATGTAGGTTAATCTGATGTCGGACCTTCATCTCAAGCCAAAACTCTTGATGATCCATATTCCAAACGTCATTCTTGTCCAAAGGATCACAATTTAAACCTGTAATCTCTCCAAACTCATATAAAGAGAACAAAAATGGCATACATTCTATCAAAAACAAAATCTCATGACTGATCTTGATTGTCAATTGATTGGCAAGGAAATAGTAAACAACTTTCGCAGACCAAATATAATCCAGTTCTTTCAGATTCACAATGACTCCGATAGCTGATTCCCTCAACTCAGACCAAACATCTTCCCCAACAGCTTCTTCCACCATTTGAATGTTAGATAGAAAACAACTAGCTCCTATTCTGAATTGCGGTTTTTCCAGTCTCATACAAACAAAGAGGATACTTTCTCATATCCGAATAAGAAGCCATACTTGAAAAATAACACACTTCAGAAGTTACTTTTTATCTAATACATACAAAATTAAACATTGGTGGTTTGAAAGAAAATGGAAATAAAAATTATGAAAAACCAGAACAAAACTTTAACTGAAACTCTACTTTAATCTGAGCCGATGCTAAAAAATTAGGATTAGAGTCTACAAACTTTCATAATCAGTAAAGTTATAATCAAACAACTTGTCATAACTAAACTTACGAAAAACAGTCTTTCAATTTCAAAGTCCAAGGAATGTTGAAATGGGATTTAGGTTCTTGAAATTAAACATTCAATCAAACAAAATATATGAAAAACGTGTTATAACAACTTGGATTTGGATCGATTTGGCACGTACAGTGTCAATTTCGTCGATTTAAAAACATACACAAATCAGAGCTAGGGTTCGTCTTGAACGACGGGGACGATGGCGGCTTGATGAGGAGGAGACGAAATCGAAGGCGGTTGTGAGGGAGGAGTTGCTGTCGGAGTGGGATAGGACGACGGAAACTGTTGATGGGGTTTTGTTTTTACTCTAGTTTCATCGATGTCGAGAGACACACCAAAGAAAGATTTTTATTTCTTATACTCGAACTTGATTTAAACATATATTTTCCCTAGTTTTCAATGGCAAACTTGTGTTGAATGAAGTTAGAGATGGGCTACTAGTAAATTTGATACTATCAGATTTTAATCTAGTAACTAAATTTTTTATAAGTCATTCTAGTAATTCTTAGATTGATTAGAGTCATTCCAAGTAATTTCTCTAGATAAAATTCACAGTTTAAAACTATGCTCATTTATTTTTATGTTCGTTTAAAAAATTACATATATTTATATCTCTATATAATTGAATATATCTTGTCTTTTTATTTTATCGTAAAGTCAAAATAATTATACCGTAAGACTGTGCCCATTTTTATTTTATGTATGTTTTACTTTCATCAAATTTAGATTGTATGACAATACAAGTCGACCTAACCTCAAGGCTAAGCAAATCTGGGAATCTAATTTTTCTCCATTCTAGGTAACTAAGCTTATTAAAGTTTTAACTAGACTAAAATTGTCTAGGATAAAGCGAACAAAATAAAATCTATTAGAAATGAATTGCATCCTTTAACAGACCCATCGAATAAACGGATTGCAGTCAAATACTTCATAGTCGACTAGGGATTTACGCCGACTTAAAGTCATAACTGGGAGAGGTTCGAGTATATAAGGAGAGAAGCTGAATTGAGCAAAGAGATTCACACACACTTGAGAAGCACGGCACAAGAACTAATATTTTCTTTATTCTTAAAGTTATTGTTTGTTTCTCTCTTTGCACCATAAAACACATCTGATTATCCTTTTATTCATATCATCAATAAATGTGTTTCAATCTAGCTCACCTAGAATTTGTGTGTTGTAAAGAATTTGGATTGAACAATTCACCATCTATGGGGAAGATTTGAAAGTAATACCAAGAATCGATCACCATGTCAGATTTTCATAACCAAGGAGCGGATCAATAAGAAGCCGGCATAACTACCATGATGCAGATGATGAACGATGTGATGGAGCACTTCAGAAAGCAAGACGAGGCAAACAAATCAACAAAAAACTCCTTGATGAGATCACTGCCGCTCTTACCCCTGCAGCAGCTGATGGTGAACAAACGCAAAGGAGAGTCCTTTTTCCTCCTATGGCGTGAGAAGTTGGCCAATCTACCAAAAGATAGGTCACATATTTGTTCACTACGGTCCAAGAAATCAACTCTAAGATACATAGCATGACAACCTCGGCCCCCGAAATCGAATGCAAACTCGCCGCAACTCAAAAGACTCCCTTTTCAAAGGAAATCACCAATGTCAAGTTTCATCAGAATGAGAAGTTTCGGATTCTTACTTACTCAGGAGACTCTGATCCTAATGATCATGTCAAGACAATTAACATAGCCATGAGTCAAGTGCGTTTCATCGATGAAGAAAGAGACACTGGTTACTGCCAGCTGTTCATGGAGAGTCTTAACTGCCCAGCCCTTACGTGGTTCTCAAGACTCGCAGAAGATTCAGTCAGTAGCTTTCGCGAGCTATCCACCCAATTCCTGAAACACTACACAATGTTTATCAGGAAAGGAGCGTTGGTCACTGATTTGTGGAGGATGTCTCAAGGCCCAAAGGATAGCCTCAAAGAATTTATGGAGAAATTAGAAGTTGTAGTTCAAAAGTCCAAGTCCAATATGAAACTGCTATTGAGGCACTTCGCAACTCACTATGGCTTAATTGTAAGTTTCGTGAAGATCTCTACACCAACCCAGCAATAAGCCTCAAGGATGCTCTCCATCGCTCGTACAGCTTTATCCCCATGGAGGAAGATACACAAACTATCCTACTCAAACACAACACAATGAAACATGTATCCAGTAAGCCGACAGAGGCATACCAAGAACCTAGACATCATTTTGCCTATCCTAGGACTGAAAAAAGAACGGTCGTGTTTTCTCGGTCAGCGACGATGGGCAGGTTTGCAAAATCAGCTCAGATGGGTCACTTGCCTCAGCTTTCCTCAAATTTTGATGGGAATAAAATCTTCGACTATCATAAAGCAAAAGGACACGACATTAAGAAGTACAAGCAACTCAATGAGATGTTGATGGAAGCTTTCACTAGCTTAAAGGTGGTACCTGATCTGCTGAGATCAAGAAACACCAAGAGAAAAAGAGGCTTGACCAAAATTAAAGATAAGAAGCATCAAAAGACTTCTAAGGTAGACCCTACTGAAGTAGATTACCCCATACATGGGATCAGTTTCCTCCAAAACATTGGGACGACGATGATCCCGCAGACAAAGGTATACCTCTTGTCATTACGCGTATCAACGCCATTAGATGAGAAGGCTCTTCTTGGGAAGAAGATCGTTCTTGCACCGAAGGAAAGCCTGACACATTGACTTCAGGTAAATAAACGAAGGGAGTAACTCAACAACATTTGTAGAGGGACCATCAGAAAATGAAGACCTTCGCGAGAGGTTAACACAAAGGGAAACACATATGGATAATCTTGGCAGGATGCAAAGACCTTTCCAGAAAGATGAAAAGAAAAACAGCTCAGATAAAGAATACATCGGTAACTTCTACCGAAGTACCCACAAAATCTCTACAAAATACAAATCTTGAGGTTTGCCAAACGCTTGGTACAAACGACTTGGTAAAAGACACAAGGAAGCACCTCGATGTCTCTTAAAACTGAGGATCTTTGCCAAAAACTCGACATGAATGATCACTCAATGAGCGGGGGAGCAGATCTGAGAGACGAGTTAAATTGGTAAAAGAGATCCAAAGATATCCAAACACAACTTAGTCAAAAGAGAAGAAAATACAGTAATGTGTCACCTCCCAGAAGATTAACCATCATCCCTGGAGGATTGACACCTTGTAAAGACTCCGTTCGGACCGTAAAAGAGTTCCAATGAAAAGCTACACTGGTGAAACACTGGCCTACAAAGCCAGAGGATGATATTCCAATCTCGTTCTCCGAAAATGATGTTTCAGGTGTATATATCCCGCATACCGATCCACTGCTAGTAGCATTTAACATTGCAAACTGCAAGGTATCAAGAGTTCTCATCAACACATGCAGCTCTGTGGACCTCACTTTCAAGGAAAGGCTGGAAAAATGGAGTTCCACCTCCGAGACCTCAAACCCCATCTCGTCAACCTACCACCAGTGGCTCCATGGGAGGGGAAAGTAGGATCATCAAGTTCTCTGTCATTGGTACACCTGCCCCCTACAACGCTATTCTCGAGACTCCATGGATCTATTCCATGCGAGCCATCTCGTCAGCCTAACACCAGTATCTCAAATTTCTCGACACCAACAATAGGGTGTTCACACTAAAGGGGAAAAAAGAGAAGCAATAAACCTTATGATTGCTGAGACTAAACAACACATAGCGATTTGCTTTGTTAAGGAGGTGGTTAAGACAATTGCGAAAATATATTCACATATAAAAGAATCCTTGAAGCATGGATTGACCAAGTTCACCCTGACAAAATCGTGAAAGTAAGTGCATACCTCAAAAAGGATATCAAGAAGAAAATCATCAAATTCCTTAAAAGCAACGTCTCTACTTTCGTCTGGTCAACATCTGACATGAAATCAATCCGTCACTACGCACGAGCTTAACATGGATCCAACTTTTAAATCAATTAAATAGAAGAGAAGAAAGCTCGGACCAGAAAGGTCAATAGTAGTAAATGACGAGGTTGGTCGACTTTTGGGAGCATGATCGATAATTGAGGTGTGATACCTAGAGTGGTTAGTAAACCCGTTGTTGTCAAAAAGAAGAATAGTAAGTGGAGAATATGCATTGACTTCACTGACTACAACAAAGCTTGTCTGAAAGACAGTTTCCCCTTCCAACATATAGATTGGCTTCTCGAATCAACCACTGAGAACAAACTACTCACCTTCATGGATACCTTTTTGGGGACAATCAGATCATGATACACCCCAATGATAGAGAAACAACAACATTCATCACTGACTGAGGCACCTACTGTTATAAAGTTATGTCTTTCGGGCTGAATAATGTAAGAGCTACCTATCAGAGACTAGTCAACAAGATGTTTGTTGACAAGCTAGACACCACCATGGAATTCTACATCGACGACATGCTCGTAAAATTGCTAACCGTCAATGATCAAGTTACCCATCTGAAAGAGTGTCTCCAAGTTCTAAACAACTATGGCATAAAACTCAACCCAACAAATTACACCTTTGGTCGTTTCAGGAGAGTTCCTCGGCTACATCGTGACACAACGAGGAATCGAAGGCAACCCCAATCAGATCTCAGCAATCCTTGACTTACCGAGCCCCAAAAGCAGTCGCGAGGTACATTAACTAATCAGGTGGGTTTGGACCCTCAACAAGTTCATATCAATGTCCATTGACAAATTCATGTCGTTTTATAACCTTCTCCAAAAAATAAGAAATATTTCTGGGATGAAAGGTGAAAAGGCATTCAAACAACTGAATCACTACTTGACTACTCCTCCAATACTAGCAAAACATGATGAAGGGATACACTCTACCTCTATATCGCAGTCTCTTCATTTCGGTCAGTAGCATCCTCATCAAGGAAGATCGGGGTGAGAAAAAACACATTTTTTACATTAGAAAAGGATAGCATACGCTAAAACCCGCTACTTGACACTTGAGAAGATGGCATTCATAGTAGTAACCTTAGCCAGGAAGTTGCAACTTTACTTTCAGCCGCACTCGATCATCATCCTCGCCAACATATCTTTCCGTTCGGTTATGTAGACTACCAACCAATCCGAAAGATAATCTAAATGGGCAATTGAAATAAGTGAGCACAACATCACCTATAAAAGCCGGCCTGCAGAGAAGTCGCAGATCCTAGCCGATTTCATCATCGAATTAGCACCCAGTGAAAACTGGACTATGCATGTTGACGGCTCCTCATTAAACAAGGGATGAGGAGTCGGCTTACACCTCCAATCACCAACCAGCAAACTCATTCAACAAACTTTTTGTATCAGATATGCAGCATCAAACAACGAGGCCGAGTACAAGGCGTTAATTGTCGGTCTCCACTTGGTAAAATCAGTAAAAGCAAAGCGTATTCACGCTTACTGCATATTCACGCTTACTGCATATTCACGCTTACTGCGTATTCACGCTTACTGCCATTCACAGCTCATTGCAAGTCAATACAGAAGGGACTACGACGCCATGGACGAGTATATGGATGCCTAACTCAAAGTAGTTCAAACTCGTACCTGATTCTGCCGTAATGGTGACCAACATGGAAGTCAACAACCAGAAAACATAACTGAAGGGACGGCTGATTGGAGACTGCCATTCATTCAGATCTTTTTAGCGGACTACTACCAGAAGAAAAATGGGAAGCTCGGAGATCTAAAGCCCAGAGCACTCACTATGTCATTATAGAAGGAAAATTGTACCGATGGACTAATAACAAGGTCATGCTCACCTGCGTGAACAGCGAAGAAGCATGGTTAGTTATGGCTGAAACACACGAAGTCGAAGCCGGTAACCACTCATGAGGAGGAGCCTTAGCTTTGAAGGTTAAAGGTCAGGGACATTATTGGCCCACTAGGGTAGTAAACTGTGAAGAGTATGCTTCCAAATGTAATAAATGTCAACGTCATGCCCAAGCATTCACTGACTAATTGAACTACTGAAAAAAAACTATTCCCTATCCATTCATGCGATGGGGGATGGATCTCGTCAAACCTTTGCCGAGTTCAAGGCAAAAGAGTTCCTACTTTTGATGACTGACTACTTCACAAAGTGGTAGATGCCAAATCTTTCATTCAGGTCACAGACACACAAGTACAAAACTTCATCGGGAAATAAATCATTTGCCAGCATGGACTCCCATATGAAATTGTAACCGGCAGCGGTTATCAATTTGCTTCCAACAAATTTTAGGGTTTCAGCTACAAATTGTGTTTCCATCTAAGTACTGCCACACTGAAGTATTCGGAAGGCAGCAGACAAACCGAGGCCACTAACAAAATCATAAAAGATGGAATCAAGAAACAAATTCATCTTAAAAACGGATATTGAGCCGATGAGCTATATGGTGTCCTATAGTCTCAAAGTACAATTCTGAGGGGGGGGGGGACGAACAAGACTCCATTCTCCTTGGCATATGGCATCGAAGATGGCACCAGCAGAGGTCAGCTTAATTAGCCTTCATCGGTCGAATATACCTCAACATGTGGAGCTTAACAAGGAGATGATGCTCAATGCCTTAGAAGAGATTGAGGAGCAACACGACCAAGCCCTCTTACGAATCCATAATTACCAACACCTTGCCGAAATCTATTACGACAAAAGGGTCATGGCATGACATTTCAAGCTCGACGACCTCGTCTTGATGAAAGTATTTGAAAATACAAAGGAATTGAAGGCTCGCAAAATTGGAACCAACTGGAAAAGACCCTATATAAATCATCAAGGTTGTCAAACATGGGTTTTACCAGCTCGAAATCTTGTCGGGAGATCTGGTACTGAAGTCATGGACCACCATGAATCTCTGACATTATTACAAGCACAAAAGGCACCCCGTGTGCAAAAAAAAAAATGAAGCTACATGTGGCTTGATCCTCCTCAGGGGTACGAAGGCAGCCTCTATTGGGGTCCAGCTAGACACATATATATGAAATATTTATATATGTTTTCTTTTAGAAAGATTGATATTTCTAATCACAATGGCGCCTAAAAATAAGAGTAATGACAAATCCAAAGTCACATCCAAAGAATATTGTTTCCCCTACATTTGCAACGTAGCAGCTCAGTCGAGTTATATCGGCAAAATCCGATGTATAACCTCTGGAACTTGCTAAGAAAGTCATTCGGCTCAATCACTGCCCCTTTCCGAGTCATCTACTCAGCAGTGCACAGAATGCAACAATAGAACTGATCGCCTGGTGGATCAGAATTCACATTCATTCGGCCGCTGATAACATAGGCACCAACTTACAAATATGTGTAGGACAAGTCCCTGGGTCATGACAAGCCTGAATAAAAATTAACTATATTCTGATCAGACACTTAGTCTCTAAACTCAACTTATGCGCAAATTCAATTTAGTAACAATCAGTTTAACTCAATATATATTTTAGGAAGAATCCTAATCAGGCAAGAATAGGGTTTAACCAACAAGATTATATTAAAAAATCGTCATGACACTGTCTTATAAACAAGACTAAAAACAAAAACAAAAGGAGAAGAGTAAAACAGGAACACCATTCATATTTCTCTCTACCCGCATCTTCACCAGCTATCCTTTGGTGGTCCCCTCCAAAGTATGTTCCTGGCCTTAAGCCATGTTTAGGGTTTCAGTTTCCTCAAAGCTGGGGAACATACCAAAGACTAGTACTGTTGTGACTTCGACAGGAAGACCACCCGGGGTATTCTCGACGATAACAAGGTCAGCAGGTGGAATGAAAGCTAGAGGAGACAAAATAAGGTCTTCATCATCGATGTCGTCAAAAATGGTTTGCTAAAGTTCCCCAGCATATTTAGATTCATCTCGAGCTAGCTGGTCTATTACTTCGGCCGGTATGGCTACACCCTTCCAATAAACTTCTCGAGACATTTTATGGTACCAAAAGCCTAGTTGAGCATCATGTGTTTGTTTTGCAAGGCCTCCTGTTCGGACATATACTTGCGGAATTTATCGAAGTGAGAAGCACACTTCACCGACATCGCATGTTTGATATGCGGCCTCATCGCAGAAAAATCTCTGTCTTGGGACTTTCTCAACCTGTCCTTCTCCTTGGTTGGAGCTCAAGCCAGATCGTCCCTCTCGACAGCCAGTTGAGCAGTCGCCTCCTTGTATGTATCTTGAGTTTGCTCACATTTTGTCGACTTCTTGGTCAGCGTTCTCAGATCGGCTACCACTTTGTTCCTTTTAGAAGATAAATCGGCTTCTTTTGAATAAAGAGTTTTCACCTCTTCCTTAAGCTTGTAGTGTTGCTCTGATTTCTTCTTCAGCGCTTCTTCAGCTTTCAACAGACGAGGTGACACCTTCGCCAACCTTCTTTCGTAGTTGACAACCATCATATTCACATACGCTGAATATTGTCATAATTGAAACACGATCACCAATACACGCAAAAAAAAAAGAAAAAAGAATCCGACGTTAGAACATAGTACATGAGCGTTTGCGTGAGATGCTTCCTTATACCTGCCGGGGCAAGCCAACTCCAAAACTTTTGGCATGTATCGAGGTCCATACCTGATCTTACGAAACAACTCAGCAGGCATGTCATGGTCGTTCAGTGAAGAATGCTTGTTAGAATAATGAAAGTCAATACAATCAGATATGGGATCCGAGACCTCTTTGGAGGGGGAGGAAGCAGCACCTCGTCAGAAGCATGTTTGGCAGTGCTGGGAACTATCCTCTCCATCACCACCTCGTTGCTGGCGGAAACCTCGGTATCAGAATTACCCACAACCTCATCTTCAATAAGATGTGTGGCCTCAACTTCATCTTTGTCAGCATGATAGGAAGATTGGTTAACTTCCACCTCTAAAAGTTCTTGCCATCCTCCAGAACCAAGTTGGTATCTCCAGGGAGCGTTGCCAGAGCCTCTTGACCTATTGTAGGATCAGTTTTACCAGATTGGCATGTCATCTGGTCTCCGGTGAGGTCCACAGTGTCAGGAGCCGTAGATGAATTTTGTGGAATCCAAAAATACAGATCCCAGCGAAAGGATCAGTGTAACTAGGTATCTCCTACTCAGTTCTTCCCGTAAATCAAGTCGAAAGAAAGAGAATTTATTAAGGATCACAAACTTGGTTCAGAAGAAGAAAGGAAAGAATCATCAGAGAAAAACATATATTAGTTACGATCTGTAGAAAGAAAAGAGGAAGAAAGAATGAAGCGATACTGATATTTATAGTTGAATCCAACATGGAAATCAAAGCAACTTTCAACGAATTCGAATAAAGATTATAACACACAGGGGACTCTTTACCTTAGGAGCGGGATGAGTGATTTTAATCATGA
Organism: Sinapis alba; assembly: GCA_012274485.2. Taxonomy (NCBI): domain Eukaryota; kingdom Viridiplantae; phylum Streptophyta; class Magnoliopsida; order Brassicales; family Brassicaceae; genus Sinapis; species Sinapis alba. Next base: position 94,843 of record MU105980.1, on the reverse strand, counting down.
GGGGGGGGGGGGGGGGTCTACCCTAGGAGCACGACACATTAATCTTTCATTTGTTGGATCTCATTTAATCAAAAAGAATTGTCTACCTAATCTCAAGTGACGATGGTTCGATTTACTTAAGTAAAAAAAAAAATTAAATATAAGAAAATAAGTATTACGACCAAGGGAACTACATAAATACACCCGGGGGGTTTACAGAAGAAAAGTGCAACATCAGTTATTCCTGGATACCTCGTCGAGAGGACTGTCTTCATCCGACGAGGATGACAAAGGGTCTTCCTTTAAGCAAATCAGATCAGCACACCTTTTGAAACAAGCTTCTCTACACAACATTTTGTTCCAGAAGCTTGACTCAACAGTGCCAACTTGCTATCACGATCTTCTGGTCTCAACGAACCTTTCAAGTTTCTCCAACCGAGAGTTTCACTTCATATGCATCTCGGCTTCCACTTTGTAAGCATGTTCCAGCCTGGCCTGTTGGAAATGGTTCATCTTGAATTGCATCAACTGGTTGATCAAGTTTTTCTCTTTCTCTAGAGCGCAGATCCTCACTTGCGACTCCTCGGCATCCGTTAATGCCAACGCTAGTTTCTGCTTTATCGCCTCAAGTTCTATAAGAGATGAATCCCTTTCTCTGACCGCTTGATCAAAATTTTTTCCAAAGCCGTAAACTGATTTCTCAAACTGGACAATTTCTCCTTCAAGAGCCGAGGTGCACTCAAGTGCTTTCTTCAGATCCGACGTCCTCGCCGCTAAAACAGACTCATACCCCATAACCATATAATTGGTACGGTCAGCATACTGCATATCATTGTAAAAGAAGATAGAGTCAGATAAGCGAAAATATTGATATAACAAAAGACTAGGTACATAACTCGAAGCCAGTACGGTATACATCCTTGTATGCCTCAGGATTAACCAGCTCAGATACCGTGGGCATATGTCTCATACTCGCCTTTACTTGGTGAAATAATTCTGAACACTCCTTTATTCTTCACAAATGGAGTTGTGCTGGAATAGGGGTATGACATAGTATGGACCTGTAGCATCACCATTGACGGGGGAGCCAAAGGAGACATTAATGAAGACACGAGCGGTTGGGCTAGAGAAACTGTAGGAGGAGAAGTTAAGCACGACGCGGGAGGAGGGGTTGTAGCAGCATCAGTAACCTCCATGGAATATTCCTCAGTGTTTTCAGGACCGATGGATCCAAGATGACCAGGGTTTGATGGTATTAACAGATAATTTGGTACCATCACCTTGTTGATCTACAAACGTCTGTCCTTCAACCACAAAGTCTCTCTTCCTCTTCAAACCCCCATGATTTCTTCTTATTTTTCCTCTTCTTGGCCTGCTCCTCAGACGAGAGAACCTCGGTGATGGTGTCTTCATTTGCAACATCTTGATTCATGTTATAAAGAATCACCAGCAGAGCTGAAGTATTGTCCCGGAGTTCTATGGCAGCATCCTGCTCCACAATGTCATCTTCGCTGAGTGTGATGGGGTCAACCTCGTCAAGCTTTACCGAAGTGCTATCTTTCATGCTGCTTACCCTCCTGGTACCTCCAATCAAACAAGGAATGCTAAAGGAACAGTCCACTGCACAATTTTTGATTGATCAACACTAGTTGTTGAGAAAAGAGAGATATGCAAAAAGCAGTAAATCATGAGATGGTACCTTGGCGTATGCGAAAAAAGGATCTCATTAATCTTTGACCGAATAATCATTGGCCAAGCTTCGTGACTTCAACTACCTATCTTCACCACGTCAACCATAAAATCCTCAGGGTAGGTTATGTCGGTCGGGTGCCAAACTAGAGATGAAGGACGTGTTAGGCATATTATACAACTCATTAATAAAATATAAGCCAAGCACCTTACCAGGTTTGTGGTTCCATGACACTATGGGCTTTGTCGGAGGTTCCTCAAAAGTCACACAGTTCATCTGGATGTAGAAATAGAACTGTTTCCAGTTGTTAGTCTTTACTGGGGTACACGAGACAATGTTCTAACAGGTTTCATCTTCAAAATAGCATACACAGTCTTCAACATTTGTGGCCTAGTAAATTTTTCAAAATTCCTCACACTTAGTGAGATATCTATCCCGGCAGCCAGCATCATCAACGCCACAACAATGCGGATTGTACTGGTTATTAATTAAGGGAATGCCGCATCTCTATGACTACAGTAGGCTGTGACGATCCGAAGAACCGGAAACCACAACCTCACATCCTTCTGAAACCAGGACTCATAAATTCAAACATACGCTTTTAGTGGAACCAAGGACGTTGGTGAGCCTATGGAGCAAAAGAAGTTAGGCCGGCAGTAGCATCCAACTCTTCTATCAAACTCGTCACCGAGGAGTAACTAGAACAAGTAGAACAAATATCATCCCAGTCATGACCTTCCACTACAGAAAATTGAAGTTGGTCTCGGTAAGACTCGGCTAATGAAGAAAATAACCGTCTTGATGGATTCTAAATGGGTAAAGTGGTTCTTCAACAACAACAGCGGCAGCGTTAAATGTTGGCGCATGTTGTCTGTCTTTAGTAGATTCGACAGTCACATCGACGATGTTTAGTTCCATTTTCTACTGAGGTCCTATCTCGAGCACGCTGTTCGAAGGGCCCTTCTGATGCTTCATAAGGTCGGTGGCGGGATTGGCACTGCCGGAGATATCTTGCAAATCAGGACGGGTGTCTTCAGCTTCAGTCTTCCATTTCTTTGAGCACCTTTGGATGGGATCCATGGAGTAAGATTGTCGAAATCAACTTAGAGAAACTAAAGAAGTAGAGAGAGAAATTGAAAAACATGAAAGTAATCAAGTAAGGATGGATTTCAATATCTATAATAAGAGGCGCTGCAAACGAGGAGTCGCGATGATTAGGTTTGTTAACTTAGTGGGTGGCACGATTCTCAAAGATTCCAAGAAAGATTGTTCATTTTTCTTAAGAGTAAACCGGGAGCGGTTTGATTACCTATTCAAAACAAAGATAATCATTGAGAAAATTGATTAACCACAGAGATTGGTACCTCACTTTGAGGTGTACTGAGCCAAGTTGTTTATTCTCAAAAATCTTTTTTAAAAATTCATTGAGATTGAGTTCGTCTCTCACAATGAATTGGGGAAACTAATTGTTGGAGATGAATTTCATTCTTCAGTAGGCCCATCGAAAAACTGGACCTACTTCAAAGTCAGCTAGGGCTTTACGCCGACCTAAGAACATAATCGGAAAAATTTTGAGTATATAAGCAGAGAAGCCGAGTTGAGAAAAGAGATTCATACACACTTGAGAAGCACATTACAAGAACTAGAGTTTTCATTATTCTTATTGTTCTTGCTTGTTTCTATCTTTTTACATTGTAAAACACATTCGATTCTCCTTGTATCCAAATCGTGATCATCAATAAACGTCTTTCAGTCGAACTCATCTCAAATTTGTATATTGCACCGAATTTGAATTAAATATCATTGAATGGTAACACTAAAATTTTACGGAATCATTCTCTCAGTACACAAACAGGAAACACAACACCAACATTTTCTTTCCCAAAAAAGTTATCTCTGTAATTTAGAATAGAGAGAAAAAGAGGAACACGATGAAAAGTGATGGATTTGTCATTTTTCTTCAACGACGTTCTCAATTTGGAAACAATCTAATAGTAGGAAACATGTCTGAAACATGTTTTGTGTTAAAGATTGGTTCTTCCTCCCTTTAGATACTATATATCAAAAGTTTTTCTATATTTAACGTTACTTTACTTAGTGGTAAAAATGTTTCATTAAGTTGTCTCCCATTTTTATGGCATTAGTACAATCTTCCACTCAATAAAGTTCTTCAACTATAGAGTTATTACAAGAAGTGGGTTTCATAATTTGAGATGCCTTTCTACAACTTTCCTTCCGCTCTTGAGTTTGTAAAGAGACATTTCATTATCTGTACAGTAATATTTTCTTTACGAGCGAATTTAACTAAGCGTGAGTGTCATTCCGCCAAATTAAAGTCTCTACCTTAACCTGAATAAAAAAAAAAACAAAATCCGATCTGAGCCGTTATGAAAAAAATATATAAATGGAACTTAAGAGCTTAGTATTTTAGGGTTCTGGTATAACTCAAATCAAACCGAAACGAAATTCGAATTCAGATCCGAAATTATCCAAAATTAGTTAAATATGTTAATATTTTATATATGTTAAGCAATTTAAATATTTAGAGTATTTTAGATTTTTGAAGTTTGTTTATTTTATTATTTAAAATACTTTTTAGTTAGTTGGGATAGTTTAATTAATTCTTGGTTAATTTTATGAATAATTTTTATATTTTGAGTATTTTTGGTTAACCTTTTAGTTTTTCAAAAAATATTTATGAACGATTTAATAAATTGGTTATAATCCAATTTGAACCACACCAGATCTAATAAATAGTAAAACATGAATGAGACTTATGAATATCATACTGAAAATATGAAAATTTGAATCAATTGAACATAATCTAACGGCCTCCGAACATCCATATCTAAATTTAACAGTGAATATCTCATATGTAAAGTATGTATGTAAGGACATAGAGACATCAAATCTTCTAGATCCCTAATGAATCATATTTTTACTTACAAAATTATTCTTATGTTCTCTATAGTTTTTCAGATCTTCTTCTCTGTTCACTGGCTCCGGCTGCTTCCACAGACCGATCGAGCCCTCATATCTCACAAGTTTCTTCTTTGGCGTCTCCATGTCGCTCCTCAGTTGAGTTTGACTTTGCCGTCTCTGGATAAAAGTAAGAACAATGTGTTATGTTCTCCGATTTGAAGCTTAGATTTCTTTGTTTAATTTGCTATGCTTATTCACTATGGGAGGTTTCAAACTTTTCATCAAAGATGCGATTGGAGTGTTGGTATTTTTACTTTGGAGCTTTCTTTCTCTTCATTTAGTTGGCTTTTAATATTGCTTTAGCTTTAACCCCTTGATCACCATGTATACTATCTTAAGTTGGGTTTAAAATGTCTCCCAAGGTGAGGGCTTTGTCTCCGGAGAACTCGTTTCTGCCGGCATAGATTCCAAGGAAATCTTTTATTTCCTCCGGCTTTGTTGTCCAATCAAATGTTTCCTTGTTGTAAAATACCTTAATCAATATAATCTTCCTTAGTGTTACAAAATTTAAAAAAGAAGAAGTTATTTAATGAATTAATCCCCAACTAACTCCATATATTTTACATATTGCCCGTATGTATATCGAGTGTGACTAATCTAATGTATCTAATTGTTTACCATGCGTTTGATGTTTATATGTACATAAATAAAAGAGCATTTTATACAAACTTCTTTTTTTTTTCTAAGATGAAGATGTTTAATTACGTTTTGATGCTCATTTAACAACTTGCAATAGTTCTTAGCCTTCAGTATGTTGTTTGATTTGATTTTACATAACTGATAATGCATTGGAATGTGATATTTTTACTTATCACTAATTTTAATGATAAATTCTTGTCCTGGCCCCCAAAGAAATGGTGATTATGATTCCTGATTGTTATGTATTTACGTATGTCAGCTGTACGTAGTGTTCTTGTGGACTTTTAAAGTATTTTCCCACTGTATATTTTCTGCATTTATTTGTATTAACCAAAACCGAGTTTACACCAAATTGTATTATCTGCCAAGCATCACATGCTTTATGAATTTCAGAGCAAGCTTTTATATGCCTGTACTAGGTAGGCCTCACAAGTGGGCTTTCTACTAATGCATGTTCATAAAATATAAGTATGAACGATGACAATATCCAATAAGACTACTGGATTAAGAGCCCCTAGTCCCCACCATAAGAAGCCTGCTTTATTAATGCAAAGTTTAATGAGCTTGGTGTTCAAAAGAAAAAGTTTAATGAGCTTTACCGTCACATAAAATCTCGTTTTAGACTATCAGAGCCCAAAACATAAAATCTCGTTTTAGACTTTCAGAGCGATATCAAACAAAGTCTCATATTGAAAATTAGATAAAAAAAGTCTAATATATAAAGAGATGTCCAACTCTAATTAATACGAGATTTTTTGGGAAGAAGCCCAAAAGTAAATCTATATGGACCAATCTCTTGCATCCAAAATAGACAATATCGTACTAATCGGACAATAAAAAGTTAGACATCAGATTTTATAATCCCAACAATTAGTATCAGAGCGGTATGACGAAAATTTGCAAGAAGACCAAAATACCCTTCAACTAGGAACGAGATCCTTCAAGTTGGAAGAGGAGGTATGTGGCAGAAAAGTCAGAAGATCATGGAATCTATGATGTTGTGGGAAGAACATTCTCAAAGGAACGAGATGTTGTGGAGAAACATTCTCAAAGGAAACCCTGTGATTACTGGTACAAGGTGGTGCCGAGATGATTCGCTAAAGGAAAAACAAACGAGATGAGTGTGGTCCTTAGTTTGAGGGGGAGAATGTGAGATATCAAACAAAGTCCCACATCGAAAGTTTAGACAAGAAGTGTCTAATATATAAAGAGATGTCAATTCTAATTAGTACGAGGCCTTTTGGGAAGGAGCCCAAAAGTAAATCTATGTGGGCCATCTTCTTAGGCCCAAAGTGGACAATATCGTACTAATCAGATAATATAGAGTTGGACTGGTGAGAAGAAGGCACTCAAAGACATAAATATTACATACCTGGCCTGAAGCATAATATATTGAGTCTTGGACAAGCAACAGAAAACGGATGTGAGGTTAACATGAAAGATGTCTACTTAACACTCACATATTTGCATGAAAGATTGCTAATACGTGTTACAAAATTGCCAAACCGTCTCTACAAGACCCGTATGGAAATTAGCTACCATGAATGTTTACATGTCAAAGATGAAGATGCTATATGGAGGTGGCATAGTCGACTAGGACATATAAGCTATGGAGCAATGAACAACATAGTAAAGAAGGAGATGATTGTAGGAATGCCGTGTGTAACGCAAGAAGAAAGCGTGTGTGATGCATGTCTAGCAGGGAAGCAAATTAGACATTCATTTCCAACTAAATCCATGTTCCGTGCGAAAAAACCATTGGAGTTATTGCATGAAGATTTGTGTGGAACAATCACACCACCAGCGCTAACAAATAATAAGTATATCTTTGTCCTGATTGATGACTTCTCTAGGTATATGTGGGTTATACTTATGAAAGATAAGAGTGAGCCATTCGAGCGATTCAAAAGGTTTAAGGAGAGTGTAGAGAAGCAAATTGGGTCAACCATTAAAACCTTTCCTGCTGATAGAGGAGGAGATTTTACCTCAGCTGAGTTCAATCTAGTTTGTGAAGAGAATGGAGTGAAAAGGCACCTAACCGCGCCTTACACACCTCAACAAAACGGTGTTGTGGAGAGAAGAAACCGAACTTTAATGTGAATGACAAGAAGTATGTTGAAGACAATGAAGATGTCACACTACTTATGGGGAGAAGCTGTATGACATTCAACTTACCTCATCAATAGAGTTCCTACAAAAGCCTTGAAGGATCAAACGCCACACGACTGTCTCACATCGAGGAAACCAAATATCAAGCACTTGAGGATATTCAGCTGTGTAGCACACACAAAGATATATGTGACACACCTAAAGAAGCTAGATGAAAGATCAAGGTGTGTGATCAATCTTGGAACTGAGTCGGATTCTAAAGTTTATAGACTCTATGATCCAGTCACAGGAGAGATGATGGTGAGTAGAGATGTGATTTTCGAAGAGGAAAAATCTCGGGATTGGTTGGTTACAACAAACCAAGAGGATTGTGAACCAAGTATGCTTAAGCTTCCACATGAGGGTGATATAGAAGAAGGTAATGATCAAGGAGGGGGTGATCATGAACATGAAGTTATAAACCAAGATGAGGAAGAAGAAGAAGATACTAATCACAATGCAAACCAACACGGTGGATTTCAACTGTTGGTGACTAGACACGGCCGGACCATAACAAAACCAAAGTATCTCGATGACTATGTGTTACTTGCAGATCAAGAATGTGCAATGGTCTTGCTCACAGTAGATGGCGAGCCATAGAACTACCCTGAGGCTGAACACATACGAGAATGGATTGAAGCAATGGTGGCCAAGATAGAGTCTATCACAAGAAACAAGACATGGGAGCTAGTGGATAGACCGTCTAATGTTAAAACAATAAGGTTAAAGTGGATCTACAAGATAAAAAGAAAGGAAAATGGTACGGTGAACAAGTACAAGGCGAGACTTGTGGCAAAAGGTTATGTACAAAGACAAAGAATAGATTTCAATGAAGTGTTTACGCCAATGGCACGTCTCAAAACTATTAGGCTCTTGATAGCCCTTGTAGCAACAAACGGTTGGAAGATTCATCACATGGACGTGAAGACTACTTTCTTAAATTGAGATCTAAAGGAGTTAGTGTATGTAACTCAATCTGAAGGTTTTGAAAATAAAGGAGAAGAAGATCGAGTTTATGTGTTACACAAGGCTTTATATGGGTTATGCCAAGCACCAAGAGCTTGGAATATTAAACTTGATCAGGTTCTAAAAGAGATGAGATTTAAGAAGTGCACGAAGGAACCAGCAGTGTACCGCAAGACTGAAGGAGGAGACGTCTTGATCATAGCCATTTACATTGATGATATATTTGTGACAGGAACTTCGCTTAAGGTGATTAAGCATTTCAAGGATGAGATGTCGAAGAAGTTCGAGATGTCAGATCTAGGAAATCTAACATATTAACTTGGCATTGAAGTAATGCAAAGAGCAAACAAAATCAGAATAAAACAAGAAAGGTATGCTCAAGGAATTCTATGTAACACAAAGATGGAAGCGTGTAACATGACTCACGTACCAATGGAGTCGACTTTAGAAATCTCTAAAGCTGAAGATGAACCAGAGATAAATGCTACGGATTTCAGAAGAATCATAGGATGTTTGAGGTATATGCTTCACACACGATCCAACTTGTGTTAAGCAGTAGGAGTTCTAAGCAGATACATGCAAAATCCGAAAGACTCTCATGGACAAGCCATCAAACACATATTGTAGTATGTAAAAGGAACAACAAACTTTGGTCTGTTTTTCAAGAGAGATGGGTCAAGGAGTGTCGTTGGTTATAGTTACAGTAGTCACAACATTGATGTCGATGACGGGAGGAGCACGTCAAGACATGCATTCTATTATGGCGAGTCATTGATCACTTGGACATCGCAGAAGCAGCCGACGGTCGTATTGTCATCATGTAAAGCAGAGTTCATGGTGGCAACAGAAGCAGCGAAGAAAGCTATATGAATTAAAGATTTCTTGAGTGAGATACTAAGTGAAGAAGGCAAGAGAGTATAACTTAGGATCAACAACAAATCAGCTATTGCTCTAACGAAGAATCCAGTTTTCCATGGAAAGAGTAAGCATGTACTCTCAAAATATCACTTCATTCGTGAGTGTGTGGAGAATAGGCAAATCGAAGTAGAGCATGTGCCGGGTGTTGAGTAGAAGGCCGACATCCTTACCAAGCCATTAACAAAAATTAAGTTCAAGCAAATGAGGAGCTTAATTGGAGTTCAAGAAATTGATCTCCCTAATTCAAGTTGGAATTAAGGGGGTGAATGTTGGATAGTTCCAAGCTTGTGGAAACTTAACATATTATTAGAAGTTTAATATGTTAAGAGATAAACATGAAAAGAAAATCTAGAATAGGAAAATGAAGTTTTCTATTAGATTAAGTTTGTGTTTTCATATCCCATATGTTAAAAGAAATTGTTTTTCATATAAATATAGGTATAATGGAGATGTGTTCTAAAGATCTAAGAGAGAGAGATCATAAGATCTAAAAGAAGCACTGAGAGCTTTTGTTTTGAGTAGTTTCAAAAGCTAATAAGAAAAGTTGTTCTTATAAATTCTTTGTTTCTAGAGATTTCAATTGGTATCAGAGTGGTTTGACGAAGATCTACAAGAAAACCAAAATACCATTCGAGTAGGAATGGGACCCTTCAAGGTGGAAGAGGAGGAATGTGGCAGAAACTAAGTCAAAGGATCATATGGAACCTGTGATGTTGTGGGAAGAACATTCTCAAAGGAACGAGATATTGTGGGAAAAACATTCTCAAAGGAAACCATGCGATTCCTGGTACAAGGTGGTTCCAAGATGATTCAAGAAGGAAAAATACATGAGGGGGAGAATGTGAGATATCAAACAAAGTCCCACATTGGAAATTAGACAAAGGAGAGCCTAATATATAAAGAGATGTTCAACTCTAATTAGTATGAGGTCTTTTGGAAAGGAGCCAAAAAGTAAATTCATGTAGGTCAATCTCTTAGGCCCAAAGTGGATAATATCATACTAGTCGGACAATAAAGAGTTGAATATGAGATTTCACAATCCCAATAAAGGTGATGACGGACCGAGCCGTGTGAAAATCGAATTAGACGAATAGACAGAAAATCATCATGAACACTATTTACTAGGTATCACTTTCATAATCATTTTTAAAAAAATGATATAACTACTCAAAAATATGACATAAATCATATCTTATTGTGACATAGCTTAAAGTAATTACGATATATGATTTAATTATAAAAGCTGAATATAAAATAATAAAGTATTTTAGAAAATAAAAATAGGTTAAAAATTAAATAACATCTAAATATAATCAGATTTAAAAAATAAACTAAACTAAAATTAATTACTTTATACTTTAATAAAAGTTTTTTTAATAATTTTACTTAGAAAATCTAAGAGATGTTATGTTTGTGTACGGCCCTGGAAACCATCTAATTTTTTTTATCAAAGAACAAGACAATAAAAAGGGTTTAGTTGTGGACTAGCATGGTCTACATAAATTATTTTAACGTCCTATTACTAATTTTGCGTCTATTTACATATTATAAAATTATAAGATAAAATAATTAATATATATGAAATAATTAAGAAGCGGTAACTATTATATATAACTAATTTAGAGCAAACACATAAATAAAAACAATTATTTTTATTTACAATCGTTTTAAATGATAAATAAATCAAAACAATCAGAGAAAAAAGCCTAATAATTGAAAGTGGCCAATTCAAAATGACAAAGATAATTAAAATATTAGTCTCCACCAGATCGCAATCTAACAAATAAATTATTCTTTTTTCATTATCTCTTTCTTCTTCTAGTTTCTCACAACCTCTCCAATTCTTCTCATAGATCTCAAACTAAATTTTCAATCTTCTCAAGACTCTTTGCAATCTCATCTCTTCATCTCTCATTACCTAAAAAATCTTCTTTTCTCTAGGTGAAGCTCGTCACCTCCTCCTTTTGAAACTGTCACTCGTCACCACCACTCATCACCACCATTATAGTCTGACACCATCACCACCACAACGTCTCTCTCTCTCTCTCTCTCTCTCTCTCTCTCTCTCTCTCTCTCTCTCTCTCTCTCTCTCTCTCTCTCTCTCTCTCTCTCTCTCTCTCTCTCTCTCTCTCTCTCTCTCTCTCTCTCTCTCTCTCTCTCTCTCTCTCTCTCTCTCTCTCTCTCTCTCTCTCTCTCTCTCTCTCTCTCTCTCTCTCTCTCTCTCTNAAGAAGTCTCACCGTCTGTTCCCGGATGGTGTGACTCTGTAACAGCTGGCGAAGACTCATACTCGTGTCGAAGCTCTGTAACTGATTGATCTTGTCTTAATTTTGTCATGATAGAATATGCTAACAAACTCTACATATATTCTGGATCTCATATTTTGTTACTTTAGTTTCTTAATTGTGCAATAGAATAACAACCTCATGTATGTATTGATTATCTCATGTACATTAAAATGCAAGGAAATAAAAATCATTTTATGGTATCAGAGCTAAAGCTCTTCAGACCCCTCTCTCTCATCGATCTAATCCTTCTCTCTCTCTAACCTAATTTTCTTCTTCTTAAATCTCGCTGAGTTATTTCTCACACTGTCTGGCGTTTGAAATTCTCGACCACATCGATGGGACAAGCCTTCCAGCCGATGACAACGACACTCCTTGGCTTAAACGAGATGGCGTTGTCAAGCTTTTGCTCTACGACACACTCACTCAGCCTTTGTTATGTACCAAGTTCAAAACAGGCGGATATGCAAGAGACATATAGCTATGCATCGATAACGAGTTCATGAACAACAAAGAGGCACACACAATCCAATTGGATCATGATCTACTACAACCGAGATTTGAGACAGATCTGTTCACGAGTACTGTCAAACCCTCAAATCCATCTCTGATCTTTTAGCTAATTTGGACGCACCTGTGGCCGATCGGACCTTGGTCATGTATCTACTAAATAGGCTCAACAAGAAGTTCAATAACATTTCAACGTTATCAAATACAAGGATCTGTTTCCTAATTTTAACGCTGCACAATCTATGTTGCTCAATGAGGAAAATCGCCTCAAGCAATCTCAGAAGACTCCTCCCACTTCTGACAACGCCTCTTCCTCTACTGTTCTCACTGTCTCAACTGAGAAACCTCGACAACAACAAAGATTCATCATAGGAAATTGTAACCAAAACTGTGGAGACGTGGATGCGGAGGCTTCAACCATAGATCATGGAACAACAACTGGAACCCCAATTGGAACCAGTCGTGGCCTCTTCCTTACTTTCCCAGTGATATGACACAGTGGTATGTGTATCCTACTCCATGGACTCATCAGAACACGCTTGGAATCCTTGGATCTCAACCAAATTGTCCAACTCAAGCCCATGTCACCGAAACTACTTACCAGCCAACAATAGACTTCGCTCACGCCTTCAACACAATGACGATTGGAGACCCTGCCGCAGCTAACTGGTATATGGATTCAGATGCTACAACACATCTGGCATCCTCTTCAGGTATGCTAAACTTTGTTCTTAAGGACTGCACTGGGGAGTCGGTAATAGTTGGTAACGGTTCTCAAATTCCAATCATTTCATATGCTTCTACTTCCATCCCTTCAAATTCTCGTGCTTTATCTTTGCATAATGTTCTTGTTGCTCCTAATATCATTAAAAAATCTTATCTCAGTACGTTGGTTTACAAATGACAATTGGTGTTCAAATGAATTTGATCCATTTGGTTTTTCTATAAAGGATCTCAACAGCAAGAGTATTCTTATCCATAGTGAGAGTGATGGTGAACTCTACTCTCTTCCAAGTCATTTCAATAAACTGGCTACTGCTCCTGTTGCTCTTACGGCCACAGCTTCTCCTTCCTTATGGCACAAGAGGCTTGGACATGTCAATAAGCATCTCTTCATTTTTTGATTTTTTCTAATTATATTTCTTGTAATAAGAGGATTCCGCAAAATATTGGTGAAGCTTGTTAGTTGGGTAAACACTCAAAACTTCCATTGTATGAATCTCAATCTATTGTTTCCTCACCGTTTGAGTTGATTCTTTCAGACGTTTGGACATAACCCATTCCGAGCATAAGTGATATCCGCTACTATGTTCTATTCCATGACCACTACTTATTTCTTATGGGTTTATCCTCTGCGTAAAAAAATCAGAAGTGTTCTCAAAATTCATTCACTTCGCTAACTTTGTTCAAACACAGTTTAAAAATCAAATCCAGTCACTACAATGTGAAAATTGTGGGGAATACAACAACGCCCAGTTCCACATCTATTTCTCTTCTAAAATTATTGTTGTGCGCTTCTCTTGCCCCCGCACGAGTCAACAGAATGGGAGATCGGAGCATATGATTCGTACGATCAACAACACCATACACACTCTTCTGTTTCAAGCTTGCCTTTCTCCTACTTAATGGGTGGAAGCGCTTCATACTTCAGTTCACCTTCTCAACATTCAACCTTCAACATCCATAAACAACAAAGTTGCATACACTGTTCTGTTTAATAAAAAACCATCCTATGATCATCTCAAAAAATTCGGATGCTTGTGCTTCCCCAACATAAATCATTCCTCTCTCAATAAGCTTGTTGCTCTCTCATCTCCTTGCTTGTTTATCGGGTCTCCTGAAATTCACAAAGGGTATCGTTGCTTAGACCTAAAGACAAGAAAAAACATCATATCTCGTCATGTGGTCTTTGATGAAACTATCTTTCCATCGGCTCAACCTCTTGCGAAAAGAAACAAGTTTACCATTTCCTAGACTCTCAATCGTAATCATCCACATTGTTTAAGTCTACTCTTGTGGGCGTGTCTGCTCAGCCCACAACTCATAGCACTTCCCCTCCTACTCCACTAAACATTCCTCTGGTGCCCATACCTTATGCTCCTCCTCAAACTCATCATCACATGACAACACAGAGTAAAGATGACACACAAAAAAGGTTCTTTCTTTGCTTTCTTCAACCATCTCTCCTCTTCCCACAAGCCACCTAAAAGATCTCTTAGACCCAAACTGTAACCCCTCTATGACCGACGAGTACGGTGCTTTAATTAAGAATAAGATGTTTACGCTTATACCTAGACCGCCTGATACTAACATTGTGTGTTCCATGTGGTTATACAAGCATAAAGTTAATGCATATGTAAATTTCACACGGCACAAATCTAGGTTGGTAGCAAACGGCAAGTCTCAGGAAGCTGGCTCTACTATTATGAAACTTTAAGTCCTGTTGTCAAGCCAAAAATAATCCGATCGGTTCTCCATTTGGCTCTTAAACAGTATTGGAAAATCACACAAGTGGACATAAAGAATGTGTTTTTCATGGCAAGCTTGACAAACCGGTTTACATGCACCAACCACCCAGTATGAACGAAAAATCAAAGTCCAATTACGTCAGCAAACTCGAGAAAGCCCTATATGGACTAAAGCAAGCGCCACATGCATGGAATGCTCGCTTCTCTGAGTTCGTAGCAAAACTAGGTTTTGTCAAAAGCAATAGTAATTATTCTCTCTTTGTCTACAGCAAAGGCCGGCTCAAGCTTTCATCCTTCTATATGTGGATGACGTACATCTTACGGCTTCATCTCCATAACTGAAACAAACACTAACTACTCTCCTCAAGACCGAGTTCAGGATGTCTAACAAACAACGCCTCTCTTACTTCCTCGTGATCAATGTAGTACACAACTCCAAAGGTATGATGTTGATTCAATCTGCTTATGCTAAGGATATCCTAGCTTTTATGTCTATGCAGCACTATAAACCAGTCATGACACCGGTTGACCTTAAATCAAAGCTGTCACAAGATGATGGTGATCACATTCACAATCCGACTGAATACATAAGCATAGCTGGCACAGTTCAATATCTCACCTTGACTCAGACATACAGTATGATGTCCATCAGCTTTGTTTATACATGCACGATCTATGTCTACCACATCTCAATTCTCTTAAGTGAGTCCTCCAATACCTTCAAGGCACTCTGGATCAAGGCATGCAATTGTACAAATAAACAACAAGACACTATCTGTAAATGGATTGACTTTGTTGTTAATTTCAAGACAAGACCACCAAGATGTGATTGCTAGACTCAATCTCCTGGAACGCATCAAGGTTTATAACTCTTCAAATGTTTTTTGGCTTGTCTTTTTTTTTTGTTATTCTGGGTGTTGAGTGTTTTGTCTTGACTCACGTATGTATTATGATTATTTATTATTTCATGATCTTAATCATACAATATGTGGTTTTGAGTTGTTGCTGAGTCTTTCATGTTTCAGAGTGGTTGAAGCTCAAAAGCTCAGACATCAAGCCTTAAAGACCAGCAAGCAAGAGTAGAATAAGATTATAAGATTATGGTTCTATGTTTGTAAAATTTCAAGGGTAAATTGCCAAAACCAACCTAAAACTTGAACTCAAATGAAAAAGTGTATCCAAACATTAATCAAATGCAAAAGTAACCTAAAAGGGTAGTGAAATTACAACACGTCTCTTATGACAAAAAAACTGTATCCGTTTTACCTTTATAGCCTATTTAAATCTTCTGTTTTTACGTTTTCTGTGATTTTGTACTCTGAGAAGACTTTCAGGAAGTCTTCTCTTTTAGTAAATCTTAAAAATAATTTATAAATTATATAAAAATATTTTTATGAGAGAAAAATCTAAATCATGTAATAATAAATATTTGTAAATTGAAATCTAGTAAAATTGAATTGTTTTCAACATAGATGAATGAATGTATCATCTCATGATATTTTTGGTCTAAGGTTTGGAAACATATGTTATAGTATTGTTTGTATCTTTAGGGTTAGATTTTGGAAGCTTAACCAATTTATTTTGAAAATCATTTTTACATATATGTGTTTAGTTTTGTGTATGTTAAACAGTTTTGGAGTTGATTTTAAGTTTAGTGAAGTGTTTATTGATATTTAGTTTAAGGTATTGGAAGACTTAAGTCTACTAAAAGATATTACGCTAGAAGATTTACATGTAAGTCTCATGTAAGTCTTCTCGTCGTATTGTTAACTTAGGTGTAGGAGACTTTCCCGTAAGTCTTCTCGCTTATTTTTTGCCAGAAGACTTCCTAGAAGTCTTCTATGTCGAACCAATTGTAAATTTTACCAATTTACAGTTAACCTAATCGGATGTTTTACTAGACATATAAATAGTAATTTTCACTTTTTTATTAATTCACTATTTGCTGGTAAACCACATAACCCTAGCCGTTTCTCTCTAAAGGCGATACCAAAGACGATTTCCGCCGTTTCTCGTTTCCCCTCATTTTTCACCGCTGCTAATCTCTTTCCTTCATTGAATCTCATTGAATCTCCTTTATCTTTCATGTCGGAAGAGTATTTCAGGAGATTAAACTAAACTGCTTCCTTTTTTTCAGATCCAAAATCGTTTGTGTTCCGTTTTTGTTGTCACTGTGCTCCGCCGCTGGTAAGTTCTTCCTCTTTGGTGTCGAGTTCAGTTTTTGACTAAAGGCGAACCTTTACGAAGTTTCACCGCCGTTAAGATATCCGGATTCAGTTTCGACGGATCCCAGACCTAGCCAACATGTTATATTATAGAGAAATTACCTTACATAGCTCATTTTAATTTGTTTTTTTTACAAAAGTAGTTCTTAAGAAAGAAAATGACCAAAATAAGTTTTTTTAAAGGGTAAAAATATATTTATATGCATTTATACCCTTATGGTTAACTAATCTAAACTTAGAGTTTAGAGTTAAATGGTGGGTTTGAGGATAGACTTTCAAATTTCAAAAAAAATTGAAATTTCAAAAAAAAAAAAACTATTTTGGTCATTTTTATTTTTCGAAGGCTATTTTTGTGACAAAAACTTAAAAATAGTTATCTGAGAGAATTGCCTTATATTATATCAGAAATTAATTAACCAAAAAGTACTGATAAACCCATTAAAGAAT
Source organism: Sinapis alba (assembly GCA_012274485.2). Taxonomy (NCBI): domain Eukaryota; kingdom Viridiplantae; phylum Streptophyta; class Magnoliopsida; order Brassicales; family Brassicaceae; genus Sinapis; species Sinapis alba. The sequence goes on along the minus strand of MU105980.1, from coordinate 77,588 downwards.
ATAAAATCAACATTAAAGAAGAGTTCAAAGAGAACACTTACATAAGGAGTTCACGAAAAAATACAACACAGATCACTTCATGTGATTTTTTTTATAAATATATTAACATCATGTGCTCATTTTAGTTAATTTTCTGAAGGAAATGACCTTTCGCCGAAGTAAAGAGACTACTAGAGACCATGTCATACGTGTGGTTGAACAACATAGAGAGAGAGAGCAATAAAAATAAGAAAAGTAAAGGAAGCATTGTAGAAAAAAGAGGCAGCCATAGCCAGAGGGTTCGTGTCGGCTTCAACCAAACACTGACGGTGTATGTATACACCTTTACTTACACGCTTTTTAGAATCTTACATCTCCTGTTTTGACAGCAATTCCACTTCTATACCCGTCTAGATTCTCACTTACCCTAAAATCAAAATCTTTCCATCTGGGTTTTGTTTGAACCCTAGCTCGCTTTGGTTTTCTATAGATCGGAATCTTCGAGAGGTTTGAAGTGAAGGTTCGATTTTATCTCTTGGGTCTGCTTGTTGCTTAGTAAATGTTGGGAAAGGGGGAGACTTTTGAAGATCCATAGTCAGATTTGGGTTTTATTTCTCGACTGCACCTGGATTTGATTCTGGGGATCAATCTAGTTAAATAATCGATACTGATCTTGTTTTTTCTTGGAAAATTTGCTTTCTTATCACAGATTTGATTCTATCTGATAACTTTAGGCTCTGAGTTGCATGATTTGTCACTGAAGTTAACAATGACAGTTTTGTCTTACAAGGTGTGAAGTTAAGTACTCAAATATGTTCTTGTCTTGCTTTTGCTTTTTATGGTTCTTTCTTTTACCCCCTTTTGTTTGAGTGTTTTGGGTAATGAAATCTGAGTCTTGTGGTGTGTGCTTTAGACACAATGTAGAGTAAAAAAGTTACATAAATGGCCCACATTTTTGTCAGTAAATTTAAAGAAAGGGATTAAATGTTGATGCATCATGACATGTATCAGAGTTTTGTTTGTCTAAATTAGATGAGGATTGGTCCATCTTCTTTTCTCCTTCAGAAATACATTTCAATCTTATAGTTTCTCTTCTTTCTTTTTTTTTTCTTTTCTCAGGTAAACGTATCCAAAATTAAACAGATTCTCAAATGGCGGCTAGCAATCATCCATCTGGAGAACCTGGAGGTTTGTGGAATACTTTTTTATACCATTTTTTCAAGTGTGTTTGCTCTTGTTCACTTGGATTCCCCTTTCTAGATTTAATTACTTACTAAGAATTGGATGAGGGTTTTAAAACGAATTGAGTGGAGTTAGTTTGTTAATATAATTGCAACTCTTGCTTTGTTTTGAGATACAATGTAGCATCCTATAACCGTTCTTTTTTTCTTTGTGTTTGACGTCAATCCATTTGTTTGTAGGGGCTTTAAGTGATGCTTTATGTAGGGAGCTCTGGCATGCCTGTGCTGGACCTCTTGTAACCCTACCTCGTGAAGGGGAAAGAGTTTATTATTTCCCTGAAGGTCACATGGAGCAGGTATTTTGATTTTTAGTTTGAATCACTTGACACTTTCATGTACCGTATCATGCTCTTTGCTAAGACCGGTTATGTTAATTGGACTGTTCTTACTATGTATGTCATGTTAACACTTCAAATTATCTTGTTGATGCGTTCTACCTTAAAATAAAATAAAAAAACATGTCTTGTTGTAGTGCCTGTTTTGATTTCACAAGATCATTTGAACATCTTATCTTATTATCACAGTTATTCATTTAATTGATCATTGCCTATGCAGCTTGAGGCATCAATGCATCAAGGTTTGGAGCAACAGATACCTTCCTTTAATCTCCCATCTAAGATTCTCTGTAAAGTTATCAATATCCAGCGCAGGGTAGGCTGAATTTCATCATATACTGATAGAATTTTCCTTACCTTCTGTTTGTGAAATTTGTTGGCTAATAATTTTGAGCCGTCTTGTGTTTCACTTTGCAAGCTCAGGCGGAGCCCGAGACTGACGAAGTATATGCGCAAATAACCTTATTGCCAGAAGCGGATGTAAGTTTATTATAAGCATAAAAAGATTGGTTTGTTGTGTCATTAATTACGGTTCTGTATTTACTTTTCTGTTCTTGATTATGGTTGAACTATTGTGTTTTATTATCAGCAAAGTGAACCTATGAGTCCGGATGCCCCTGTTCAAGAACCTGAAAAGTGCACAGTACATTCATTTTGCAAGACGCTAACTGCTTCGGACACAAGCACACATGGTGGATTTTCTGTGCTACGGAGACACGCAGATGATTGTCTTCCACCCTTGGTCAGAGTTGCTTTCATTGTTATGTATCTCTTTGGAAATCACTCCGACTGCTCTCTCTCTCTTTCTCTTTCTCTCTCTCTCTCTCTCTAATACGTTGCTTTCTCTTCTTTAGGATATGTCCCAACAACCACCATGGCAAGAACTGGTTGCAACTGATTTGCACAATAATGAATGGCATTTCAGGCACATTTTCCGAGGTAAACACACCTGATATCTTATTATTAGATGTTATTTGAATTTCAGTTCCTTTACGCCAATGCTACTGCTACTTAGAACTTTTGGGACTTCTTATTAAATATCATTAAACTGCGACTACCAGGCCAACCAAGGCGCCATTTGCTAACAACTGGGTGGAGTGTTTTTGTTAGCTCGAAGAAACTAGTTGCTGGTGATGCTTTCATATTCTTAAGGCAAGTTCCTTAGCTCTATTTGTCTGAATATTAATTTTCGTTAAATATTTGAGCAAGCGACATTGTATGCCTTTCAGGGGTGAGAATGAAGAGCTCCGAGTTGGTGTTAGGCGGCACATGAGACAACAGACTAATATCCCGTCCTCTGTCATTTCAAGTCATAGCATGCATATTGGAGTCCTTGCGACTGCCGCTCATGCCATTACAACAGGAACTATCTTTTCCGTCTTCTACAAGCCAAGGTCTTGCTTTTCTTACTTTAGTTTAGTCGAGTCACTGTCTGGAAACAAAATCCTGATAATACTTTAAATCCATGATGTGGTCCCAAACTTATCAGGCCACCGTGTTGGAACAGACTTTTTTCTTCTAAATATGCATCTTGTAATGCCTTCAGTTACTGTTGCTTGCATATGCTTGATAATTATCATTCTGCTGCAAATCCAGGCTGACATATCTTCTATTATCAGAACTAGTAGGTCAGAGTTTATTGTGAGCGTCAATAGGTATCTCGAAGCTAAGAACCAGAAGCTGGCTGTAGGCATGCGTTTCAAGATGAGATTCGAGGGTGAAGAAGCTCCCGAGAAAAGGTATCATCCCATCTAACTATCTTCTTTTCTTTTTGCTGATAAAAGCTGAATGCAAATATAATTCCTGATTTTTCAAATGCTGTTTGTTAATAACGCAGGTTCAGTGGCACAATAGTTGGTGTTCAGGAAAACAAATCTTCGGTCTGGCATGATTCTGAATGGAGATCGCTGAAGGTTGGAATATTATACAATTATACTTTGCAGTGGAACAAGTTGCGGAATTTTATTTCTTAATGAATATAGTGAATCAGTGATACATCTTATTAACATGCTTGTTACCAAACTGATAATGCTTCAGGTTCAATGGGACGAGCCTTCAACTGTGTTTCGGCCTGAAAGAGTTTCACCATGGGAACTTGAGCCCTTAGTTGCAAATAATACGCCTTCTGCTCATCTTCCTCCACAAAGGAACAAACGACCAAGGCCTCTGGGTATGCCTTCACCAACCACCGCTCCATCAACTCCCGGTATTCTGTGTTCTTTTCTCTTTTGAACCGTTCTTCCTGGTGTCAGCTACAGCTCTTTTTTGTTGATGCTATCTTCAGTTACTGCAGATGGTTTGTGGAAATCCCCGGCAGACAATCCTTCCTCGATACCATTATTCTCTCCTCCTCCCAAGACTGCCGCGTTTGGTCATGGTGGGAACAAATCATTTGGAGTATCCATTGGATCAGCCTTTTGGCCCACTCATGCAGATGGTGGAGCTGAATCCTTTGCTTCAGCGCTTAACAACGAATCTCCTACTGAAAAGAAGCAAACTAATGGAAATGTATGCAGGCTTTTTGGGTTTGAGTTGGTTGAAAATATGAATGTGGACGAATGTTTCTCTGCTGCATCTGTGTCGGGTGCTGTCGCTGTAGATCAACCCCCATCCAATGAGTTTAACTCTGGTCAGCAATCTGAGTCGTTAAATATCAACCAAGCTAATCTTCCTTCGGGTAGTGGTGATCCTGACAAATCCTCTCTGAGGTCTCCTCAAGAATCGCAAAGCAGGCAGATACGTAGCTGCACAAAGGTGATCACTAGCCTCTTGGATTGTTCGCTGTATCAATATCTCAATTTTTTGGGGGTGTCATAACTTTAAAAATTGTCTTAAATTTTGACGGTATTGACGGTGCTTTGGCAATTTGATTTAGGTACACATGCAAGGTAGTGCAGTAGGTAGAGCTGTTGACTTGACAAGGTCAGAGTGTTACGAGGATCTGTTCAAGAAACTGGAAGAGATGTTCGACATAAAGGGTGAACTGTTAGAATCTACCAAAAAATGGCAAGTTGTTTACACGGATGATGAAGATGACATGATGATGGTTGGTGACGATCCATGGAAGTAAGTGCCTTTATGGTCTAAAAACTCAAATCTCTTTTTTTTGTTGTGTTCACAAATATTGAGCAGCATCTATTTTTTCCTATTTTAATCGTTTGGGTCTTCTGTTCTGTGATGCAGTGAGTTCTGTGGAATGGTGAGAAAGATATTTATCTACACACCTGAGGAAGTGAAGAAACTTTCACCCAAGAACAAACTCACAGTCAATGTTAGGATGCAACCCAAAACTGATGCAGACGAAAATGGGAACACAGAGGGCAGGTCATCATCGATGGCCGGATAAAGATGATATGTCACTGTTTTAACGCATTTGCCTCTAGGAAAAATGAAAGCAGAAGCATAAAAGACTGTAAGACAGTTGAGAAATGAGATGTGTCTGTGTATAGCACTGAAGTTTTACTATGAGGTCTTATGAAGTCACTTAGATGTAAGCGTTTTCTTGTTCTACATCAAACCAATGAGCATGGTCAATAAAGAGTATGAAATTAAAAATTGATCTTGGTTTGTATAGTTCTTAGCGCACATTATAAAATCTTAAGAAAATGAATGACGGTACAGACAAAACTCTTGGCTTCTTTGGTGTAGATAATGTTTTGCCAGAAATAAACAAAATGGCCATCTGATAGAGTGAACGTAGTACAAGAAGATCTTATTCATTAGAATAGCAAATTACAATTGTAATATACTCAATCTCATAACGACTGAGCCGAAGAATTCATGGTGTTCTTCATCAGTCCATATCACTTGAGTTTCAATCAGAAAAGATATAAGAAACAAATAAGTTTTTATTAATATGAATTTTATCATAGATCGGATCTGTAACTGCAAAACTTCTTTCTCCCCCTAGAGTCTTTAATTACAAATACTCCTCTTCAATTCTTTAATTTTTCCTACGTTTTTTCTTCTACACTTCCATTGGTCTTTCATCCCTCAACTCATTATTCCTCTTCTTCCGGATATAAGTCTGATGGATCCTATCAATACTCACCCCTTTAACAACAAGCTTGCCCTCAAGCTTATACGAAGGATATACCTGCTTAAACTTCTTCGATGCCATCCACGAGTTATCATGATAAGGAGATCCATTCCACTTGATCAGCCACTCAATCCGTCTATCATCCGCAATACAAATCTCAACAATATCTTCTGGTTCCAACAACAAATCCTCCCCATCACTCGGTGAGGGAACCTTCGGCTGCACAACTTGCCTCTCGTCCAAAGCTTGCTCAACTAGGACACATGAAACACATGATGAATTCTACACTCAGCCCGTAAACGTAAGCAATAAGCAGCATTTCCAATACACTCCACAATTTCAAATGACCAAAAATAATTCGCCGTGATTTTTTGACAATTTCTCTTGACAACATAATGTTGTCGATACGGTTTCAGCTTCAAGTACACAAAAGTGCCCTCTGTAAAATGCACCTCCCGACGATGTTTGTCAGCTTGACGCTTCATCAGTTGCTGAGCCTTAGAGAAATGAGCCTTAATTCATGCCAATACCACATCTCTCTCTTTCAACTGATTCTTCAAGTCAAAATTGGACGTAGAGCCAAGTTCATAACGAAGAATAGCAGGCGAATCTCTCCCATATAAGACCTTGAAAGGGGTAGTCTGAAGAGAGGTATGAAAAGCTATATTGGACCATAACTCTGCCCATACCAAATATTTGTACCAAGTCTTAGGATGTCTTGCTTCACAACATCACAAATAAGTCTCAATACATATGTTTAACACCTCGGATTGCCGATCCACCTAAAGATGAAAGGCAGTGCTATAATTCAATTTGGTACTCGTCAATCGAAAATATTATTTCCAAAACTTGTTGAGGAATATCTTATCCCAGTCAGAGGTAATAGAAGATGAAAGTCCGTGTAGGCGAACAACCCCTGTAGTAAACACATTAGCTACATCCACAATATCAAATGGATGTCTTAACCCAATCACATGAGCATATTTACAGAGTCGATCAATGACAATCTATTGAAATGTAACCACGAGAAATAGCCAAACCCTTCCACGAAGTCCATACAAATGTGATCCCATACTAAGTCTTGAATTGGCAGTGGTTGCAGCTACCCCGATGGCGATAAAGTAGAATACTTATGTTGTTGGCAAACTTGACAGAACGATACATACTCTTGCACCTTACGTCGTAAACCTGTCCAATAAAATATTTGTTGAATGCATTTAACAGTCTTCAAAACTCCTGCATGACCTCCCAACACACTATCATGCTATTCTTGCAATATTAATAGTATAAAAACGGAATCAGAAATCACCAGGCGCTTTTTATACCACAAGTGATCAGTAACTACCGTATAATTCTTCAAACTGCTATCCTGCAACAACACCCTCTTCTTTAATTCTACAATCTCCTTACTCAACTCAATCTCTCTTTAAACATCTTCCGATTGCAGAGCTTATGGAATAGTAATAGCCAAAATAGAAGACATCACTGATAACTCCAGTGGTGTAGACAACATAGACAGTCTGTCTGCAGCCTTGTTTTCACAACCTGGTTTATAGAAAATTTTAAAGTCATACCTCAGTAGTTTAGTCAACCAATTTTTATACTCCATGTTAACCTCTTTCTTAAGCAAGATATACTTAGACTGCACTGATCAGTGTGCACAAAGAAACGATTCCCTAGTAGGTATTGTTTCCATTTCTGGACCGCTAACACAACCGCCATCAACTCTATTTCATACACAGGTTTAAGCTACTCCCTTGCAGTCAATCCATGACTAAAAAATACATGGCTGATTGTCTTGTATTAAGACCACTCCTACTCCATACCCCAATGCATCTGTTTTCACACAAAACGGCTTCTCAAAATTAGGTAAGGCCAACACTGGAGCTGAACACATAGCCTCCTTAAGTCCCTCAAACGCCTCATTAGCTTCCCCATACCACAAAAAAAAATTATCCTTCCTCAACAACTCAGTAAGAGGCTTTGCAATCATCCTATAGCTTTTTAATAAACCGTCCATAGTGACCCGTAAGCCCCAAAAACCCACGCATTGCTTCACATGACCAGGTGTCGACCACAGCTTCATCGTCAATGATTTCACTTCATCAGTTGCAACCCCAAAACCTGAGATGATATGACCAAGGTACTTAATTTTTAGGAGTCCAAATAAACACTTCTTACGATTGGCCAACAACTGTTGATCTTCAAACACTTTTAAAACTTGCTACAAGTGTTCTTGATGTGCTGAAACAGTCTTGTTGCACACCAACACATCATCAAAGAATACCAACATGTACTTGCGAAGAAAAGGCTGAAAAATATTGTTCATTAACGATTATAACGTCGCTGGCGCATTAGTTAAGCCGAAAGGCATAACTAAGAACTCATAATGTCCCTCCACGTATGAAAAACTGTTTTTCTCACGTCCTCTTCCAACATACGTATTTGATAGTAACCAGAAAGAAAATCCAGTTTCGAGAAGGCAGTAGCCCCATATAACTCATAGAGCAGTAGATCAATAACGGGAATTGAGAATATATCAGGAATAGTAGCTCAAAGCATGGTAGTCGACGCAAAAATGATGAGACCCATCTTTCTTCTTAACCAACAGAACATGACTAGAAAAAGGACTTGTACTTTGTCTGATAACCCATGATTTCAACATATCAACTACCATATCCTCCATGATCAACTTAGTCGAGTGAGGGTAACGGTACGGGGACACTGATACTGCTGAGACACCCGGTTGTAATCGTATACGATGTTCTTGGCCTCTGATAGGAGGTAAGCCTGTTGGAGGTAAAAAATATGTGAGCAAATTTATCCAACAAAAGGCAAAATTTCCTGGTGAGTCTGCGGTATGGTTGTTGATTCTACGGTACTAGAATGTAACATTACTTCTGTTCCTAGACATCCTTCCGCAGAGTCTGGAGACAAGGTTGTCAAAGAAAGTTTGGGATAGTGAAGTGATGGATCTCCCCATAATGTTATCTTACTCTCAAGATAAACAAAAGAGAACTCCTGCGCCTTCCAATCAACTTCACACTTACCCAAAGTCTTTAACCATTCCACCCCCAAAATCACATCAACCGTAGATTGCGAGCATCAGAAATTTTCAAACGCAATCTTATCACGTTTTCAGGAGAAATGAAATTGTGTGATGCTCCGCTGTCGAGCATGACTACCACCTCTATAGTACACATCCTTACATGCAATCTTGTAATCTTAGGTGAGTGAATTCCCAAGAAGGCTTGAAAGGACAGAGTTCGACACTCCGAATTCACACTATGATGTTCCACTTCATCATCGCTCGCATAAGCTTGTAAAACTTCCATTTTAGAGTGATTGATCACTGTTAGTACTCGTACTTCCTTCCTCGGACATCATGTAATCTTCACCACTTAGATCCGCACTGAAAACACAGCTTCTCTCTGCGCATTCTATCCAACTCACTATCTGAATACTTCTGTCTTGGTCTCTAATATTGCCGTTGACAACCCCCATTCTCTATACCAGCCACAATAGCATAACCTCCTCCTTTCTGATTTTCAACCACTGCTCGAGACATCCCCGTTGAGTTCGGATCCTTCCCACTGTAGGTAGATAACCTAGCACCTCGAAACTCTATTGTAGAACTATCACCCACCACTTTACAAAACATCCTGCTCTCCATCCTTAAAATTGCTAAAATGAAATTAGGGAACCCAACAGGATCCTTCATTCTTATAACTTCCTTCATTTACTGATTCAAGCCAGTGTAAAAAATACGTTCCAGATGTTGATCCTCTAACCCCGGTACTTGCTCAGATAAGTCCTCAAACTCGGAGACATACTCTGCCACTGATCTTGTTTGCTTAATAGAAAATAATCTTGTATTAGGCTCCTCATCAATAGACTCCGAGAATCGCACAAATAGCCTCTGTTTAAAATCTCTCCAATTCTGGAAACCACCTCGCCTCATAACCCAAGCATACCACTTCTTCAATCCACCTTGCAAGCACAAGGAACCAAGTCCAGCTTCACTTCATCATTAAATCTTCCCAAAGCATAGAAGTACTTGACATCCACAATCCACTATGTAACTCTAGTACCATCACAAAAAGTCATCTCAACCTTCTTAAGCATATTCTCGCGGTTATCTAAATTCAAATTCTCAGCTCGATAACCTAGCGATAAACTCCGGTGATGTTCTGAGACAGACGCATGTACCTGAGAACTCGTATGGGATGAGTCCGATTGTTGAACATAATCCTGAATCGACATCTTCCCCACGAACTTCAATACCGCCTGAACCGAAAAACCTAGATTTGTGATTGCCGTCTCCATCGACGACATCTTAGATTCCATCAAACTCATTTTCTCCTCCATCGATGCTATATTCGAATTCGTTGCAGAATGTTCCTTGTTCAATCGAATGAAAGATCTGGTAAGAAACTCGACATGCCTCGTCAACTTCAGATCTCTCGGATCCGACTCCTCCTCAAAATTCGAATACCCCAACGAACCACTCGTAGACATTTGAATCGTCGTTTCTGAACTTTTCACCAAACCAATGATAGAGTGAAGTAATACGAAGAAGATCTGATTGATTAGAATAGCAAATTACAATTGTAATACACTCAATCTCATACCGATTGAGCCGAAGAACTCATAGTGTTCTTCATCAAGTTCATATCACTTGAGTTAACAATCATAAAAGGCATAAGAACATAATAATGAAATGAGTTTCTATTTATATGAATTTTATCATTGATCGTATTTGTAAATGCAAAGCCTCTTTCTCCTCCAGAGTCTTTAGTTATAAATAATCCTCTTTAATTCTCTAACTCTTCCCGCGTCTTTTCTTCTAACACTTCCATCGGTCCTTCATCCCTCAACTCATTACTACTCTTCTTCCGTATATTGTAAGTGTGTGTGGATTGAAGTGGTTGTTGAATTGTTAGCAGCTCCTCAAACATACTATAGCCTTTGTAATCAACATCATATAGAAAACGACAAGGCAACCTTGCCTAACACATCTTGTTTTCTAAGGAAAGAATAATACGTAACTTTACAATCAACTACAGTGATTTTTAAAAAGAGAGAATAATCATATATTTATTCATGATTTCCACTGCTAACGATTAAGAAAACGTGACGTTTCGATTTATTAATGATTTCACTGTAATTTTCAAAATAGTAAAAATAATCAGTTATGCTACAAATTATGAAAAATATATATAGTAGTATATGGTTTTAACTATCCAGAGTAAGAGGAGACTTCAGAGGGTTGCTCTTGCTAGATATCATATATATGCATGTTTGTTTCCAGCTTATTGTGTTCTTCTATTTCTATCAGATGAACTATGCATTTCCTTTGGTGCTATTCGTACTTTCATTTTATACTAAACCTTAAAATAAAGCTGGAAAGATTGCAGTCTATGGTTTATTTTTAACTTTTAATTACATTAGCAACAAAAAAACGAGCAAACAAATAAATAAATATCAAACTCGAGCCATGCTTGGTTCTTATTAATTAAATTATTTATATATGAGGTTTCGATCATACTTGAACAAAAATATTACGTATCTAAGAATGACCCATCTCATCAGAGTACAGTCATACTTAAGACACAAGTGAAGTATCTATTTACACCCCAAGTTCTAAAACGCGGCCGCACCAACGACTACTCGGCCGGAGAAGCGCTAGACGGTGGTGAAGCGTCGCGATTTCAACATAGGCGGCCATTAAATCGGAGTCACCGATATTATTTATGTCTTTAAGCTTTGAAAGCTTGAAATCGGAAGATATATGTTAAATTTACAAATATAAACCATACCAGCAAGAAAAACGCAAAAATTATGGAAGAAAATTGTGAAAGAAAGTATGGCGGCTTTGTAAAAAATCTCTGTAAACCTAAAAAAAATGTTGAGGAAGATGATGATTTATTTACAGTTATGCCATTAATGAAAATTAAAAAAAAAAGCAAAACGCGTTTCCTGGGTATCAAACTTGACAACTGATCAACATTAATGTAGCTTATTTCCGCTAGGCCGCATCAATAAATATTGTATTCTATGTAAATCGTCTAAATTTATATACAGTTATCAGAAAATTGAAAAACATTGTTCAAAATTAATCCCCTCTTAATCGGCGATTAATCTCCGATTTTCTTTCAACTCGCTAGGCCCGTACCGACCGCCTGACTCACGCCTAGCGCAATTTTAAACATTGTTTACACCTGCATGCTCCATCTTCAAAATTACTTTTTGTCTTTTGGTAACTTAAACTACTTTGAGTTTCTGCTTCAAGTTCTTAGTTTGGTTCACATAGATTCTCTGTTTTCTCTTAGGCTGCAACTGGATATTGATTTTTGGAATGAAATAATACGGAATGAACTATTTAATTAATTCCCAAAAAAAAAAAACCATTTGACATGAATGAAATAGAATATCCATTCCATTAATTCCACAAGAATAGACAAAATATAAAGAGGAATAATTTCATACCAAATTTGGTTATGAATAAATGAAATGAATTTCATTTTATTTTTTGATGTATTTTATTTTTATCATTCCATTTATTTTAATTCCACCAATTCTTTATTATTTTAGTTACAGTCTTAGTGTTGATAATCTCATGGTTAGATTATCAGATAATGAAACAAAATGTAAAATGCGAACTCGTTGAGTATTTACACCAGAGACTCAACCTTATGAGATATATACAAATTAATAAACAATTATCTAATAAATATGTTTTTTGGGACACTTCCAAAGGAAAAAGGAGAAACCCTAAGATTTTATTTTCAGTCGCCAAAGAAGGAATACTATTCACATTATAACTGTTGATGGTACGTATTTCAAACATTGCTATACATTTCTGTTGATATACTACGTACGCTTAACATCATGCATGGATCATCTTCCAAGAAAAAATATTGTAGCTAGCATACTAGCACGTACTCTCACAGTTTTGGAAACGACAATGTATCCCGTGACAACTACAAGATATTGAGGTTTACTAATGAGTTAAGATGTGATGAAGGCTTTGAGATACATGAGTTCAATTTTTCAATTGATCTGGAGAAGTGTTGTTTTTCGTGTGTGTTGGGGATAAATTACATCTATTTGACATAGGTTCATTTAGACGGGATCTCAACCCAAGAATAGGATCAAAGTCTGTCACGAGACCTAGAACCGACTTTAGGCGTCAAGTTATCGCATATATAAAGGAGGAGTGTTGAGGCATGAAGTACATTCACACACACAAACTCAGCAGTTAGAACTAGGGTTTATCACAAAACTTGTTCTCGCTGTAGAAAATTTTATATTGTGAAAATGTATAAAAATAAAGTTATATAATGATTTTAAGAATCCAAAGGATACATGTGGTATTCTTCGAATCTTGTTTTACCGATTATGTCCATTGCCCATCGCATGAACGGGTATGGTGCTACAGATGTTTTCAACAGCTAGGTTGGAGAATGTATGTTGGACGCATGTCGTTGGCATTTTTCGCACCGCCATGCGTACTCTTCGTTGTTAGTGACCATGGTGGGCTAGTAATGATCATGGGACTTCAGTTTCAACGCGAGAGCTCTGCCTCCGATGTGATTGCCTCCTTCTCCTTCATGAGTTTTGATCATGACGAGCTTTGCTTCTTCCTTTCTGACACAGGTAAGGAGCACCTTGTTTGCGGTCCAACGGTGTAGCTTACCATCCAGAGATACGTAGTTAGAGCTCTTTGCCTTGAGTCAACGAGATTCCCACTTGTCTTCCAGAAGTATTCCTTTGTTGAGGTAGTCGAGAAAAGGTGTTTGCCAATCTGCATTGTCCGTTTTTGAGGTGTTAAACTCGTTGCTACTAGTGGAGATGGCAAGGATATTGTTGCTTCCTGGGAGCGTGATACTCGGTTTTTCCACTATATGGATCGAAATCGTTCTTTTGATTTGATATCGTTGACTGCTTCCCAATGCGGCCAACGCGTCTGCAAAGGAATTGTCTTTCTTGGGGACCTTGGTGAGTTTGAAGAAATCAAACTCTATAGCAAGGCTTTTTACTACACCAAGATAAGCGTCCATTCTTTCGTTCTTGGATTCGTAATCCCCGTTGTACTGACTGGCGACGAGTTGTGAGTCACAAAAGGCATGTAAGCGTTTTTCCCCAACTACTTTTGCCAAGCGAAGTCATGCGATCAATGCTTCATATTCGGCTTCGTTGTTGGATGCCGCGAAGCCGAGTCGGAAGGACTGTTTAATGAGTTCCCTGGTAGGCGATTGGAGGTGTACGCATATTCCTGATCCTTTGTTAGAAGATGCTCCGTCGACGTGCAAGATCCAACTCTTCATTGGGATGTCGAGTTATGCTTCTTGTTCATGAGGGATTTTGACCAAAAAAGTCATCCAAGACTTGAGCCTTGATTGTCGGTCTGCTTTTGTAAGAGATGTCATACTCGCTAAGTTCAATCGCCCACTTGGAAAGTCTTCTAGACTGGTTTGCATTTTGTAGTATGGTCTGCAGGGGTAAGTCGGTGAGGACGACAATGGAATGGGATTGGAAGTAAGGCTGTAGTTTCCTGGCCGATGTGATGACGGCGAGAGCCATTCTTTTGAGGGTGGGGTACCTGGTTTTGGAGTCGGTTAAGCGCTTGATGGCGTAGAAGATGGGGTGTTGATGAGCACTGCTAACAGCTGATGGACAGACCACAATATAGAGATACAACGTGTCACCTGCGTCTGGCTTTGCCAGTATCGGCAGTGTCGTCAGGTATTGCTTCAATGCGGAGAACGCCTTCTCGCACGCTTCGTCCCACATGAATCTCTTGTTTCCTCGCAGCCGTTCGTAGAATGGGAGACACTTGTCTGTGGATCACGAGATAAATTTGTTGAGGGCTGCGACTCGTCCTATGAGGCACTGGATTTCTCGAGAGGTCTTAGGATTGGGCAATTCTAAGGCCGCGGAGATCTGTTTAGGATTTGCTTCGATTCCTCGCTGCGTCACGATGTAACCAAAGAATTCGCCGGAAGTAACTCTAAAAGTGCACTTCACCGGGTTGAGTTTCATCCCATAGTAACTTCTAGCTTATCGCCGAACATCTTGTTGACGAGTCACTGGTAGGTTGCACCTGCATTTTTGAGTCCGAACGGCATCACTCGATAACAATATGTGCCACGATCAGTAATGAACGAAGTTTTCTCTCGATCGTCTGGATGCATCATAATTTAATTGTAGCCAGAGAAGGCGTCCATGAAGGAGAGCAGCTCATTCTCAGCCGTGGACTCAACCATCTGATCGATGTGTTGTAAAGGAAAATTGTCCTTCGGGCAAGCCTTGTTTAGATCGGTGAAGTCGATGCATACTCTCCATTTTATGTTCTTCTTTTTTACGACGACCGGATTGGCTCGCCAGTCTGGATACTTGACTTCTACAATGGATCCTGCTCCGAGAAGTCTATCGACCTCGTCGTTTACGGCCATGGCTCTTTCAGGACCGAGTTTACGCCGTTTCTGCTTGATCGATTTGTACGTCGGGTCGATGTTTAGTCGGTGGGCTGTAATAGTAAGATTGATATCGGGCATATCAACAGTCGTCCAAGCGAAAGTTGACTTGTTCGCGTAGAAAAAAGTGGTTAGTTCTGTTGTCAGGTGATTGCTGAGTTTGGAACCTATACCTACGGTTCTATCTGGATTCTCTACATCAATACCGACTTGGATCGTTTCTTCTATCTGGATTCTCTACACTAGTAAACTTTGTATTATATATTATTACTTGCACTATCTTATAAATATTTATTTCTGATGATTTTATTTATAATATGTTTTAAAAAGATTGTAACATTTTTTTATTAATTTGTATTGTTGCTAATAAATTACCTTTTAAGACTCAAAATTCAAATATTTAATATAAAAGCGAATATGAATATTCCGCCAGGTCAATATATTAAAGATATTAAAAAAACTTTCAAAGAATTTTTACTAATAATAAATTATTTTTGAATAATAAAAATGTCAATATAAAATTTTGAGATGAAAATTTTATATTTAGACTATACATTTTCTTACATCTAAAAATCTAGTCTTTTAGATGTTACAAATTAGATTCAAATGCAACATAATAATGTAGAATTAAAAATTCTGAAAACAACATTTGACCATTTTCAAATAATGAAGTATCAAATAGATAATCTATAGCTAACAATTTTATTTAATTTATAAAGATTCATATATAAGACAGTTTTATTTGCACTATTTTGAATTATTTTATGAAAATTTATTTCTAACGATTTCATTTACATCATGCTAAAAATCTCATATAATATTTTCTTAACTAATCTGCATAGAAACTACTTTTCTTTTAAAAAGTCGAAATTCAGATTTTGTGATATAAAATCAAAAATGAACATTCCATTAAATCATTATGTTAAAGAAACTTAAAGAACAATCTTCAAAGATAATTTTTCTTTTACTAGCAACAATGTGGGTCGTTTCTGCTATATATTTGAATATAACGCGATATAAAGGCGCGTGAAGATTTTTCAAAGCGGACGTTTTTTTCCTCATTTCTTGCATCAACGCGGATGGATTTTGGGTAGAATAACCCGAAAGAGAAATACGTATCGAGAAATGCAAAAATTGAAAATAAATTCTTTCAACACGAAGAAACAGCAAGTTTCTGACGACGAAGAAGCATTACTCTTCAAATAATTTAAAAAAATAAAAAAATAAAAAACAAAAGAGGTTGAAACGGAAGAGAGGCTGCTCGTTGGTCCTCTCTTTTTCTACTTTCTACCGTCGATTACAACAGATCTCTCCCCTCTCGTAATCAAAAGGAGACGAATAATAATAGTCAACTCGGATCTTCGATTTTGGACCTGTTGGATCGGGATTGAATCCAAATGGTTCGATCGGGTAATTTAAGCGTCGATTCGTCGGCTAGTCATCGGCGGACGCCGTCTCGAACGGTGACGCTGGGTCATATACAGCCTCAGGCTCCGTCTTACCGTACCGTCTACTGCAATGATCGAGATTCCAATATGCCCGTCCGCTTCAAGGTATTGTTCTGAATCGATTACGGGAATATGCACATTGGAATTTGATTATTTTTCTGAGGAATGTGTGGTGATTGTTTCAGGGTAATTCAATTTCTACAACAAAGTATAATGTTTTCACCTTTCTGCCCAAGGGTCTGTTTGAACAGGTAAATATTCATTGTTTTTCTTTGTTGCTTGGATCCCAATGGTTGTTAACTTAGCTGCAGAATTTATTTTGGACCAGCCGAGACTTGTGCTATCGTCTGAAATTGTCATGGATATTTTTGTTTTTTTAGTTTCTGATTCACTTATTTACCAAGACTAGTGTGAATTGATCTCTGTAATTAGGATCAGAACTGTAAATGAAGTGACAGATGATGAACATGCCAACACTTTGAACACCTTCGACAGTCATTTCCACTAGTATTTTTTGGTTGTGTTGTGAATCTTGTGATCTTAGTTGTAATGCGTTCCCTGACAGTTTAGGCGCATAGCAAACATATACTTTCTTGGAATCTCGTGTCTATCTATGACACCTATAAGGTATGTTAACTCCATTGCCGGTTGACCATTTTTGAAGTTTTCTTTATGTTTATTTCATATTATATCCATAGAATTCTCTTATTTTGGTTGGATGAAAGATCCATCTATGCAGTTATTAACTAGATAGATTGTTTGTCCTGCAGCCCTGTGAGTCCAATAACAAATGTAGCTCCGTTGTCAATGGTGCTTCTCGTCTCTCTTATTAAAGAGGCTTTCGAAGACTGGGTAAGGGATACTCGTTTGTTCGTCTTTTTTTTAAAGAAAAATTTGTTGCAGAAATGTTCCGCTATGGAGCAGAATAATTTCAGCGATAAAATACTCTGTTAAAGCTAGTCTCAAGACCCACCTGTGTCTCAACTTCTAAATCCTTCTATTGATAATTTGGTGCAGAAACGGTTTCAAAATGATATGTCCATAAATAATACCACAGTGGAAATCTTACAAGACCAACAGTGGTTACCTATTCCTTGGCGAAAGTTGCAAGTGGGGGATATTGTCAAGGTTAATCATTTCTTATTCTAAAATGATTAGATGAATTTATCTTTGGTTATCCGTTGTGTTTCAGTGGGTTGTTGGGACGCATGTTTTGTTGTTTGTACTGCCTGCGTTATAGTTATTCTGGTAGGGTTCAGTTACTTTCTCTGATTTATGTGTATCATCGTGCTGCTTTCCTCCGTGACATACAGTTTATATGTGTGTGTTTTTTTTCTCCTTTGTAAAAGAGTTAATATTTATCAAACATCATGTTTGTTGACCTCTGGCAAAAGACAATGTGTTTAGGAAATTTGTTTGTGTTGACTACATTTCAGGGTTCTAATTTATAGTTTGATTCGATAATCTTGTTTAAGATCCATAATTGTTAAATTAGAATCTTGATTTTGCAGATAAAACAAGATGCTTTTTTTCCAGCCGATATACTTTTCCTGTCCAGCACTAATCCTGATGGTATCTGCTATGTTGAGGTGCTTCTTCTTTGACTTACCCTTTCGAGAAATATGGTGCTTTCTTTTTGTCCAGGACAAAAGCTGCTATTTAAGATCTTCTCTTACCTAGTCAGCCGTTCAATTGCGTATTTTTTGTGAGTGCAGACTGCAAATCTAGATGGAGAAACAAATTTAAAAATAAGAAAAGCCCTTGAAAGGACATGGGATTACTTGGTACCAGAGAAGGCTTCTGAGTTTAGAGGTTAGCCTATTGCTTTGATTGGATTCATGCAAGAATTTTTTAGTAGACAGAGGTGAAGTGACGTTTAGTACGTAATTCTCTACAAACTAGTTTGCTAATAAAGTTAGTGGGTTCAGGCGATTTGGTATTGGTTGAAGAGCCACTTGTTAATTTTATTATCACACATTGGATCACTACCTTCTGGCTAAAAAGCTAATAAATGAATGTGTCTCACCTGGGCCAGGTTACTCCTTTGTAGTTACCCTGCCAGCATGTTGCCTTTTTCTTATATCACATCCTGATGTACGGATCGAAACATCACCAGAACTAATGGCAGCAAAGTCTTATATAGCAGTCCGTTTTTTTTTTCATTTGTTTAGTGTTTGTCTTATCATCGGTTTCTTTTGCAATGCAGGTGAAATTCAGTGTGAGCAACCGAACAATTCTCTGTACACTTTCACCGGGAATCTTGTAATACAAAAGCAGACGTTACCTCTCTCTCCCGACCAGCTTTTATTGCGTGTATGATTGACTGTTTCTGCCGTTGGCTTCTTTTTCCCCCTTTGTGCGTTATTTCTGCAATGTTATGATTTGGTCATGCATATTGTTTTGTTTTTTTTTTGTTATGGATCAAGTTGTGATCTATTCATGAGATATCTTGATTTCTTGGAACTTTGTATCCGTTGCCTTAAAAAATTACTTAATAGATTTCCATGCATCTAATGCAGAGCTTTATACCTTAATTTATAATACTAATCTGAGACTTTTGAAATCTACATTTTCAGGGATGCAGTCTTAGAAACACGGAATACATAGTTGGAGCTGTTGTTTTTACTGGCCATGAGACGAAGGTAATCTGTTGTGAAGCTTGTTTTATGAGAAAGCAGCTTACAAACATGTGTTTATAGCATACAAGATACATGTATTCTAAAACCATATTCAAAATAAAAGAAGATTGCAAAGACTTGCTCTGGTTTTACTTCATTGTATAGTTGCTACGCATACAATCTGATGTTTTTATATGGTGAATTCAAACTATTTAGGTGATGATGAATGCGATGAATGCTCCTTCCAAGAGAAGTACGCTGGAAAAGAAGCTTGACAAACTCATTATTACAATATTTTGTGTCCTTATCACAATGTGTCTAATTGGAGCTATAGGCTGGTATGGTTTCTCGTCGATCTTGTTACTATCAAGTCATGTTTCATTGTTGAACCATGTCTTGTTGCGATACAGTTATCTATATTATTAAATTTTCAGTTCAATTGTGACGGATCGTGAGGACCTATACTTGGGTCTTCAGAAGTCAGATTGGGAATACCGTAACAGACTCGCGGTAAATAGCTTTGTATAGTTGAAGTTGATTCCCTCTTTTTATGGTTTGCTGGTTTTTACCATATTGCCTCTATTTGCTTCCACAGATAGGGTTTTTCACCTTTTTCACTCTAATCACTCTGTTTTCATCAATTATACCAATCTCCCTTTATGTTTCCATAGAGGTACGTTGTTCCTAGTAACCTATTTTAAGTATCCGCATTACAATTACTGGCATTCTGAGTGGTTTCTATCTTCTCTCCTTAAATGAAAAACCCAGATGATCAAGTTTATCCAGTCGACTCAGTTTATCAACCGAGATCTCAATATGTATCATGTTGAAACAAATACCCCTGCCTCGGCCAGGACTTCCAATTTAAACGAAGAGCTTGGACAGGTAGCTATCAGGCCATGTCGCTACTACTGATCCTTGCGGAAATTTGTTGCTTGTAATTGAACTGTCTCTAGGATATTATAATTTGATACTATTCTCACTGCTGTTACAATTACTATGGTTTCTTTCAGGTGGAATACATATTTTCTGATAAAACTGGAACGCTGACAAGAAATTTGATGGAGTTCTTTAAATGTTCAATTGGAGGAATAAGTTATGGATGTGGTGTCACTGAAATAGAAAGAGGAATCGCTCAGCGTAATGGCTTAAAAGTACACGAGGTATTATTTCTTTTCAGATGGGGAAGTTGCCTAGTGCATTATGTTGCAAAGGAAGCATGTCTAATTTGTATCTCTACGAACATATTCAGGAAGAAAGATCGACTGGTGCAATAAGAGAAAAGGGGTTTAATTTTGATGATCCAAGGCTAATGCGGGGAGCTTGGCGAAATGAGCCTAATCCTGATCTTTGCAAGGTGCCTTACTTTTATTCTTAGCGAAATTTCTCACTATATGTTTGAGGATTGTAATAGTTAAGAGATGATGGGGTTATAGGGATAATCTAGAACATGAGTTCTTGCTTCCTTTCATGGAAACGTTCGGTCTACAATAGGTGTTGTGGTGTGAACTTTTAAGGTTTAAATGTTATAGGTGTTGAGATGTGAAATTGTAAGGTAATAACTCGAAAAGGTTTTTCATTTGGCTTCAACGTTCAACCACTGCCTGTATTATAGCTCTTTGTTCTGGGAGCGTTGTACTAAAAACTACAGAATGGTTCTTATTAAAGAATCTAAAAGTATTGTAACGACATTTTTGTAGTTTAGAGAAGTTTCTTATTTTGGGTTCCAGATTTCTACTGTGTCTATTTCTGAGCATGCGAACATACAGATGCTAATTTAACTATAAGATATTGTACTTTTGATATTTGTAGGAACTTTTTAGATGCCTAGCCATCTGTCACACAGTCCTTCCTGAAGGTGATGAGTCCCCTGAGAAGATCGTATATCAAGCAGCATCTCCAGATGAAGCTGCCCTAGTTACTGCCGCCAAGAATTTTGGTTTCTTCTTTTACAGGTGATTCTCATTACATTTCAGTTTCCAAAGACAAGTTGACAAGATAAATTTGCAACTAGTAAACTTGCCCCATGATTTCCCTTGTTTCAAAATTTATAGTTTTTTTTTTCCATATATGTGTTTGTTTCTCAAGTCTCTGTTAGTATGTTTGAGACTAGTTTCTTGTAATTTCAGGCGTACTCCAACTACGGTGTATGTTCGTGAGTCTCATGTGGAGAAGATGGGAAAGATTCAAGATGTTGCCTATGAGATCCTTAACGTTCTTGAGTTCAACAGGTATATAAGACAGTGAAATGTTTGTTTATTTCCTCTTTGTCGTGTTTTATGCATACCATTGAAATATATATAATGCATAACAGTACAAGGAAGCGCCAGTCTGTTGTATGTCGTTACCCAGACGGAAGGCTTGTACTCTACTGTAAGGTAATAGCTCTATAAGTGCTTAGTTCTCTGTGTACTTCAGTGTCAAATTTTGATCATTGCTTGGAACATTGTCCACAGGGTGCAGATAACGTAATTTTTGAGAGATTGGCTGATGGTATGGACGATGTTAGGAAAGTTACAAGAGAACATTTGGAACATTTTGGATCTTCTGGATTGCGTACCCTTTGCCTCGCCTATAGAGATTTAGACCCTGAAACCTATAATAGTTGGAATGAAAAATTCATCCAGGCCAAATCTGCATTGCGAGACCGTGAGAAGAAGTTAGATGAGGTATTCCATTATTTCTTACCTAGTTTATTATAATGATAGAGGCAGCATTCTCATGAATCCCGAGAAAGGTTAACAACCAAGAGCTACAAACTTGTTTGTATGACTGGAATGAAAAATGATTCTATGATTATGTCCTTCAGTAGTGAGAGTGATTATATCCTTACAGTACATTTTTTGAGTCGCCAAGAAATAGTTTTATCATAGCTGATGAATGTGAGGTGTTTTGATCCATGAAGGTAGCAGAACTTATCGAGAAGGATCTTACACTCATCGGATCAACTGCAATAGAAGACAAACTTCAGGAAGGGGTGCCTAACTGCATAGAGACCTTATCAAGAGCTGGAATTAAGATCTGGGTGTTAACAGGGGACAAAATGGAAACGGCTATTAATATTGCTTATGGTAGGGTGTGACACAACTTTTGCTCTTGGGTCTTATTTTTTCTTCTGCCACTTAAATATCTGCTCTTCGATTCTGTTATGCTACAGCATGCAATTTGATCAACAATGATATGAAACAATTTATCATCAGTTCTGAAACGGATGCAATCAGGGAAGCTGAAGAAAGGGTAATTATTTTACTGTTAATAGCTTGTCTTGCGTGGAATACAATCGGTTTAGCTATTTCTTGCTCAAATCTTTTTGGTATTAGGGTGATCAAGTTGAGATTGCTCGTGTTATCAAAGAAGAAGTAAAGAAGGAGCTGAGAAAGAGCCTTGAAGAAGCTCAACTCTATATGCATACTGTAGCTGGACCAAAATTGGCTCTCGTTATTGATGGAAAGTGTTTAATGTATGCATTAGACCCGAGCTTACGCGTAACGCTGCTCAGCTTGAGCTTGAACTGTACGTCAGTTGTATGTTGCCGTGTATCTCCGTTACAGAAAGCACAGGTAACTTTAGATGACTATTTCAATATAAGTTCGTACAGGTTGAGCCTTTAAATACTTCTTTGTTTTGTGGCTTTGATTTTGAAATTGATAATCACAGTTTTTGGTTTGAATTTCTGGCACTTAATCCATGCCCGCTAAGTAATTTGGTTCTGTGTGCTCTTTGAACCGCCTTCTAAATTTTAATATATGTGATCTAATTTCAGGTAACAAGCTTGGTGAGAAAAGGCGCGAAAAAGATCACTCTTAGTATTGGTGATGGTGCCAACGATGTTAGCATGATTCAAGCAGCTCATGTTGGTATAGGAATAAGTGGGATGGAGGGAATGCAAGCTGTGATGGCTAGTGATTTTGCCATCGCTCAGTTCAGATTTCTAACTGATTTGCTTCTTGTCCATGGACGGTGGTCATATCTTAGAATCTGCAAGGTTGAGTTTGTCTTTTGCCCCAAAACTTTTTGAAACATCCATGATCTTTTACTTGGCAGATTGCGGAATAACATGCTTGTTGAAATGTTCTAATGATCTCTTACTTATCAGGTGGTCATGTATTTCTTCTACAAGAATCTTACCTTCACTTTGACCCAGTTTTGGTTCACATTCCGAACTGGATTTTCTGGTCAAAGGTTCTACGATGATTGGTTCCAGTCATTGTATAACGTTTTTTTCACCGCTCTTCCTGTCATTGTCCTTGGGCTGTTTGAGAAGGTACTAGCTTTTCTCGATCTCTTAAAACATACGCACCCATCTTAAATTACTTAACCATTAGGACTATTTTCATTTTCTGGATTTGATAATCTCATTTCTGTATTGTGCTCTTGCTAGGATGTGAGTGCGTCCCTTTCGAAGAGATACCCAGAACTGTATAGAGAGGGAATACGTAACTCATTTTTCAAATGGAGAGTCGTAGCAGTATGGGCTACTTCTGCTGTGTATCAGTCTCTCGTCTGCTATCTCTTCGTGACCACCTCATCTTTTGGTGCTATAAATTCATCAGGCAAAATATTTGGGCTCTGGGATGTTAGCACCTTGGTTTTCACATGTCTGGTGATTGCGGTGAACGTGCGCATTCTTTTGATGAGCAATTCAATTACAAGATGGCATTATATCACAGTCGGTGGGAGCATTCTTGCATGGCTCGTTTTTGCTTTCATATATTGCGGGATTACAACATCACGTGATAGAAATGTAACACCATCCCACTCCTTCCCTTGAGTATATCTTTCGTTTGTTTGTTTGTTTATAACTTAGTAAATCTGATTTATTTCTTTACTCGTCTCTACAGGAAAATGTCTACTTTGTCATATATGTCCTGATGAGTACATTCTATTTCTACTTCACATTGCTGCTTGTTCCCGTTGTCTCTCTTCTAGGCGATTTCATCTTCCAAGGGTAAGTAAAACCATGATATTATCAGTTTCAGTGTTGTTATTTCGTGTAAGCTCACTGAAATAAAAGCGTACACAGGATGTGTTGTAATGATTATGACATGAGAAACTATGCTTGTACTGATGCAGGGTTGAGAGATGGTTCTTCCCATATGATTATCAGATCGTCCAAGAAATCCATAGGCACGAGTCGGATGCAAGCAAGGCGGATCACCTGGAGATAGAAAACGAGCTCACACCTCAAGAAGCGAGAAGCTATGCGATATCCCAATTGCCTAGGGAGCTCTCCAAGCACACTGGATTTGCATTTGATTCACCAGGTTATGAATCTTTCTTTGCGTCCCAGTTGGGTGTTTACGCACCACAGAAGGCGTGGGATGTGGCAAGGAGAGCTAGTATGAGGTCAAGGCCTAAAGTACCAAAGAAGAAGTAGAACTGATATATATATACATTATTGCTGATTGGGGGGTTTGTTTTTGTTAGGCATTAGTTTTAAAATATATGTAGAAATGTACCTCTTAAGGTGTGTTTACTAATGATCGTTTTACGTTTGTTTTTTGCTTTGAACGCCATTTTTATAGCCTCCACTTATAAACTCTATTGTGGAGAGGCAAGCATTAGGATACTTCTTCCCCATGTACATACATTCGATTTACACCTTTCAGGTCATTTATCTCGTTTTTTATTCTCTATCTGTATCCCCTATATATTATCCCCTTATTATTAAAAGGGAAGCAAAATAACAAAGTAACCTTACAATGGTATAGTATTTACAGTGATGCCATTTTAATGACGTGTCACACTGAGAGATTCTCAGATCCTTTAAAATAACACTCTTTACCGTCTAGCAATATTACAATAGTTGCCACTGGACCGATTGCATATTTATTATGCCTTGATTATTTGATCTATAATCTGTACTATATAACTTTGTTTTTTATTTTTCCACGGTAAATATCTTTCACAATAACCCCACAAAGGTATGCTACTCACATTATTTTATTCCACGCTTATTTTCTTTCACATTATTTTAACGAGAATAACATTCCTTCACAAATTTATATAATTCCAAAGTTCGTAAATGTACAATATTTTATACATTACAACAATTTTATCTATGCTATTCTAATTAATTTCATCTTACGCTTACATTTTACATGGGTTGATAACTTGAAACATATTTTCTCGTACTGTCGGATCAAATAACTTTACATACATATTTTCTGGTACTGTCGGATCAAATAACTTTACATACTGTTGGGCGTACTTATTTTGTTATTTTATTGTTTTATTTTGCATATGTTTGATAAAAGATATCGTATAAATTGAAGTAATTATTATATAAATTTAAAAGATTTTACGGCAAATTGTCATTGGCTTTTTAACAATGTAACATATTTACAGCACCATAGCTATATCAATTCGAACGTACGTTCCAACGTATTCGTGCAAGAAATTTGCATCTTAACTACAATGGACTTATAATTTTTTTAATCACTTCAATATGCAATTAAATATCATATATTTAAGACAATGTTCCTTATATAATAATATTTCCGCCAGAGATATCAAAATCTTTGATTTCATAGTTGAGTTACCAGAATATGAAATCAGTGAACTAAGATTATATATAATAATGGAAAGGTTTACCTAAACTTGGTCACCACACCAAGGTTGGCCTAAATTTATTGCTTTAGAGTATGTAATAAGGAAATTAATATATGAGGATACTATATTTGTCGTTGATTAATTATATTAAGAGTATTTATATTTTACCAATTTTTTCGCAGAATATTGGATTAGCTTCAAATCGTATATTATGAAATATTCTGCGATGTTGTAATTAATTTAAGAATATTTTGTAAGACCAAATATAGAAAATCAAGGATTGGTACCAAAGTCATTCAACTTATATATATAGGTCGTCGGGTATATGGTTCAGACATTCATTCACCGCGGTTTCGTTTTTATAATCCCATTTATATAAATTGAAATGGCTGGGTTAGATTTTGTAAGTGATTTGAAACCCTACAAGTCCATGTGGAAAATCAGAGTTAAGGTGATTCGTCTATGGAAGCAATACTCTGGTGTTGTGGGAGAGACCATTGAAATGGTGTTAGTTGATTCTAAAGTAAGTATGTAGATATATATTTCTGATAATATGCGAAAAACTTATTAATGTAAATATAAAATTGCACCACCTTATTAATCGTGTATTTTTACTTCTTGTAGGGAGATATGATCCATGGTACTGTCAAGAAAGAATTGGTTACTCAGTTTGATCCATTCATAAGTGCGGGTGTAACCAAATTGATGGTGAATTTCACTGTAACAAACTCAGCGGGTTCGTATCGAACCACTAAGCACCTGTATCGAATTGTTTTCCTCCCTACAACTCGAGTAAGAGTGTGTGATGATTTGCCTATCAACTTGACTGGATTAAACCCGGTCAGTTATGGCTCTGTATTGGATGGTACTCTAAATTCAGACTACTTGGTTGGTGAGTCTGTATAAACTACATGTAATTTGTAACTCAATATAAATTATTAATTTTATATAAATCTTCATCTGATTTCTTTTTTGCAGATGTCATTGGTCAAATTGTTGAGGTATCCCATGTGGAAGTTGTATCCGTTAATGGGAAAGATACACAGAAGTTATCTCTGGAAATAAGGAACCAAGAGTACGTACCTATAGTATATAATATACTGATTTATATACTTTCTGAAGATAGAATCCATATTTATATTAACAATTATCTTGTGTTTTTTGTTTTTGATAATGTACAGTGATAATCGTTTGCCTATCGTGTTATGGGGTAAATTTGCTACTGAAGTCAATGATGCGATCCAACTGAGAGGTGAACAGCAGATCATTTGTGTGTTGCGCTTTGCCAAGATTAAAGTCTGGAAAGGTATAAATCTGCTTTTTAATTTTCGCTCAGATGTGTTCAATATGTTGTTTGAAAGTAATATGGGTGACTTATTTTGTATGTTTCACGAATTGTCATTTTAATGCAGGTGAGCGTTCCATATCTAATGCATACAACGTATCCGAAGTTGCTCTGAATCCTACCATGGACGAGGTTGAAGCGTTCATCGCACTGTAAGTATAACCTTGCTATTAAAACTAATAGTATAAATTGTTGCTGATTATTAAAGGATATGTAACTCGATGATGCTTTAAAAATATTTAGAACTTTGAAAGTATAATGATTTGAAGTATTGCTTCCACACTCTCAACTACTAACGAGATATATTTCTGTGAAGTATTTGTCTATCCCGTTTGGATGAGGTGTGTACAATATACATAACTGAAGTCTGGAATTATAATATCTGTGTATATACTGTATAGGTTGCCTAAGGATGATTTGACCTTTGCAATTGTGGAATCTAAGCCTCTTGCATTAACTAACGGTGTTTCTGATAAAGATGATTTCTTTCTCTACACTTCAAGGAGAACTATTTCTGAGGTGAAGGCATCAAGACAGGTGATAATGCTAGATGATTTACTTCGGTTTCATGCGAGAATTCAGTTGCATAATTTTTAATATCTTTTGTGACAGGTTGAGAAGTGTGTTGTTATGTGTATTACTGCCGGCATTGATTCAGATATGGGGTGGTTTTATTTGAGCTGCAAGGTTTGTTCCAAGAAAGTTCTTAATGTGCCTAATGAGACTGTTGATGATGGATCTGATGTAGATGTGTTCAAGCACAATTACTTTTGTGTAAAATGCAATTTGCATAACCCAGTCCTGATTCCAAGGTTAGATTTATATATCGAGTCTTAACTTCATTAATATATTTTTTGTTGTATGACTTGGTTAACTTTTGTACTTATTATTGGTTAGATATAAGTTACATATAGTTGTCCTCGATAATACAAGCGACACCAAGTTTCTGCTTTTCGATAATCTTGCACTTCAGCTCTTACATCAGCCTTGCATTGAACTTACCGGACCAATCAAAGACGAGGTTATTGTAATCAGAAATTGTACTCTTTTTTTCTATATTTATTCACCATAGGCGTTATAGTTTTTACTTATAATCATAATTGTTCTACTCTCATCTAGGAATGGCAAGAACCATATCTTATGCCGGCCGCTATCAACAATTTAGTTGGTAAAACATTTCTTTTCAAGATAGCAATTGAGCGGGAAAAATATTTGTACAAGCATGAAACTTACAAGGTGTTGAAGATTATCTCAAACACTGAAATGATTACTGAGTTTGAAGTGACTCATTCACCTACGGTTAGTTTTCACATGCGTTTTTTTACTGCATATTATTTTGTTATTAAGGGGAGCTGTTGATTGATTGACAGGGTTGTGAGTCGTTATTTGGCGTGGATAACACTATTTATCTGATGCACCAGAGGTAAAAGTTGACTCATTCTTGGATATGAGTTTTTGTGGGGTCATTTGGACACGTTTTTTATGTTGTTTAGGTTTTATATTTAAAGATTTAAGTGGATAGAAAAAACAAAGTATGTATACTGGGTTCGATGAGTGGCTACATTTTTTACATAAGAAACAAGGTTTTTACTCGAGTATTTGTATACTTAAGAACATAGAGGCTTGATCGAAGTTATCACTCTTCGCAACTTATATTTTCTAACAAGTATATATACAGGGTTCGATCATTCAGGGTGGTTTTCCATCCCAACAGTCTGACTCAAAGAGTCGAACTCCCGCTAAGAGAGTTGGGGCACCAGTTATTAATCTGGAGGACACTTTTGATCAGAGTTCTGTTACGCGTACACTCTGTCCAGTGAAGATCAAGAAGGAGAAGAAAGATTCCAGTGGCTAAAAGGGTTGATCGAAGTTATAAGAGAGTAGAAGATGTTTTTTAATATTTTAACATGATATAGTTTCTAAGGTGTTTTTTTTAATTCAGTATTTTCTAAGTTTTTTTTTTTCCATCTGCGATATTAGGAACTTGATTATTGTCTACTTTTATTTAATATAAAAGCTTCTACTCTCATTTTTTGGGTGTTTTAATCATTTTATCAGCCTTAGATTCTATATGTTTATATGGATATTGTTTGTCACACTAATTCGCAACGAAACAATATCATCGACATGGATTTCTTCGGTAATATCTAATCTTCATAATCCAGCAAGTGTTTTTACCATTGTATTGGTAAAAGTTCGATGCGAAGTATTACCTCCCATGGTCGTCCGTGAGATGTGGTGTTTCCTGTTAGATTCAAGCTTCTCCACTTCGGACAGCAAATATGTATCTTTAACTCCAAGGTGCTGTACACATATGGGTTTACTAGAATATCAGTCACATTAGAAACAGTTATAAGAAAAAGATATAACATACATATCCCATCGGATAAGTTCAGTATGTACTTTTATCAACCAATCAAACAAGTGATTGACCAGTTTTTAAATCAATGTTTTCTATCTTAATGTGCCTGAATAAAATCTTGCACATTATTTGGGTGATTTCAAGGACCTATACAATCAAATATTTTCACAAGATTTTCTTTCCTTCAGTGGCAGATTATACGATTAATATTTCACTATGGTTGATTTGTAATTTAATGAAATCTTTAATGGTAGTATAAACTAAAACATGTTTGGTGCCATTGCCAAATAAATCTTTCAGAAGTGTAAAACTCTGTTAGTTTAGCTTCAAGATGAACAATCGCAACCCAAGAAAGCGGGATCCCAGTACAGAAGATAAACGAGATTCAAAAAAACAGAGACAAGGTAAATAGCTTTTGTCTTAACTACCAATACAATGCTAATACTAAATCTAAGTGCACTATTTACCCTTGCTAACTAATACCATTGCGCACTCTCCGGGATCCGGCTACAGAATCCACCAAAGGATATGTCAACACAGTGATTCCGATTTCAAATACACAAGGTACTCTGTTAGGAGACATTACAAATGTGGTGGCTAATCAGACCAAAAATGCCAGATCAGAAAGGCGATTTATTTTGCAACAAAAGAGAAAAAGACCCGTTGCAGATGATACTCCTATTGTTACTTCTAAGGAGGGACATAATACTTTAACCGATCAAGATTTGTTACCTTCAATAGGGAGTCAATGTAGTCGTGTAATAAACACGACCCAGCAAAGCTTAGGTAACCTATATTTAATTTCGATGGGAATGAACTTTATTTAATTTCGATGGGAATGAACTTTTTAAGATTCTGAATTGGGACTTATATTCTTTGTTTTTCCATGATATAACACGTTGGATTGGCAATAGTAGAAAGAACAGTCGGGTTTCGTCCCATAAATAAGTCCCAAAAGCTAATTGGAGTTAGTTCCCCTAAATGGGCAACACCATTGGTTCGAAGAAAAAAATCAAATAATCAATGGCAAACAAGTAGTTGTTCCAGTTATGTTTTCAACCCGACTCAACCGATGCAAGGTTACTTTCCTTCTATTGTCATTGCATTTGGTGTATTATACTATGGACTACTAACACTTCTATAACGTCTCGGGTTTGTTAGTGCCACTTGGAATGGATTATGTGCGATCGACACCCTGTCCTCCAACAAAGAAGTTTCATAACCCGAAGGAAATTAGTCCATCTCCTAACCTATTCAAAACTATACTTCAAGTGGATACGCAAGAGGAATCAACTGTTTTTTCAGGATTTAGGTCAGCTCCTATGGAAAAAGTATCAGGAACTACTACTGTTTCTACTCATGCTCAATCTAAAAGGACTCCGTATTTTAAATCCACTGCTCTGGAGACTTCCTCAACTATTAATAAAAATGTGGTCTTAGATCTTCATATGCCCATCTCGATAGAATCTGATTCATCAGGTAACAAAATGGTAGTATAAATAGCAGTGCTTATTTTAAAAATTGTAGAGGTTCTGTAATTATGTATATTCTTACTCTGTTTTCCCACCACAAAAATGTTAAGGTGATATAATTCTTATGTTTTTTTTTTTGTTTCCAGAAAGTGGGGATGATTTTTGGGTTTCAAACATCAATAAAGGGGAGGTCCCAAACACATGTACAAGCGTGCCATTACCTACAAATATGCCCATATCGATAGAATCTGATTCTTCAGGTAGCATGACTGAGTTTATTGCTGGTAAAAGCTTTTGAATTTTACATCACGAGAAGGCTTAAAATACTTACAAATTTGCGTTTGATAACTTTTCACATAAATTTATACGTGTTATGTGTTGCGAACTGTAAATGATATAGTTTTATTTAATAACAGAAAGTGGTGATGAAATATGGGATTGCTCCAGTAATGAAGGTGAGATTAATCAATCAGATTCTGAAGAGGATGTAGATGATCGAACTGACTCATTCAGACGTTATCAATACACTACACTTGTGTATGATTCTTTTGCAAAGATATTTGGTGGTTTACAAAACAAATGTCATATACCACAACCCTTGCCGGCAGTTTGTTATAAAAAAGAAGAAGGTACTTGCTTCAGATTTATAGAATACTATTTTGAAGAGGTCGTCTTACTTTAATCTTATTCGGTCTAACTTTAAATTTGTCTACAATCATCTTTTTATTCAGACTACAAGGATGATGGAGATATGACATATGAATGTCCAAAATGTGGAGCTTTTTTTTTGGTATAATGAGCGCGTTAGTAAGACTAGGAATCCAAGAATTCCTGTTTTCACTATGTGTTGTATGAGAGGTAAAATCAAGCTACCTACTCTAAATGAACCACCAAATTATCTGATGGGTCTACTAACCAAGGATGACAGTATCAGTAAGCATTTTCGTGATAATATTAGACCCATAAATATGATGTTCTCATTTACATCTCTTGGTGGAAAGATTGATAACTCAGTGAATGAGGGTAAAGGTCCTAGAGTGTTTAAACTTCATGGAGAGAATTATCACTTGATTGGGAGCATGAAGCCTAAAGCAAACGACACTGCTAAGTTTTCACAGCTCTATATTCATGACACTGAGAATGAAGTCCAAAACCGTCTATCTGCGTTAAGGTATACCTTTTGGAGAGATACTTAACCCATCGCGTATTTTGTAGCTATATAAATGATTTTCATCATTTTGTGATTTTTTTTTTCGCTTTGCAGTGGGAATTCAGGAAGACGTCAAATTAGAGAAGATTTGGTTGAGAGTATAATGGAGATGTTAAGGATATCTAATGTGCATTTCAAGACATTTAGAAATGTGAAAGACAGATTTAATGATGAAGAAGCCTCGGAAGAGTTATCCTTGGTTTTAATTAACAGCCGCCTTAAAGACGGCCGTGTTTACAATCTACCTACTTCTTCTGAGGTTGCAGCTTTGGTTGTTGGTGATTTTCATGAAAACATGGACAAGAGAGATATTATTCTGGAAAAGAATAATGGAAAATTAAAAAGGATCAACGAGCTTCATCCCTGCTACCTTCCACTTCAATATCCGCTTCTTTTTCCATATGGAGAAGATGGATTTCGGTTGGGTATAAAAAATGGTTTCACAGGCATCAACAGAAGAAAACCAAATATCAGTATGAGGGAGTTTTTTGCCTATCGAATTCAAGTTCGTAAAATTGGTTCTCAGGTACTACTTCTCTCTAGACGTTTACTACAACAATTCTTGGTGGGCGCTTACACCATGATTGAAGCCCATCGTCTGCGTTATATTCGAAAGAATCAGTCTAATCTAAGGACTTTGAAATTTAGTAAGTTTGTGGATGCTGCAAAGAATGGTAATTCTACAGTTTCTATTGAAGGTAACCATATAATCATTCCATCATCCTTTACTGGCGGACCAAGGTATATGCATCAAATGTATTTGGATGCAATGTCTATATGCAAATATTTTGGCTTTCCGGATCTGTTTATTACATTCACGTGTAATCCTAAATGGCTCGAGCTATCAAGATATTTACAGAAATTTAATCTAAGAGCCGAGGACAGGCCTGAGCTATGTTGTAGGTTATTCAAAATAAAGCTCGATAAGTTGATGGAGGATTTAACCGAGAAACAAATACTTGGTAAAACTGTTTCAGGTATGTTTGTCCATTTTTATAATATTAACTCGACCAACATTTTTGTACACCTATGTACACTTAATAGTTTTGAAGCTAATGCCCCTTATGTCAATTATTTTTTGCAGCAATTTATAGAGTTGAGTTTCAGAAAAGAGGACTGCCTCATGCTCATATTTTGTTGTTCATGGACTCACAACATAAATTGCCTAATGCTGAAGACATTGATCGTATCATATCTGCGGAAATTCCAGATAGGTTTGAAGAACCCAAGTTGTATGAAGTGGTGAAGGACATGATGATTCATGGGCCTTGTGGTGTTGTTAATAGAGATTCTCCATGTATGCAGGATGGAAAATGTTCTAAATTTTTTCCTAGAAGGCATGTAGAGAAAACTACAGTAGATGCACAAGGTTATCCTGTTTACAAAAGACGGGACAATGGTAACTTTGTCGAGAAGAAATGGATTAACTGTGATAACCGTTTTGTTGTTCCATACAACAAGAAGCTACTACTAGGGTATAATGCACACATCAATGTTGAGTGGTGCAATCAGTCACGTTCAATTAAGTACTTATTTAAGTATATAACCAAAGGCCAAGACCGTGTCACTGGTACTGTTACTTCAACAAAAAATAAAGACACTCCTGCGGCAGATACGAACCAAAACACTATTCCATCAGAAGGAGTGGACATTACTGGAGCAGATGTTGTAGGACAAGAAGTTGATGAAATTAAAAAATATTTCGATGCCAGGTGTGCTTTTTCTGCTTTTCTTTTTAACTCTACATTGTTTTCTATGCTTAATCCCAAGTTTCATTGGCTCTATATTATACGTAATACAGATATATTTCTGCCTGTGAATCGACTTGGAGAATATTTTGTTTTCCAACACAATATAGATCCACACCAGTGGAGAAGCTAACATTCCATCTTGAAGGAGAACAACCTGTGATATACAAAGACGGTGACACAATGGAAAGCGTGTTGGGTCGTGTGCACTTATCTAAGACAATGTTCTTAGCTTAGTTTGACTGTTGTGAGATATACCCGGAAGCAAGAGAGTTAACTTACCCAGAACTTCCTACTAGGTTCGTTTACGATGCAAAGCTCAAAGTCTAGAATCCAAGAAAAAAAGGGTTTGCTATTGGTAGACTGGCACCGGTTTCTTCTTCTTCTGGACCACTCTATTATTTAAAAGTCTTGATTAACAAGGTTAAGGGTCCACGTTGCTACAATGAAATTAAGACTGTCAAAGGGATTGTTCAAGCGAGTTACGAAGAAGCCTGTTATGAACTTGGTCTATTGGACGACGATAAGGAATATCTTGAAGGTCTTAAGGAATGTAGTTTTTGGGCATCAGGTGGATATGTTCGTAACTTATTTGCCAATATGTTGTTATCTGAGAGTTTGTCTTTGCCTAAATTGGTTTGGGAATCTACAACTGATATACTCTCGGAAGATGTGCTTTATATTGAAAGGAAAAAACGTTGAAATCCAGGTATAGTATTTCCTTCTGCTTTGTAGCTTTTGTTGATAATTATGTAAATCTTTTAAAACATATTAGTTTTTTTTTGAAACAGGACTGGTTTTGAGTGATGAAGAAGTGGTGAATGAGACATTAATATTGATAGAAAATATTTTGCGCCGTAAGAACAGTTCCTTGGATAATTTTAATACAATGCCAAAACCGGTCTTTAGTGAGCACACATTTGAAGAGAATCAGCTATTGCAAGATGAACTGAACTATTCCCGAGAAGAATTGAGAGCTAATCACTCTGAATGTCTTGGTAAGTTGACAGATGAGCAAAGGTTAGTGTATGACCAAATTATTGATGCTGTAAAGAGTAAAAAAGGCGGGGTCTTCTTTGTATATGGTTTTGGCGGTACAGGAAAAACCTTTTTGTGGAATATTCTATCAGCTGCAATCCGATCAATAGGTGATATTGTACTGAATGTTGCATCTAGCGGCATTGCTTCTTTATTACTTCCTGGTGGAAGAACAGCTCACTCAAGGTTTGGCATCCCTATCAACCCAGATGAATTCTCTACTTGCAATATTGAACCAGGGAGTGATAAGGCCGAAGTAATAGCTAAAGCGTCACTAATTGTTTGGGATGAAGCACCTATGATGAGCAAATATTGTTTTGAAGCGCTTGATCGTACTTTATGTGACATTATGAAGACCACGGACGAAAGACCTTTTGGTGGGAAAGTTGTTGTTTTTGGAGGAGATTTTCGACAAATACTTCCAATTATTCCAAAAGGGAACAGGGTCGATATTGTTATGGCTACAATGAACTCTTCTTATCTATGGAAGCATTGTAAAGTTCTACAACTGACGAAAAACATGAGGCTTTTCTCAGAAACTGATGTTCGTGCAGCTGAAGAGATCAAGGTGTTTTCAAACTGGATTCTGGATTTAGGAGATGGAAAGATTAATGAGCCTAATAATGGTGAGTGCATTATTGATATACCAAAAGATTTGTTGATTACAAAGTCCAAAGATCCGATTGAGTCTATTGTATCGGAGGTGTATGGTGAAACATTCAAAAATTCGAATGATCCAAGATTTTTTCAAGAAAGAGCTATTTTGTGTCCCACCAACGAAAATGTTGATGTTGTCAACAACTATATGCTAGATCGTCTTACAGGTATATACAATCAAATATTAAATTCCGTTTTGGGTAGTATTAGTTGTTTTATATATAGTTCCACTAACAAGAGTTGTTTTCTTATGTAGGGGAGGAAAGGATTTATCTAAGCTCTGATAGTATTGATCCGTTTGATTTGAATTCCAAAGACGATTCAATCTTCTCTCCTGAATTTCTGAATAGTATCAAGTCATCTGGACTACCTAATCATGCACTACGGCTCAAGATTGGTACTCCCGTAATGATACTTAGAAATATTGATCCTAATGAAGGTTTATGCAACGGGACAAGGTTGCAGATAACTCATTTAGCTAACCATATTGTCCAAGCAAAAGTTATTACAGGAACACGAGTTGGAGAGAAAGTGTTCTTACATCGTGTGTTACTTACACCAACAGATACTAAGCTTCCTTTCAAAATGAGACGTAGGCAATTTCCATTGAAAGTTGCATTTGCTATGACCATTAACAAAGGCCAGGGTCAATCACTAGAAAAAGTTGGTTTATTTCTCCCTAGACCTGTGTTTTCACATGGACAATTATATGTGGTTGTATCACGAGTAAAATCAAGAAAATGTTTGAAGATTCTTATTACTGACAAGGATGGGAACGCAGAGGAGTCTACAATGAATGTGGTATACAAGGAAGTGTTTCAGAATTTGTTGGAAAACGAATTCACTCAGCATTGTCATTGATGGTATGTTCTTCCAGATGATTGTTTTTTACAAAGTTATAGTGATTTCTGCTTTTTGTATTGAGTGTTTTATTATTTATAATAGGTGATGAATATACTCAGAGTTCCTTACTTGTGCCTACACGTGAGCCAGTAATGCAATAAGGTACAAAATTCTTGGCTTTAAGTGAACTGAAAACAATGATCTTACTTTATGTCAAAAGAAGTCTACTCTATTCATCACTTTGCATATTGTATACTAAGTGATTTTAGTATATACACGTGCTTATGTTTTTAAATCCGGGTCAGTCTAACGAAATATCATATTTACATATTTTTCCAGGGCTAAAGAAGTCTACCAAGGCATGTCGAATGTTCCAAGCCTAACCAGTCTATCAATATAAAATCTATCATTCCTATTTATTTTTCCTCTTATTCTCCTTAATTCTACTAAACTGACCTTTTTCGTATTTTGTGGAGATGAATCCTCTATCCAGCTGTTTCCTTTTGTCCATTTATGCAATACCTGATTCTTTCCAACATGCTCACAGGAAAAATAATATAATTAGGTAACTCTATTCGATAGGAATTTCTTTTTGTCCATTAAATTTGTCGTAGCACTTATCTCTCATATGGTAGATGAGTCCAATAAGAACCCAGCTTTCCATCTCACGCAGTGGATAAATCCAATATAGTCAATACCTGTAATTATATAAGATTGGAAGCATAATGGTTAAACATTTTTGCAAAATCTTAGAAATACAAGTGAGTTCAAAATGAATAGCAAATAATGCTTGCTTATAATTCTTTCACAACTAATATTTATTTTTTTGTTTTTAAATACCATTGAAACCCAAATAAGTAAAAATTGACCGAGCAGTAAATTGGGGTTATATTATAGATAGTAAACCAATAATTTGGGATATCTAGGTAGTGATGTCCGCAAAGCGTGGAGTAAAAATAATACAAATACAAAAATTATATATATATGTTACTTCATTATTGCAATTGAGTATGTTAGTTACGTTTTTTTAGTAACTAAGGCAGTAGTTGATCTCTGAATCTGTTATAAACCCATGACTAATATATTATTGGGTTCAACCTAAGATAAAAATCATGGGCTTCTAAAGGCTTCAGTAAGGATATTGTGAATATAAATTATGGGCTTCCAAGAAAATGATCTAAGTCATGAGACTCAAAGTTATTCGCCAAATTGAGAAAGGGAGACGAAAATAATGGTTAATATTGATTCCTGAATATGTAAGTCTTTATAGTTACTTGATGCACAAGTAAATATTGACGGTTAATATTGGTTCGATAAAATATATTACTTGAACTACAAAATCAGATCTTACCAAATTACACTCCTCTAAATAAGTTAAGTTCAAAATTACCTTGCACACAAAGGTTTTGGTATAAATTACTACCATAATTTTATTATTTCCAATACGATACAATTTAGAAAGATTACCCTATATATTCGTCAGCTAAATTTAATTTCATCAATCTAATTTTGTTAATCAAAGAGATTATATTATTTGACTGTAAGTTAATATGGAAGCTAAAATATTAGCCCCTTCCAATTCTAAGGTATCAAATATATTTTCGGAAATCCCCTTATTAAACACGGTACATTTGGTATTAATTAGAATATCTAAATAAGGGTATCAATATATGATCTACTCCATCCATGTCATACATTTAAATTTATTATGTTCAATATAGAAATGTAATATTTGGTGAAAATGTTATATATATGGTGATAGACTAAATCATTCACATCATCGCAAATTTTAGTCATTGGTTTTATTATTGACTTGCCATGGCTACTCATACTTTTTTAGCTGAGTTGAGTCATTCAAAAATTCAGAAACCATTCCGTGTTAAGTTAGTTATTAAGGGGAGCACAGTTGTTGGTACAACGACAATGACATCTCATATGATATTAGGAGATGAGCAAGTGAGTTAGATATATCTGCGCTTGTATATTCAGAAATGTATTGTCTATTTAATGTATGAGTAACATTTTTAATATCTTTGTACAGGGTTCTACCATCCAAGCCACGTTTTCAAAAGTTTTGGATGCGTCTAATGAAATCCCTATGGAGGAAGGTGATTGGTATGAGTTACAAAACTTCAAGATAACGTTTGCATCTGGACAGACGAGGATGACAAGGAACCGATTCCAAATTAACCTCAGCAACTACTCCTTCATTTTAAAGATTCAACCACTATCCTATTGCAACTATTATCGTTTTCAAACATTCAATAACATACACCGTGGCCTATCTCATCCAAAGTTCTGTATTGGTATGTTTTATATACTTTTCTTAGATTCCACATTAACTTGACTATGCACACTGTTATCTTGGATTAGCTAGGACTCGCAGAGTCGGAACTTACTATCCAGTATTTATTTCATCAAACAGATTTGTATGGAGCATTGGTAGGAGTGGGAGAGATTGAAGAAGATGAAATGGAAAACCATATAATCCAGTTTTCTTTAATCAATATTGAGTCAGTTTTCTCAACTTTAAAATAACAAATTTATTTTCATTGTTGTTTCATATGAGTTAAAATCTTCTTGCTTTACTCTCAATGACAGGTATGAACACATTACGTGTTTAGCATATAATCAAGTTGCTCAAGTTTTACATAATTACTGGAACTCAACTAATGCACATGTTGTCCTATGTGTGTTACAGTTTTGGCAAATTATTTGGGGTGATGGTAAATTACAGTTTTTAATTTTTTCAACAGCATTACGTGATTTTAAGGTATGTTTATGGTGACATTTAATATTTGGATCATGATAAGGTGGATTCAAGCATGTCACTACCATTGATGGATTTTCGAATATTTTTTTTGAGCCTGATGATGTTCCAGAGATCCAGTCTTTCAGAATGAGGTAATACATGTCGATTAGTGAAAATATGCTAACTTCACTTTATAATAAACTTACTTATTTTCTTTATATTTTTATAGGATTCCAAACTATGAATACTGAAGAAAAGATTCATGGATGAACTGATTCTAATCCTTAATATTTTAACTATCGTTTAATAATATTTTGTTAAGATCGTATCTTATTTTTACCCTATGTTTTGGTTTTGATTTTTTATGTTATAAGTTATACTATCTTTTTAATGCTTTATTTTTCTAGAAATTCTTAGTCAATCTAAACAGATTCCAGTTCAAAGATTAACAAAAAGAATGCTTTCTCTAGCTACTAACCTTATTGAAACTGCAGGACGTATGATTTTCAATCTGTATTGTTAGCAACTGGGTGGGGCAACTATAATATTCTTCTGTTGATATGACTCCAAGAGAGAATCCAATTTGTAGATATATGAGGCTGACTGCATTTTCGAAATATAGCAATAAGGAAAGGAATGAGATGTTATTAACTTTAGCTATGTCAGAGAGAAAAGCATTAGCGTTGTTTTTTTATTCATTCGACACTCAAACCTGAATATTTTTGCGAGTTTCAGATTGTCACCTTCGATCTATTCTTCAAGTTTTGAGAGTTTTTTGCAATACTTTGAATCGTTCTCCAAGCTTTATTATATTCTTTTTCAGATCCTGTTATGTCAATAAGAAAAAAGAGAAAAAGACAAATTGCAAGGAAACGTTAGCTCAAAGGAGGAAGATAGAAGGTTCGATGGTCTGAAAATCGATATTGTCTTACCTTCAGTCGGGTTGAAATAAGGAACACACAGGGGATGTAGAACATCTGCGGGGACGAGAATCTTCAATCTCACCAATTGATGAGTTCTTTATAGTTTTTTTAGGAGAAGACGATTCCCGACAGCGAAATCTTTCAGATAAACACTAAGACTCAAATTGAGGAAGAGAAACTTGTATTTAAAAGACGATTGTGGTAAAATCACACCCGATTTAGATGAATCGAACAAAACGATATTTTGGGTGAGATGCCCTAATCCTCTTTCAGAAACAAGAACAGAGTGTGATTCTTCGTTATCTTCTATGCGTCGTGTTTACGAAGGCGATTTTTTCCTTTTGGGTTTTACTCGCGCTGGAGATAAGGCCTAACTTATTGACTCATTAATTTGCAAGAAATCGCGGCCTATTAATCTGGTCCAACAAGTCCAGGTTGCTAACAATTCTAGGAAAGAAAGTCCAATAATTTTATTGTTATTACTTTATATTAGCAAGTTTATATCGGAAGTATTATCAGAATATAGCATTGCTTTCAGAACCTATCGGCCTTGCTGCATAAGTTAACCACAACCTATTGCAGAGTTCGAGAAATATTTAAGTTCAATTAGAGTTTTTCTTGGAATTTGTTTTTAAAACCATTTTTCTCCACAGTATAATTATGAACATTTTTTCGTATATATTTATGCTATCTTCTTAAATTTGAATTTATAATTTTCCAAAAGGCCACCCATACACTCATTGGTAGTCGTAAACGTTCATGTTATGTATAAATATGATAACGTCCACCCTTCTTCAATCCTATATCGTTATTTTTTTAAAAAATCTATTTATTTTTTTTGTGACAAAAAAAATTCTATTTACTTACATAATATTATTTCTAACCAAACATATTACAATATAGTATTTTCCATAAATTAACTTTATATTTATCTCATCCCGCGCAAGGCGTGGATCTTATCCTAGTTTGTTATTATTTGTGGAGCATTATTAATAACTAACTTTAAAAATATGTAAGTTGTTAACAAAATTGCAATTATGCTTATGTGTCAGCACATTAAACTTTCTCACATCACTAAATTAAAAAGACTTCATTTACTAGATTAATTACAAAAATGCCACTGGTCATCCCAATTACACATTCATTATGCATGTTAGTTGGCATGTGGGTTCGGTAATTCGGTTTTCGGGTAATTTGGTTCAACTAAAATCTCGTCGAACTAAACTGCAAAAAGTAAAGTTTGGTTTGGTATTCGGATATTTCGGTTTTTACATTTTTTACCGAAACTAACTGAAGTTTTTGGTTTCGATTATATTTTGGTTAAAATTTTGGGTTAAAGTCGGGTAATTTCGATAAGTTCGATTAATTTAATTCTAAATTTTGGTTAATTCGATTAGTTTGGCTTAATTTAGTTATTTCCGTTCGAAATTTCATAAAACAATTTTGAAAAATCGAGCTAACCGATTGTTAAACCTAACCGAACCAAAGTTTTTACAAACCTACCGAATCAAATCGAACCGAACTTCGCATTGAACTAACCGAACTAACCAATACTTGTCAGTATATAACAATACGAATCATCTCTTACTAGATCCTATCACCCTAGCGTCTACTGTCTATATAGTCTATAATCAAATCATGCCTTTTATAATCATGTTAACCAAAAACTCACATATATAAATGCTTCGTCCATTTTAGTTCCAAGCAACCATATATTATATATGTGTTCATAATAGATAAACGATGTCCCTTATTATAATTCAAGGGAAACTTTATTCAACAAACTGTTTATAAACTAATTAAACCGGTGGCAACCATACCAATTATATTTCACAAGGGAATTTTCACTAAAAATATAAACTAACTAACCAATAGATGGTTAATTATTGTCTATGCTTTTGTTTTTATTCTCTTTAGTTCATGTTTTTATTTATTTATTTATTTTGAATTTGTTAAAATAAAACAACGTCTTTAGTTCATGCTTTTATTTTTATTTTAAATTTATTTAAAAACAGTATCATATATATATTTTTGGCAATCAACCAACTTCAAATATAGTTATATTAATCAATACTTACATATTTAATTTAATAAAACTACAGTAATAACTGTACTTCGAGTAAGCAGCATCAAGAAAACTTTTGGTAATCAACCAACTTCAAATATATTTAATTATTTGAATCAATAATTACATATTTAATTTAATAAACTTACAGTAATAACTGAACAGTGTTATTCTTATTTAAAATAGTTTATAATCATTTTTTATTTATATAACTTAAATTTAACTTATTATCAAATTTTCCATGTATAATAATCATTATAATTATATATTAACTTTAATTAAGTTATAGTAACTATCTTATTATGAATAGTATCATATCCTTTAGACATTATTTGTAAAGTTATTTTACACATGTCATCTCTACAATCAATTTAACTAAAAATGTGACAAAGCAAACTAGAAATGATAATATGGTTTTTGGCTAAATGTGACATGGACAATTATATATAATATTGATTTCTATT
Source organism: Sinapis alba (assembly GCA_012274485.2). Taxonomy (NCBI): domain Eukaryota; kingdom Viridiplantae; phylum Streptophyta; class Magnoliopsida; order Brassicales; family Brassicaceae; genus Sinapis; species Sinapis alba. The sequence goes on along the minus strand of MU105980.1, from coordinate 35,018 downwards.
TTGATAAACTTTTTAAAATATGATAATAACTCATATGTCATCATTAAAATAAATATATTCAAATATGATATTAAATAATATAATATATATATATATATATATATTTACAATTTCAAAAATTTATTTAAGTATTTTTATCATCATAAAATTTACTATTTAAAATATTTTCAAAATTTTATACAAGTTTTTTAATTAAACAAGGGAAACTTTATTCAACAAACTGTTTATAAACTAATTAAACCGGTGGCAACCATACCAAATATATTTCAAAGGGAATTTTCACTAAATATATAAACTAACTAACCAATAGATGGTTAATTATTGTCTATGCTTTTGTTTTTATTCTCTTTAGTTCATGTTTTTATTTTTTTATTTATTTTGAATTTGTTAAAATAAAACAACGTCTTTAGTTCATGCTTTTATTTTTTATTTTAAATTTATTTAAAAAACAGTATCATATATATTTTTTTGGCAATCAACCAACTTCAAATATAGTTATATTAATCAATACTTACATATTTAATTTAATAAAACTACAGTAATAACTGTACTTCGAATAAAGCAGCATCAAGAAAACTTTTGGTAATCAACCAACTTCAAATATATTTAATTATCTGAACCAATAATTACATATTTAATTTAATAAACTTACAGTAATAACTGAACAATGTTATTCTTATTTAAAATAGTTTATAATCATTTTTTATTTATATAACTTAAATTTAACTTATTATAAACTTTTCCATGTATAATAATCATTATAATTATATATTAACTTTAATTAAGTTATAGTAATTATCTTATTATGAATAGTATCATATCCCTTAGACATTTTTTGTAAAGTTATTTTACACATGTCATCTCTACAATCAATTTAACTAAAAATGTGACAAAGTAAACTAGAAATGATAACATGGTTTTTGGCTAAATGTGACATGGACAATTATATATAATATTGATTTCTATTTTGATAAACTTTTTAAAATATAATAATAACACATATGTCATCATTAAAATAAATATATTCAAATATGATATTAAATAATAGAATAATAATACATATATATTTACAATTTCAAAAATTTATTTAAGTATTTTTATAATCATAAAATTTACTATTTAAAATATTTTCAAAATTTTATACAAGTTTTTTAAATAAAAAAAATAATCGTAATACTATTTCTTTTCTTTTGATATCTATAATTTTTGGAAATTATTTTTGTTTAACTTTTGATAATTAAAAATGTATATCAATTTATTTTTGATTTTATACAAGTTGATTTAATATATCTGACCCAAAAAATATGTATAAAACTATAATTTTAAATATACACATATCTATTCTTAAATATAATTTAAAATAAATCATTTTTTATTTTTATTTTTATTTTATGTTTAATTAAATTTCTATTTATATTTAAATACTTATATAAAATATTAAAATCTAAAATATTAACAAACTTTTATATTAATATATAATTTAAACCTATATTTTTAATTATGCACATATGATGCATAAAAGCATCTAATATTATGTACTCTAGGAGATCAAGTAGAACTTGAAAAATAAGTAAACTTGAGAATCAAGTAAATTTAAAACTTTTTATTATGGACGTCACCACAAGATTTATAACATTTTTTCTCGATGCTCATTACACTAAATTATTTTCAAGACGTCGTAAATGCTTCCTTTTTAACAATTTTACCAGAAAAAAATCAATGGAAAAAATTATGGTTAATAGGAAAATATTGCAGCGTGTAGTGAATTTCCCTTTACATACGTCGAGATCTTTGAGATGACGCAATCCAATAAAGTGAACTAACTTATTGAAAATAGCATTGGATAACGCCTTAGTGAATAAGCCAACCAAATTGCCACTTGGACGGATATGTAGGATATTGACATTGCTATTGGTGTATTATTTGTGTATTCTTTGTTGACTCACTAAAATCTTGTCACATAAAATTTAATGGAACAAAAACCATGATAAAGAAAAAAAACTAACTTCTATTATAATATCTATGTTCTTTAGACCTATGGTACATAATTCTATTTTGACATAAACAATAATTTTTTTGTCTATTTGGACTTCAAGCAAAATATATTTACATATACTCGCCTAATCATTTGTCTTACACATACGAGTTATTCATGATCTTATTATAAAATTATTGTTATGATTTTTTTTGGCATATAAAATCACATGTTTCAATCACAAAAAAGTTTAGTAACTTTGCTCAGATAACATATATGAGCATCTTAATATAACATTTTGTAAGGATCTTTTAAGATAACATCTCATTTTTTTGATGTTCCGTTTGATATTGTCAAGAGTTTTCTTCCAAAATACAATTTCTATAACTCTCAAGAGTTTTGATTATATTCAAATCAATGATTCTACTGATCTGTAATCTCTTGATAAATACAAAGGGTGTATTTATTTAACTTCAATCGAATAGCTAGAGTTTTTGAGAATATAATTTTGATATCATTAATACTTCATAGATTTTATTTTTTAGAGATATTCATTTTTTAATGGCTCGTATAATTCTAGTTTTTTTTCTTTATTACCAGATTGAGTTGCACTTACCACATGAAATTATGTCTCTTCACAATCAATTTCATATTAATCTTTCTTTTGGTGTAATAACTTATTTGTATCCCATTTGCTTTACACTTTTTAGTATATGGACTACTGGTCCTATTACTTCTCTTTTTTTAAAAAGTTTATATATTTGTTTATTGCTAATATTTTATGATTTGGCTAATCATTTCTTTATGTATACTTTTCAATAGATTTTTTTTATGATCCTCATTCATCATATCATATCAACTAATATTTTGCATACAGAAATATCATCGACGTCGATTTTCTTATCAATTCTATTTTATTTCTTACATGTTATAATTTATTGAGATCTCTTCATTGTCTTAGGTATCTGAATTTTTCAGTCATGTTTAACGCCTCTTCTGGAGATCATTCAAAACCTATGTTTCTTCTTATCCATTATTATTTTATGCTCATTTTCATTTATGAGTATTCTTATTTTTGGAACCATCATGTCTACTAAGACTTACTAGCAGTTTGATATTGTCATTCGAAGACAATAATTCTTACTAAGACATTTACAGTTGGTATATGTGACTTATCAGTCTATTTATCTGGATTAATAAATGTGTCAGATAATTGCTTTACTAAGCTATATAATTAAATTATCTTCTTAAATTTTGTTTTCATTCTCTTAGTTTGAGAATTAATGATAATTCATTTCAACTTAATTTCTTTCCAGCTGTTTATTCTCCTCTTATGTTGGAAATACTAATTCAATTTTAACATGTAGATCGAACCTTACTTATATCCTTCAGAGATAACCTTAGATTTTTAATTATCAATGGAGATTCATATCCATGTATTTCTAACCTCATTTGAAAAATCATCTTAATAATAGCTTTGTGGCATAGCAACTGGAATGTAAATTGCACATCAAAATTCTTAGATGAGAAATATTTCGTTTCCGATCCATAACCAATGATGGTAGAAGTATTTATAACTTACTGGTTTGATGTGAATTATGTTTCTCAAAATATTCAATACTTTTTTTTTATTAATATTCAATACTTATTCTAATGAATATTAATAATTGTATTTGATAATTATTGTATATTCAATATTCAATACTTATTCTAATGAATATACAATTATCAAATACTTAAGATGTGAATTCGCCAAGATTATAAAAATGCATAGTGAGTGATCAGTTCACCAACATCTTCTTTGTTCAGGCTAATAATTTTATTTAGCTGATGAAAACCGTATTACCATTTTATTTTATGAACAATGAATATATGTCAAATCATTTTAAAAAAATCTTTTTGTTCTTTAATGATTATTCACATAAATCTTTAAATGTATTTATGCATCATTACTGAACCAAAATGATTTAATTAGTTCATGCCAAGTATTTTGTAGACTTATGGTTTACTATATCACTAAATGTATTTATGCATTATTACTGAACTCAAATGGTCTAAATATATTTTATAGACTTATGGTTTACTATAACACTAAATTTATTTATGCATCATTACTGAACTAAAATGGTCTAAATGTATTTTGTAGACTTATGGTTTACTACATCCCTTTTGAATAAGAAAAAAAAAGTATTTTGAATATTCATTCGGTTATGGATTGGTTCAATGGTTATTTCCAATTTGATAAACGTCGTCGTATGAAGATATGTTTTTCGCTCCTAACGGCCAAATTTTCATCTCTAACCTCTCACTCCCTTGTTCGTCTGCAATGGAAGCGAGATTCATCAACCCAATTCAAGTCCCGACGAACCCTAATCACAGATTCTCTCGTCCTCCCCAAGATTTCCTGCGTTTTATCAGAGCTTCTTCTTCAACCTCACAGGTTCTCGTTCCTCCTTTTGTTGTCTCACTCTTTCTCTCTCTCATCTTCTGGTTTTGGCGTCAGCAGGAGCCGAAAAGCTACAGAGGTCCGAAACCGAGCAAGAACTTGGTTGCCGATTTCATTTCCAGGAACGATGACTCGGTCCGGAGCTTACCCATCTACGTCGGAGGCGCTTCCCTCTTAGCCGTTCTCTTCAATCGCGCTGTTTCCGGTATCGCTCCTGTTGCTGACGCCAGCAGGTAATTTTAAAAGACACTGCTTTCGTGTTCTGATGTGATCAAGTTGTGTTTTTGTTCTTGAGAATCTTGGTGGGTTTTGTGATTCGTAGCTCACAGTCTAGAGCAGATCTATTGGCGCTTGGTTTGGCCGTCACCAATTTATTGACCGGTTTAGTCTGGTTATCGATCCGACCAAAGACCATAACATCAGTAGAACCTGAAGGTGTGGACTGCAAAGTTTTGGAATCCAATCTTCCTGCATCAATAGTCTCCGAGTTGTTATGGTAATGCTCTGCTTTGATTGCACTAAGGGAAAGATATAAGTAGTAATTAAATCTGACATTTGATCTGTGTCTTTCAGGGCTTGGGAATCTCTTAAGGCAGCAACATGTTGTAAGTCTCTGGTTATTGTCTACAATGGCATTTGCCTTATTCAAACCGGGATGGTTGCTGAATCACCAGAAGATAAGAAAGCAGTCATTGTAAACACTGATAAGCTGATGAAAGGTTCGGTTTACCGAGGCGTAATGAAATCAAAAGCACGTACGTAGTACCAACTTTCGGTTTATGTTTCTGCGAAATATATGCAATTATCTAAGAAGAAGTAAAAAAAAAAAACGGATTGTGTTGTCAGAAAGTTACTTGGCCAACCTTTCTCTTTATCCTGGGAGATCAGAGCTTCCATTTCTGCCTGCAAATACGCAGGTTTGTTACTTGTTAGATTAGAGTATTATACTTAATAGGTTGTGAGAATAATGAAACTGTGTGACAAGATATATATTGGTTTTCTCTCTGTTAGGCGGTGATTTTGCAGCCGCTTGGTGATAAAGGAATCGCAGTTATTGGCGGAAACACGATCAGAGGCTTCACGTCCTCAGACCAGGTAAGGAAAACTTTCACTTCTTGTAGCTAAGAAAAACTAATAGGACAAGTAAAAAGAGTTGGTTTGCTCATCATGTTTAGGCATGGATTTCTTCAATTGGTGAGAAGCTAGATGCGACATTGGGGAGATGTTTTATTGATTGGGATGAGATTTCCCAAGAAACAGATCAGTAAAGGTAACACAAAGTCGAAAACATATGTAAAGAACTTTGATCATGTGTGGAAATGTAAAAATAGCTTCAAGAAACATTTATACATCAGGTTAGAGTTCATGTATAAATCAATAAAAAACTTCTTCACGAGCTCAATTACGAAGTGTGTTCTGTTCTCAGGTAGAATGAGGCTTTTGGAACCTTTTTCTTTCAGTTCTGTAGATGGGCATTTCGTTCGTGGTTGACATTTTGTGTTATGGTGCGAGAAACTAACAAGTCAGTGGAGAGTACACTGAATGATGTCTCTAGACAACGCACCCGTCTCCCCAGAGACTGCATTTCATTCTGCGAGCTCTCCATGAATCGCTGAAAGAGATCTAACAGACTAGACTGTTGTTTTTCGATCTGAGTGATCTTGTTTCTTATCAGAAACAACTCTTCGTCTGCATTCTTTCTCTGAGAAGAATCACTACTCTCTTCTTCATCACTACTCTGAACAACAACAAGTTGTGGCTTGTTAGTTCCTTTCTTTTTGACCTTAGACGGCTTTGGCTTTGCCGGAAACAGAACTCTTCTAGTCCCCAATGGCATCTTCTCTTTCGACTCGTCTTCAACTTCATTTAACTTTGAGCTTGTTTGTACGTTTGGATTTTTTTCTTTGCTCTTCAGTGTGTTGATTCTTTTACCTGTAGAAACTGATTTGGAGAGGGAAGATGACTCTGGAGAATCATCTTCAAGTTGCTTCCATAAACTCAACGTATGATTCATTGTCTCCCTAACAAGCTTAACCTTATCAAATCTTCTGCTCTCAAGAACACCAAGACATGCCTTCTTATACAAAGGAGCTAACTCTTCTTCAGCCATAGCTACTCTAGCCATGGCCTCCGCAGCAGCTTTCCTCGCATGCCAATCATCGCTGCTTAGAAACTCCAATACGTTAGGTAAAAGCCAATCTAGCACGGCCTTGTCGCTGTTTCTACCTCCAATGGCGCCGATTACGCTTCCTATGGCCCCTAGAAGTTCAGGTTTCGCCTTGAAACCTTCCGATTTAAGCAACTTCCCGATCTTCGGAAGCGCTTTCTGCAACTGCTCAACATCAGGATCATCAGCTGCGTCTATAGCCGCCGCAAGGCACACGGCGGCTCCTACCTGCGCGTTGGTATCGCAATCGTGGATTAACGTTTCGATCATTGGTCCGGCGAGGACAGAGAAAGGCGGTTCGGTGATGTTTGTGGTCATATCGACGGAAGCGGTTGCGCAAGCAGCGCGGACGGAGGAATCTGGATCGCGGAGGCGGCGGAGAAGGGTGGAGACCATCTTTGGGAGGTGAGGAGCGAGAGAGTCTCCATGGGAACGAGAGAGTGCGGAGATGAGGGAGACGCAGTGCTTCCTAACGGGAGATTTCGCTGAAGAGTCTGTGGTTTGGAGACAGTTTATAAAGAGGGAGAAAGTCTCCGGTGAGAGGTTAAGAGCGATTGAGTGAAGCTCTGCGGCGGCTAGAGATTGAGTGTCGCGATCGGAGAGACGGTTGAGACAGGCGATGACTCGCTGCTTGAGATCAGTAACCGTCCTCGGCGGTGAAACAGACGGAGACGAACGCATTTGAACGGAAGGCATAAGTTTCAAGAAAAATAGGTTAGGTTTGTGGAGAAAGTAACAAAGAGTGGAAATTGATATGGCGGCAGAAAGAAAGAAAAAAAAGGCAATGAAGATGATAGTTTGGTTAGTACTTGCCTTTTAAACAAGACTCGACTTTGCCTTGCCTTTTAAACTGCTCCATTTTCACCACCTTTCCAACCAAAGTTTTTTTTAACATTTACTCTAAACAAATAATAATAATAATATTTTAATATCAATATTAGTTTATTTTTATATAGAGAAATTTTCTTAGATAACCCATTTTAATTTGTTTTTCACAAAATAATTTTTAAATAAGAAAATAATTAAAATAGGATTTTTAGAAGCTAAAAATACATTTATATGCATTTATACCCATATAATTAACTAATTTAAATTTAGGGTTTAGAGTTAAAAAGTTGGTTTAGGGATAGGATTTCAAATTTCAATTAAAAAAAAAATCAAAATTAAAAAAAAAAAATTAGTCATTTTATTTTTTAAAGGCTATTTTTGTAGCAAAAACTTAAAAATTAACATTTAAGAGAATTGCTCATTTAAATATTCATACATATATCCCAAAACAAAAATTCGTTAGAACTCCGTAATTTCCTTTTTCGTAAGAAAATGTCAAATATATATTAGCAGACAAATGCTTCTGTTTTTCTTAATTAATGTTTTATTGAATCAAAATAGATTTCTTATTAGTATACCAACAAAGATTCTATAACGTGCGCAGACAATAGCTACGTAAATATTCTTTGTATTAAAATTAATAATGGGAAATGTTGGGGACTTAATTAATTTGAAATAATTATCAAAAAGTTGCGACTTTGTTTTAGGATAATTTTTTGTTTATTTATCTGATTGCAAATCATAACTTTAAACCTGGATTGATTTACTAAGGATCAGTAAATGCAAACGTGATTCATCAAATATCAAAGTTTGAAAGAAAACAGAAATGTATGAAAAATAAAACATCTTATTCGACAAATAAATATATAATAAGTGTAAGTTTGTGACAAAGAGGTATTTTTCTCATTAATCTAAATCTAACATGTATCTTCATTTAGACTCTCAAAGATTGAATCATGTCCTATAGCACCACTATCATCAGTGCCTTAAATGTCAAATATTTTGATAGAGAACTTAACCGGAGTAAACCAACATGATCGGGTTAACAACCATACGTGGCAGATTTTTTCCCTTACGTAAATATTTCCCTTAATGAGTGGAATTGTATTACCCTCTTTACTATTTACTTGTTTCCTAGGATCCACAATTGATCCCACCTTTTTTCTTTTTCTTGTGTGTATTGAAATCACAAGTTAATATACTGAAATTGATTTGGAGAAAGGTTGCAGAGAATCTAGATGGGGACATCTGTCATATCTACGAAAAATTAAACCAAGATACCCAGAGTGTTATTTACACATGAGCCAGTCAAGCAAACACGGTTTCTTCCTCTTAAGTCTTCACACGTAATATAACGTGAAGGGGGATTATTGTGGTTTCATATAGTTTCCTACTATTATACTTTTCAATAAAAAGGCTGTAGATTGATAAATTCTTAACTTAAGATTCATACAAAAAGTTCTTAATTTAGAATCCATTTACAAAAAAAAAAAATATCATAACTTAGAATGTGATGGGTAGCCATCATGTTTTCCCACATGAAAGTGTCCAACGTTTATGGGGGCCATGTTTGTTTTCCTGGCTTAAATCTTAAGTACATTTTTGAATAACTACGAGATTTTGAAAACTGTGGGTTCGTGTATATTCATAAGACAAAGCTTAAATCTTGAAATTTTGACCCTTTTTGGAGATCAGATCTTTCCAATATGATTTAAACATGCAACTCAAAGATGTTTACTAAGTAACTTAAGAGTTTAACCTAAGTAGTCTTTTCTATGTGAAGTCTAGCAATAGATAGATTACCTAATATTAAACGTAAAAACTAATAAATGAAATGTTTTCAAAGGTTTTGTACTATATGTACTGTTTAACATAAGGAAAATGGTCATAAAACTCCCAAATTTGGATATTCAAATCACGAACTTTTTCGAAAACAATTTAAAACATCAAGTTTTTGTTAATTTATTTTTTTAATCACAAACTTTTGTTAACCGAGCAAAAATAACATATCCATAAATAAGTTAACATAAGGAAAATGGTCATAAAACTCTCAAACTTTTAAACTTTGACTATTTAAATCACGAAGTTTTTCAAAAACAATATAAAACATCAAGTTTTTGTTAAATATTTTTTTTTAATCACAAACTTTTGTTGACCAGGCAAAAATAACACATTCATAAATAAGTTAACAGAATTTTAAACACTGTTAATTAAACGTTTTTTCACTGTTAAGTTAAACAACCCAGTATTGTTCTGTTTCTTTAGTTTCTGTTTCTCTCTATTTGGTAATGAAATTTTGTCAATATTTTTTTTTTTTAAACTGCTCTTTATCTGTCTTAAGCTTTACATTGTCAATACGATTCATTATAAAATTTGATTTAAAACTAAATAGTCTGTGGCATGTAATTGCATTTTTGATGATAATCGTTAAGCTCAAAGTCGATTGAGCCTGCAACAATAATTTAGCTTTGTCGTATGACTGGCGACGTGAACATTTGATATCTTGTACTATGTCGAACTTTTAAGTAGACCAATCATAAGATGGCCGCACAGACTTGTTTGTAGTTTTGGTCGATGTGTTCCTCCTCTTCTTACCTTCAACATTCTATAAGAATATAAACTATTAGCATAAGAAAAAGTTTTTTTTTTGTGATTTAAACCTCCAACTATTTTTAAGTTGAATAAAAAACCTTAAACTAAAATTTTATGTTTTTAAACTTATAACTATTAAATCGTTAATGTTGTTAACCTTCCGTTAACAAAATTCTTTTTTTTTAACGGAGACCAGTTAAATCAAAACACAGCGTTTCATATAATTACTTATATCATTTTCGATGGTTTTTAAAAAGGAAGAAGAACCCTAATTTTGATTTGGTGATAAATTGTGATTGTCCATGGCCATTGATAAATGTGCTTTTAAGACCATGATTAACCCTAAGAACCCCAATTGGGGTTCTTAGTTTTTTTTTTCTTCTTCTTTTCTGTTTTTTCAAAAAAAAAAAAAAAAAAAAAGTTAACCAATCGTGGGTCGCCACGTGTCCGTGGGACCCGTGAACAGTGCAAGAAACTCTTAAGAACCGGTTCTTATTTAAGAGTTTTAAGAACCGGTTCTTACACTATTCATGGGACCCATCCCCTAAGAACCCCTCTAAGAACCCCCTTTAATCATGCTCTAAGCATCTTGTATTTGTTACTTTGATTAAATGAAATGATATGTTTTAATTTAACGAGTCCACATTATGAAAAGACGAATTTGTTTATAGAGGGTTAAAGATAATCCGTAAACAAAGTTGTCTTTTCGAAATAAATTTGATCTCGACAAAGCTTTGGATGTAGAAATTAGAGCAACACAATTTCACATGAACTCTGTGTTTCAATTTAACGGTTCATCGTTCATAGAAAATGACTTTATTTACAGAGGGTTAAAGGGCATTAATAGTTTAATAGTTAAAGGTTTAAAAATGTAAAGTTTTAGTTGGAAATTTTTTATTCGATCTAAAAATAGTTGAGTGTTTAAATCACTAAAATATTCATTGACTATAAGAATTTCGTGTTATTTTCATGATTATATGAAACGTTGCGTTTCGATTTAACGGGTTTCCGTTAAGAAAAACGATTTTGTTAACAGAAGGTTAACGACATTAACGGTTTAATAGTTGGAGGTTTAAAAACGTAAAATTTTAGTTGGAGATTTTTTATCCGATTTAAAAATAGTTGGAGGTTTAAATCACTAAAAACCCTAAGAAAAATAATAGAGAAATTCCCTTAGATAGCCCCTTTTAGTTTGTTTGTCACAAAATAGTTCTTAAGGAAAAAAATGACCAAAATGTTTTTTTTAGAAGCTAAAAAATTCATTTATATGCATTTATACCCTTAGGGTTAACTAATTTGGACTTTAGGGTTTAGAGTTAAGGGGTGGATTTGGGGTTAGGGTTTCAAATTTCAAAAAAAAAATTAAAAAAATCAAAATTTCAAAAAAAAAAAAGTCTATTTTGGTCATTTTATTTTTTGAAGGCTATTTTTGTGACAAAAACTTAAAAAGGGCTATCTAAGAGAATTGCCCAAAAATAATCTCAAACAGAAATTAACAAAGAGAAGAAAAAAATTATAGAGAGAAGAGGAAGGATTAGAGATTGACGAGAGAAGAAGAAAGTAAATTTAGGGATAGAGACAAAACTTAACTGTTACTTAAGGATTTTTTTGGACAAAGTCAATTAGGGATTTTAGAGACGAACCAAAACTACTTCGTTTAACTTAACAGTGAAATTAAATGTTTAATTAACAGTGTTTCAAATTCTGTTAACTTATTTATGGATGTGCTTATTTTGGCCCGATTAACAAAAGTTTGTGATTTAAAAAATAAGTCAACAAAAACTTGATGTTTTAAATTGTTTCCGACAAATTTTGTGTGTTTAAATGGCCAAAATTTAAAAGTTCGGATTTTTATGACCATTTTTCCTGTTTAACATACCACAATTTTAACAAAGTTGTTAATCTCTTTTGTACAATTGAAACGCGTGACATTTGCGCTGATGTACTAACAGTTAAAACACATTTATCCATTTTGTCTATAATATTCTTTTAATTTGCAGAATGTGCATCCAGCAAGAGTAAAACCGTTTTCAAGAAAGGCTCCTATGGGCTACGTATTTTCCACGATGGACCTCAACAAGATAGAGGTATAAAGGAAAACTAGCCCATTAGTAAAAATATAATACATTAAAGAATTAAAAAAAAATGGGGCGTTCCGAGAATTGAACTCGGGACCTCTCGCACCCTAAGCGAGAATCATACCACTAGACCAAACGCCCTTTTGTTTATTTGTCTCAATTAAATTATATCTAGTTTAAAATAGGTCAGTAGAAACGCGAAAAGCAAACTACAATAAAGGAAGATAAATGCAACTTAACACTTTCAACTTCATGTTGTTGTATTCATTCTTCTTGAGAACGTTAACAGAGTGCAAGAGAAAAGCATAAGATATAAAACAAACTGCGTTCCCTTTACACCCTCCATGTAGCATAATACTTGTCAAACCACAATTAAGTCAAAAAGGTGTATGCATTTTAATATAAGAGAGAAATCAGATAGACATCTTTGAGGAGATAGTGGTACCAGAAGATGTCCAACTTATTAAGAGTATAAGAACCAGTGTTAGGTTGGCATTACACAGATTCATGCATCTACAACTACAATGTGAAGTCGGGTTATTGGGTTGCTACTCATTTGAATGCAGAAGGCAATAAAATTCCACCACACCACCACCACCAATATTATCAAGAAAGTTAAAACCACACCAAAACTTATTTTTTTTCCTCTCTGTATCGATTCTTAAAGAAAGGGGTATCAACTCATGATGTTACATGTCGAAACGAAACTATTGACTCAGTTGCAGAAGCTATTGTCCAAATTACCACATCAACCACTGAATAATCATAATCTCAGTTTCAAAGCCAAAGGTAAAGTTAATAATAGACTGCAACAATAACTGATTAAAAAAGAAATCGAGGTTTTAGTGTACAAAGGATCTGGGCAGAGCAAACAGAGGAATCATTGGCGATGGTGTAAAACCTAAATGGAAAGAGAATCATCACCAACAAACAGTTCCCCCGTAAACCCTAATTATCTTTTATAAGAGTATTTATCGCAGATCATAAGAAGCGTTCGCAATCGCTGCATCGTAGATTCCCTCTCCTCCTTTGATTTTATATTTCTATTCATCGCTGAAAGTCTCCGTTTACTGCACTTTCGATCCACTGATGATATTGCGAGAGACATCGATGTTAGATCGAACGGGTTGTTCTTCTTCGTTGGGACATTGTTGATAGCCTCTTTGAGCAAAGTTAGATCGAAAGAAGAGTCGCCACCATCTTTGATCTCATTCCCTTCTTTTTCGGATTCTTTCTTTGACTTTGGCATTACCCTTTTTTCGAGAATCAACTGTTAGCATTTAACCATTTTTATAGAGAGAAACACTATCAGTTGCTCTATTGGGCCACCTTTGGTCAAATAACTTTGGGCTAACAATAGTAAAACATTTATGTTTTTTATTTTGGTCAACAAGCATTTATGTTTTTTCTTTTTTTTTTGCTTTTTTGAATAAAAATCCATAAAAAACTTTTAAACTAGCATTCATTAGCATTTTAAACTTTAAACTTATTTAACTACCATATTAAATCTTTAATTTAGTTTTTATATCATAAAAATTCTTCAACTTAGCTTACTTATTCATCAATTTAATATGTGACTTAGTAACATGTAATAATAGATGACGTGTCTATACTTTTTATTTTTATTTAATTAAAAATATAATTAGTAATAAATAACGATAAAAATATATATAAGAAATTAAAAAATTACAGAAAAATTCAAAATTTGAATTTAATAAAAATCAAAATATTTTTTTAAAATTTGAAAGTTTTTTTGAAATGCAATTTTTTGTAAAATAAAAGATTTCTTAATACAGAAGAATTCAGAAATCTTAATTTAAAAAAATATAAATATTTTCTTACGAATTTACAAGTGCTTTTTTATTTTTTAAATGCAATTTGTGAAAATATGGATTTTTATTTAAAATATAAATATAAATATATATATATATATATATATATATATATATATATAAAGCTCTAAAATGTTAGTTAAAAATAAATAGTTAGGATACACCACCATTAAAAGTAATATCTTCATCGTATCACTATTAATAATAAAATTTTATAAGTTTTGAAGCATTTAGTTTTGATATATTGATATCATCTAACATTGATAGTGTACGGATAACAATGGTTTTGACACTATTGTCATTATCAATATAACTAAAAATGTTACTATTAATGATGATATGACGAAGAGTGTTCATGTTCATGGTTATAATGTTTAAATTTATTTATTTTTTTGTGAGAATGTTTTATACCTTTTATATGATTTTTTTTTTTTAAATCTTATTTTTTTTTTGTAAAACCTGCATAAAAAACTTCAAATTTTAAGAAAATATTTTTATTTTTATTAAATTCAGTTTTACAATTTTTCTGTAATTTTCTAATTTTATTTTTGTTTCTTAATATTGTTAATTGCATTTTAATTACATAAAAATAAAAAATCAACGTATCACCTACTATTATAGGTTAACAAGTCACAATTTTAATTATATTTTTAATTACATAAAAATAAAAAATTAACACGTCACGTACTATTATAGGTTACCAGGTCACAATTTTAACTTGATGAAAAAGTAAGCCAAGTTGAAAGCTTTTTATGATACAAAAACTAAATTGAAGATTTAATATGTTAGTTAAATAAGTTAAGTTTTAAAGTGCTAATGAATGCCACTTTAAAAGTTTTTGTCCGATTTTCCTCTTTTTAAAGAAATATGGTGAAATTTAACTATTCAAAGTAAAAAATTTGAGCATTTAATAACCTTAAAATTTTGAAGAAAGAAAAAGCAATGATTTGAATTTTATTGTAATATAATATATTATTTTTGGGAGTCTCTCTAAGTAAAGATGTTAGAAGAGCTAATCAACGCCCAAATAATCTAATTCGTAATGACTTTGATTTTTTATGGATCGTACAAACTAATCTACCATAGGCTGGGTTACATGTACATATATATGTCTTAACCAAACTGTTCTGAGGGTCGACCTACATGTTATCATTTATGTGCTCAAAACAAGCTATATCATTTCCATTTGAGTGTGATTTATGCAAATGTTTAATCATGAATTTTACTTATATAAATGATATGAGTTATATTGAAAACATTCATTTTCAAAAGAATCGATAAAATAATCATAGAAAAATAAGAGAACATCAATTTACAATACTTTTATCATTTGATTGTTTACTTATATTATGTTTTTTTTTCTTAACTATCATCCAACTCTTATGTTTTAGAATTAACAAAATTGGTAACCAATATACAAATAATAGAAAAAGTGAAATATCATCTATAAGCCTATTAAATGTAGAAGATAAGAGTCATGGCGCCGAAAATATAAGTTATGTCTGAGAATTATGGCACCGAAGATAGGAGTCACGCTGATTTCTGAACCGTTGGATTATAAACTAACAAGACAATATCAATGTTGGAGGACTATCCCGAGGAAAGCACCGCATGTCTCAAACCCTTAAATTGAGATTAATGATTATCGATCTAACAGAAAAAATGAAAGCATGTCTTACTAAGTCTTTGTCCAACAAAAAGTACATGTATCACTTAATGAGACATGGGAAACTGTTGGAATAGGATTTAATACATATATCTGGCCTAATTAAAGCCCGCATGAAACATGCTAAATTTTTAATAACACATGATCCATCGGCGAATCCTATGTATTTCAACCCAAAGGGATACCTTTCAACTCGAGGTAACAAATTCCGAGTCTAAGGATAATTACCAAGACCTGGCCACCTTGCGATTAAGCAGTTACATAACATGACAAGATCTACAAAGCAAGGCATGACACATGACTCTTTATAGTGAGATAAGTAGTATAAAAAACCAAGACAATCATTTGAAATACGCTTTTGACATACTTACTTAAGACCTAGAATACTCTCTTTGAGATGTATTATCTAGTGTTTTGTTCTTTGCATTCAGGACAAAACTCTGATAAGCTCTTAATGAGAAATATTAATATCTCATACTCTTAATGATTATGACATACTCTCCATTCATTAGATAATTCTAAGATGAAATATTAAAGTAAATAATACTCCCACTTAATTCAACCAATCATATGATTTTCTTCTTCTGTGATTCCCTTTCCTTTCCTTTCCTTTCCTTTTATTTCCTTTCCTTTCCTTTCTCTCTCCCCAACGACGATGACTTCTCTCCAATCCATTCCATTGAAGGTTTTATTCGACTTTAATTCAAACCCAACAACACAATGAAGCCTTTGTCGAGGATTAAGAAGTGTAATCTTCAAATTTAAGTAAGTTATGTTTGTTATCATTGTTTTGTAGCCTAAGTCCATTTGAATCCAAATTTCTAATCCAACTTCCATTGATATTGTGTTTCCGGTTTGTTAACTGGAGTTAAAATCAATTTTATATAGGTGTTAGTAATTAAGTAATTGTGCATTTGGAAATTACGTTTAGTGGATCCATTGAGAAATTAGATTGATAATTAGTCAAACACTAAGTGAATCAATATTCCAAAGAAATTGTGTCAGTTCTGGTTATGAAGAAAAAAAAGACGGTTAAACTAGTACAACTTTGTGAAACTAAAATTGTACAACTTGTAAAACTATGCACAACTATAATTGTACAACTGGTATAATTTTGTTGGTAAAAATGTAAAACTTGATATAACTTTGTTGGTAAAAATATAAAACTTGGTATAGTTTTATTGGTAAAAATATAAAATTTAGTATAACTTGGTATAACTTTATTGATAAAATGTATAACTTAACTTGTGATAACTTTGATTGTTTTCATTGTAATTGTTACAAGAGACGATGGGTTGTTCGACCACAAACATACATTTTGATTATAAAGGAACATATTCAAAGACCGAAGATGATTATGAATTGACCCCAAGTGATGGTCGATTGTATGTTATATTGTTTGACATCATCACTGGAGGACATCACTAATTCAACGTTGGTAGATAAGATATGCAGGAAGATGGTCATAGATCCATGTAAGAAGAGGTTGAACTTGAGTTACATTCCATTGGTAGTGAAACCTAAGAGACAATCATATATATTGGATAATGAAGATGTGTTTTTTTTTTTTATCTATCACCATTGGATAAAGACATAAGAAGAAATATTCTATATGTAGAGTGTAGTACAAAACTGGAAATAATTGGAATAAAAGATAATCTTTTAAGAACTGAGAAAGCAATTTCATATTGCGGGAACTATAGTGAGCTTTCAAATGGATTGCCCAAAGTTGAAGCCAATCATGTTGCAGTCAGTCTATATATTGCCATCGAAGAAGCATAACAACATCTCGAGCTGATTGAGCCAGTGGAGAAGTAGAAATTTGAGAAGGAGACAATTTGTGTATTTGTATGGAGAACGTGGAGAACGTGGATAACATTGATAGTCATGTCGGTATTCATGTTATTTGTGAATATGTTAAGGTTCCATGTGTTGTAGAAGAAATTCGTCTTGTAGTGGAATGGGAAGATGGTATGAGTATTGACATTGGTCATGAATTTCCAAGTAAAGAAGCCGTGAAAGATTTAGTTGATAGAACATCACAAAAGAACTGCTTTAGGATTGTTGTTTTGAGCTTTAATAGGTCTTAATATGTGGTGAAATGTTGAGGAGCAGAAGAAAAGATTGTCAACGGTATCTAAGAACTACAAAGGCTAGTGAATCTGATTTATTCTCAATTAGAACATACATAAAGATGCATACATGCTCTCAGACAACTTCAAGTTTAGAAAGGAAAAGGAAAGACACACCACAATTAGTTGTATCTATTCTTAGTGATGATTATCCATGACAAATGGAAACCCCAAATCATAAAACTCTCATCACTCTGATTAAAATAAAGCTGGTTTGGAAGTATCTTACTCTACAACTTTGAGAGGAAAGTACAAAGCAATTCATAATATATGTGGTAATCTAGAGAAAGATTATAAGAACGCGTTTCCTTATTTGTATATGTTAGAGAAGTTGAATCCCGATACAAAAACAAGTTTGTTATTAGATGAAGACAAAAGGTTCAAGTACATATTTGTTTTTTTTTGAAGCTTCCATTAAAGAGTTTCAGTGAAAAGTCATAATTGTGGATACGACTTTTCTGCAAATTATGGAAGGAGGTGTTGTAATCATTACTACAGCTCATGATCCAAACCATCACCATTATCATGCAGCTTCTAGGGTCGTTGATGGCGAAAAATGACAGTTGGACATGGTTTTTCAGAATGTTGAAAACCGCTATACTAGATTCTGGTGAATTGGTGTTTGTTTCAAATAGAAATAAAGTCTCATCAGCACAATAGCTGAAGTGTATCCTATCTCACAACATGAGTATTGTATCTATCATTTGTCTAACAATGTGAAACTAAGTGTAACAGTGAACAAGGACGATGTTGCACAACAATTTATAGAAGTTGCCTCAGTTTATGTACAGTTTGAGTTCGAACAAAAATATGAAGATTTTAGGGAGAGGTATCCTGCGTGTGCTAGGTACTTTGACAAAACTCTAAAAGTTACAAAATGAGTGAAATATCATTTTCTCGGAGAAAAGTACAACATAGACACCTCTAACTGTGTGAAGTCTTTGAGTGAGATTTTTAATAAGGTAAGTATGTATTCTTTACTGCCTATGATGGATGCAGTTATTGAAAAAGTCTGATTGGTTCAACAAACACAAAAAGGATGTTACAACTGTACTGAAAGCTCAAAAATTAGCTCTTTTTGTTGATAATGAAATGCATGGTAGATGTGTGGAGGATGGAACACTAACGGTAATTAAACTGAACTCTTTTGAGTTTGAATACACTGTCATTGGAAATGATGTTATGACTTATTTGGTGGACTTAAGACAAAAAAATGCAGTTGCATGTACAAGGAACAACATTCTAATGTTGAATGTCTTTTAATATTTGTTTTTATGGTTGTATAACTGAGTGAAATTTGTTCTATACTTGGTATAACTATGATAGTGAAACTTAGTAAAACTGATAAAATTGTTCACATATTTGTGATTTTTATTCATATGGACAACATACGAAATTGTTAGTTGTATATTACAAGTATTATTCTAATAATTGTAAACATATTTATGATTTAAATTCAAAAGAATAATCTTATTTAAAATTATCGCATTTGTTTTATTGTTTACAAGTATGACCTTATACTTTTATGGCTTTTCGCTTAATAAGTTAGTGTAATATTAATTATATATATATATATATATATCATGAAATTTATTATATTATTACATGAATAAAGTACCAACATATTTTGATACTAATCATGAGAGTAGATACTTTACTTGTAAGGACTTCAAGGTAATTAGACTGACTTCGATTCATTTTAAACTTTGCTTTGAATCATGTTAGATTGAAATCCTTAAGAGCCGACATAACTGAGTTTTGGGTGTTACGTGCAAAACTTTGGTCTCCACTTTCGTCAACCACAAGTTTTGGATATTTCAGGAAGAAGTTCAGAAGTTAAGGAAGCGAGTGAGTAAGATGGCTGACAAGATTACAAAGCTTAAGGAGCAGATATTCCGTCGTCCATGAGATTAAGAAACGGACTTGTATGAGTTTATGTGTTTGTTAAGAAGAAGAAGAAAGGAATCAAAGAACCCTACAGTAGGCCTAGGAATTTGACTCTTTACCAACGAGTCCCATCTCATTTGACCCACTGCACGGCAGATATGGATCGACTATTTATTTATTTTTTTAACTGTGAGTGCAAGTCGAGATTATTTTTAAGCGGGACAGGTACATGTCAACCGAATATGAGTTGTGGGTACCCCCGCCAACCCACAAATTAGAAAAATGTTTTTAAAAAAAAAATTACTTTCATAAAAATATATAAAATATTATAAATATTTATATAAATTTAGTTTTAAGATGTCAGACTCAATAGACTTGAAAAGGAAGCTTCATGTCAAAGACGACTACATAAGCACAACATAAGAAAGTTACAAAATTGGAAAAAGGCAAACGAGGAACACTACAGGGCGATCCTACACATGGTGAAGGATTAAAGAAAAGCTAAAGCTTCAAGGCACATTACCAAACTTCATGTGAAATCTTATTACCGCGAAAGTAAAGTTACTTAAGAACATGGCAGAACAATCTTTGGACCTGGAGGTCAAGAACGCAAAACTCCAAATTGAGCTCCTCCAAGCAGAGGATGAATTATCCATAATCAAAGTCCCACACATCAAGTGGGATAAGCCTAGGGAGAGATATGAATCTCTCTTGGTCTTCTTAATTAAATATTTTTTTTTTCGTGGATCTCAACCATTTTATGGTTTATAAACCAGTGTTGACTATTTTGCATGAGGATCTACGCCTTCAACCTATTTTAATGTTTTCTAAGTTTCATTAGCTTTTAGAGTTTTTCTCCAGTTTCACAAGTTTTACAATTCAGTAAAACATTGCAAAGTTATACTTTTTGATAAACAAAATGATACAAAGTTACCCAAGTTTGACAACTGAAAAGTAAAAATTTGAAAAGTTATACTCTGTTACACAAACAGAAAAACAAAGTAATATGAGAACGTTATCCCAAGTTACACCACCTCCTTCAAAAACAAATTCAACTATTAACAAGGTTTTACAAAAGCTATTAGGTTCCTTGGGCATTAAGTTTGACATAAGTTTAACAAAATTTAACCCTCATTCTTCTCCTTTTCGTCTTTCTTGTCCTTCTTGCCTTTCTTTCCCTTCTTCTCTTTCTTGCCCTTCTTCTCCTTGTTGCCTCTTGTCAAAATGTGACTCCTAATATTAGCCTTTTGGAAGGACTACATTCTTATCCTTCAAATTTCTTTACCTTTTTAACAATCTCTGACAAAGTTTTATCATCCGTCACACCATCATCCTTACGAACAACCATACCATCATCATGAACCTTGTCCAAATCAACTTTTATCCCATCGTCATCTGCATTGTCTTCATTTTGTTTTTGACTTCTTCCATCATCAACAACCTTATCATTATCAACTTTGAACTCATCATCATTACCAACTTCCTTCTCCAAAACTATCTATCTAACCCTCATCAACTTCACTTCTCTTTTTAGATGTGTTAGTCGGGTTTCCTAGAGAATCAACCTTTTCAATCAAACATTTCATTCCACTGACTAAAAAGCTTTCATTTCACTCATGACATCTTCAAGCTCCTTCCTTAACCGAAATTCAACCCCATTTAAATTCACTACTCCATGCATCTTAACCAAAGGAAAATCAACTGGAGTATTCATGATAGCAGGAGCAAATGTAGCTTCTACCTGAGTTGTACGGGCAGTGTAGTTAATGTTGTACATTTCTTCAAAGCAGATTTTTTCAAGTATATTCATGGTCCAACAACTACATCATCCTTGTTATTCACATTCCAACCACTCTTCTTCCCACTCTGATTCCCCATGATTTTTCTCAAACTAGTTCTTTCAACTGCCATTTTGTTCCTTGATACTCTCAATATCATGTGCATACAAAAACATAATTTAAATATTACCTTAGTTGTCCCAAGTTGCTCATTCATTTCTTTGATAGTGTGATATATCATGATTTTTACTGATTTTTGATCAAGATAAAAGTTATATTTAAAGTATATTATGTATGTTTGGAGTATGTTTTAGAGTCTTTTTAGGTTTAGGTGCGTTTTGAGAAATTTTGGAGATTTTGGAAATATTTGAGATGCAGATATGTGCAGATGCATCCGAAGTTTAGCTATGAATGGAAAACTTCCCACAAGGCAATTTCCCTAAAATTGGGACATATGATAGATAATTAAGTTACCTTTCCAATGCCACCAATTTGAGGTTGAATTGGCAGTTAGATCGAAAGTATGCTCGTTTTACTGAAGGGTGATCTATCTGCACACGAGAGGAAGCTGTCAAGAATTCAAGAGAACTAAAGGGCATCGAGCGACGCCACCTGAGCGCCGAAGAAACCCATCCTGAATAAGTTTGGCCCAAAAGTCTCTCCCTTGTTTTAGGTTTGATAGAAGATTAGAAACCTTAAGAATCTTCTTTGAACTCCTGATTTGATCCATATATGATTTCTATTCAGTTTTTTATTGTTTCTTCTTTGACCATGTCTGAATTGATCATCTGTTAGATTTAGAGATTTTCTAAAGTTATAAAGAACTTATGATTTATATAACTGCTAGGATAATCCATTGTATCCTTCACCGAGATTTTGCTTAAACTAGTTTTTATAGTGATTGGAAAAATGCGAGTGTGACTTATCACCTAGAAATCTAGATCATAGGATAATTGGAATAACACGAGAGTGTGACTGATTTCCTGATTTGAATCCTGGTGAGATAGGTTGTTAGTAACAACGAGAGTTGGTCTAAAACTTAGTGAACATGTTGAACTGGAACTTATTGCTTGTCTAAAGTATTTGGAATCGCAACGAGAGTTGAACATCATTGATCTAGACATCTGATAGTTATCGCATCGAGAGTTTGATGACTTATTATGAATTTGAGTTCTAGGATTGATCTTAATAAAACTCTTAACAACTATTTATTAAAGTTATGATTGTATGTTTGATATCACTAGATCTATCGCTTCCCTCTATTGGTACAAACACTTTTTATTTATTTCTTGTTTTTTGCTTTCTAATTGGTTACCTAGCTTAATCTGAAATTCAAGTTTATTGTGTGAACCATAAAGTTTCTATGGATTAGATCCTCAAATATTACACCGAATCTCTTATTTGAAAGAGTAGCTTGAAGTTAATTTTAGCATATCAAATTTGGTACCATTGCCGAAGACTCTGATCACCATTAGACTAGGTGTAGGATTTCGTCTAGGTTTTTAGTTTTAGTTTACTTAATATCCTTTTCCTTTGTTTCAGGTACATACATTTGAGTACCAAAAGAAACAAGGAAAAAAAGCTCTGGGATTTCTCAAAGCAGGAGCTTGCTGATCTTAGAAGTGAAATCCATAAGTCTAAGAGATTAGAGTCGATCGAAACCATCCAAGCATCGATCAATGCAACTCGAGGAAAGACAGAGATGGTCGAAGTGCTTATACTTAATGCTGATGAGAATGGATTTTTACGAGACAAAGAAGGTCATGAACGCAACATAGCATGCCAATTGATTTATGCACATGTAGATGCAATCCCTGATTTTATTGTTGTTGCTGAAAATGATGAAATTGAATGATAGACGACACTTAGAGACTATAACAGTCATGAATAATTATATGTTAACAGGTCTGCGATTCGTCGTTCTGCACTCTAGAGGAATGTCTTTAAGCTGAATCTTGCATATATATATATATATATATATATATATATATATATATATATATATATATATATATATATATATATATATATATATNCCTTTCATGGTCTTCCTCATGAGTATCTAGTGGTTCATACTGAATCATTTTAATATATAATATCATGCATTCAATGCAATGGAGGCTTGGAAGACTACTATTTCTTAAAACTCTTTATGTATTCTCTTGTTGGAAACACATCATGTTGGTTAGAGCAGCTACCACTAGGATCTCTTACTACCTGGGATGATATAAAAACGAATTTCTCAATAATTTTCTCGATGACGTTTCAGCAACTCGAGAGAGAAAGCTTGATGATATGCCGGACATGATCTTTGAAGGTCAGCAAGAGAAGGTTGTTGACTGCAACAAGAGGTTGAATTTTATCTATAATGACCCCGGACACTCATGTCATGGAGATGGACATTCAATCTCAACAGATTTCTGAGGTTGTGAAAGGGTTAAAGACAATATCGGTAGAGGGTGATGAACACTATGTATATCACAAGCTGAATACGATGAATGAATGTTGAGTCGGTGATCTGAGCTCAGTTTCGATCAACACAATCTCCCCATGTTGGTTGACACCCCTTAAAAGCACCGATATATCGGTTTGTTATCTTGCCCTATATTTGAATAGAGAGATCACTATCAAAGACTTCTTGGAGCTAGAGGATGAAGAACAACCTGAAAATTTAGGTCATGAATCAACATTGAATCTTGGATTCGATCGACACCCCACTAGCGCCGATTGCCGCTTATCGAGGAAAATCCAAAAATTTCACCAAAGGCTGACATTGATCGACACTTATGGCTCGATGCACCACCAGTTTGCATGATTGAGCATGAAAGATTGAGGAGATAGAGTTTATGAGCCTAAAATTCCATACCATGCTATCCCCAAGCATCCGAAACTACCTATCCGCGCAGAAGAGTTGGGTGGATTTCTAACATGGTGGTGTTTATTGTTCTAGCAGGGTATAAATATCCTAAATAATTAATTATAAAATTAATCCTAGTCTTAACACACACAATAATACTCTTGCCAAGAGAGATCATGTGTAGTATTTAGGGATCAAATCCACATAGAACATAGACACACAATAGATTTCTTATTTCTAAAGACTAAGCTAGGTAAATATATATATCGGTGGTGAACAATCAATTTAAAAAATATTCCTTGTCAAGAAGTAGAATGCAATATAGAAATATGCTACCAATGCAAATATGAAAATATGCTATTAATTAACTAGATGTAAATATGTTAGATCTAGGCTTCAAGCTAAATGAATTATAGGAGATATGAAGCACATAAATTTAAATATACTAGAACTCAAATGTTAACTGTTCTGACCTTTTTAACTCCAACTCTTGTATGCGAGCAAAAGGAACGACCATCGATCAACGACTAAGGCCTGGTGTCGATCGACAGTGAAATCAGAAGAAGTGTGGGCAAGATTTGATAAGTCCACCAAACTTATTAGACCAGCTCTCGCATGCGCCTAATAGCCTAGTTCAACATAATCTATTCTGGCACAAAACCGACTCTCGTAGTTGTCCATGTCCTATCATCGAGATCCTAGTTAGCTACTATAGAATGCAAGCATTAAGCACAACTCCATTGATGAATATTAACTTAACATAGCAATACTATTTTTGGGCAAATCCATGATTGTTATCATTCAACCCTAAATCTAATTAGTAACTACTCAAACATGATCTTTATCACATAAATCATAGATGAAATAGATATGAAATATAAAATAGATAAAAACCAAAGGAATTCCAGGAGGACTATGAAAGAGTCTCTCCTTTCTCTTCTAATACAAAATGAAAAGAACTAAAATGCTCTGTAAAAAACTCTCTCTCTAATCTTCTTTTTTTCTCTGTCTTCTCAAGACATAAATATAAAGCCCTAAATTTAGGTCAAAACTCGTCCAGGGCATTTTTTTTCATTCAGACTTGGGCTTTGATCATTGATCGATGGCATGTGTGCTGCATCGATCGATCTTGAGCTTTAATCATCGGTGAACGCCAAGTGTATTTTATCGATCAATGGCTTTGTCGACTCCCTAGATGAACAGCTACGGATTCTTCTCCTCTAGATGCTCCAAAAGCTCCAAGTATCTCATATATCTCCAAAACGTTCATGGACCTGTAAATACTCTAAAACATAGTATAAACACACATAATATACTCTAAATAGAGCTTATAACATGGCTTAAAATTGGTAATAAATAGGTTGTATCAACTCCCCCAAACTTAAATATTTGCTTGTCTTCAAGCAAACAAATCTGTGAAAGAGGTTTTGAAAAGTGTAGACTCACATAATATCTATGTATAACTATCAACCTACTTTATTGCAACCACATCCTATCAAGTCAATCACAAAGAGAATTTATGTACCTTATCCTAGTATAGCAACCAAATCCATTCTACCAACAACTTAGTAAATACTAGCCTGACTCGCTCCTCTAGTGATCCCATTTCTTTGCATAAAATAAAAGTGCATGCTTTACTTTGGGAGTATCGATCAAAGGGCACATGGATTCTTACCTCTGCAAGTATCTGAACAACTATACACAAAGTCTTCTATGATCCCTTTCTTCCATCTTTTCTCTATTCTTTAAATCTTTTTAGTCTTGAAAATGATGTCAAAAAGGTATCTTCAGTACTAGCGTCAATTGAAATCACATCAGCATCACTCAACATCCTTTTGGTATCACAGCACGCAAAGACATAAACAACAAGTCTAGGGGAAAGAGCAGAAAGAGGAAAAAGAAGAAGAAGAGCAAAAAGACCAAGGGCGACTTCAATTAACATTGCTTCCTAATGGATTCTTAAATGGTGTCATAGAGTACATAATGCACATGAGAAGTTTCTCACATCATTTTGTTAAGGTTCGAGCACTCTTCATTTCTGAGATGATAGACAAAGGATAAGAGTTTTCTGAAGCCTTTCATGAACAAGAAGCTAAAAATATTGGATATTGAGAATTGTTTGCAGAAAGTTTCCAATCTCAACTAGACTAGATATAAGGTTGCATGGCTTTAGTTTCCTTCTTCTTCTTCTTCTTCTTCTTCTACGAGTTGGTTTGCAATAATTACAACTGAGGTGGAAGTGCGGATCCTCTCCACTCTTCACAGCTGTGTATGCTTCTTTTGAACGAGTTTTCTATTCTTTTTCTACTCTTTTTCTTCAGTTGATGTATGTTCGATGGCTCCATGTCAGATTTTGACAGTTTCTAAATTTAAGATTGAGATGTTGGATGGATTCTATTGGAAATTCTATTGTTTGAAAAGATTGATAACGATTGATAGGAAAAATGACTGAGAAAACCTAAGGGACTTGGTCGATTTTGAATCCAATTTGAAGTTTTGGAGTAAATTTAGGCAGATGGGCCTAACATTAAAGTTAAATAGTCCGATAGATCAAATTGTAGTTATTTTTTTTTTCCTGAATTTAAATAACAATAAATTAAAATAGAAAAAGAGAGGGGAGCATATGATATTTTTAATTTGGCAGGAAAAATATATCAAATTTTATTCTTGTATTCCTTGTTTTCATTGTCAATAATATTAGTATAATTCGAGCAAATTATTTTAATGTTCTACTCACAAACTCATTTCCAAAGTTTCTCTAAACTTAATTCTATTACAGTGAAATTATGATTGCAAGTTTTACCTCACATTTTTTGTCAATTTTTTTTTAAAATATTATAGAAATATGATTTTATTTTCATTACAAAAATATTTTATTACCATCAAAAAAATAATGTATTTTTATTTTCGACAAGAGTATTTTCACTTTCTATAAGAGTCTGGTAATATTAAATATATTTTGTTACAAAAACTAGGGAAAATTTTTTTTAGGCTAAAAAAAATTAACATTGTCTCTTTAGGCTAATTTCTATTTTGTACTATTTTTTACTCTAATGCCCTTTAGTATTTTTGAAAATAAATTAAATACATAGTTTTACAAACACTAAAAAATCCCCAAAATAATAACTACTGATAAAATACCAATATCAACTTAGTGAATATTTTTTTCAGCTCTAAAAATATTTAAATCATAATTTTATATTCTGTTCTACAAAAAGTAGAATTAGTATTCTACAAAATAGAAAATGCAACCTACATTTTTCATTGAATCTACTATGTTTAGAATATGTGATATACAAAAATAATAATAATCTAAAAATATTTGGAATACACATTACACGTTTTACTTCTCACTCTAAAATCTGTAGAAATCGGAATCTACACATTACTATAAATCTAAAATTTGTAGAAATAAAAATCTACACATTACTATAACTCTAAAACTTGTAGAAATTGATTTCAAACATATTTATTAATACAGTATAACCTCTTTAAATTAATACTATATAAATTAGTATATACTAAAAATCTCTATAAAATAATATAATTTTATAGTCCCAAATTGAATTTTTGGTTCAATTAGTATATCGATAAATTAATAATTTCTATAAATTAATAAAAAATTATAGTTTTGGTATAGTCTCAACATTATTAATTTATAGAGGTTTCACTGCATGTAGAATACATATTTTACGGATAAAAAAAATCAGTTATGAAAATATGGGAAAAAAATATTTGGAAATATTCAGTTTCCATATATGAAAAATCAATTTTTCATATTTTTTTTTAAAAAACGTGCTAAAATATCGTATAGTTTAAAAAAAAAATATTTGGGGCTTTATTTTATTTTACTTTTTTTTTAAATTACTTAGGTTATATAATTAAGTAATATATATATTATAATTATTTTACTCATTCCAAGTTTCGATTTTATAATTTAATTTAATTTTTAAAATTACTTAGATTATATAATTAAATAATATATATTATAATTATTTACTAATTGTAATTTTGATTTTATAGTTAAATTTTATTTCTTTAAAAAAATTACTTTGATTATATAATTAAATAGTATATATATATTATAATTATTTACTAACTGTAATTTTAATTTTATAACTGAATTTTAATATTTTTTTAAAATTTCATTTTTTTAATTACTAAGATTATATAATTAAAAATATATATATTATAATTATTTACTAATTGTAGTTTTGACTTTATAATTGAATTTAAAAAGGTATTATTGGCATTTTAAAAATAATTAGTCTAATAAAATAATTAGTAAGTGGAATTAGTCTGAATAGACAATGTTAGTGTTTTTTTGACCTAAAAACAAATTTCCCAAAAAACTATTATTTTTGAGAAGTGTTTGATAACTTTTATAGAAATATGATTTTCTTTTTATTTCAAAAATCATGTTTTTAGCTTAGGTGGTAAAACGCTATTACTCTATTTTTTTTTTGATTTTTTTACTAACATATTATAGAAATATGATTTTCTATATATTCATTGCAAAAATACTTTATGTAACTAAATTAAATTTGATCTCACTAAGTTTGTTCAAAGAAGGTTGGTACATAGATAAAACTTTAAATGCATGAGTACATGCGAGATATAAACAAACTTGATTATTACCTCTCCGCACATAGACAGACATACATAAACAATCACAGGCTCCTTCTCTTTCCCTCTCTCGCTCGAGCTTTTAGCCTTTGATTTTTTATTTTCGGGTAACCTCTCTCGCTTCCCCGAAAACTATTTGTATCTCACATAGAAAGAGATAAAGAGATTAGAGAGAGAGAGAGAGATCCAAATCCAGAAGCAATCTTCTTCATTTGCTTTTTTTTTTTCTTTCTTCTTCTTTCGTGTGAAGATTGGTATCCCTTTTCTCCGTCAAACTCCCGCCGCCGATCCACTCGCTTCTATGTACGTTTTATCTTCTTCGGAAGGAACCTAGAACTTGTCTCTGTCACTTTGAAGAATGTGATCCTGCCTCTTCAAGGTTTGAAATATCGACAAATCTCCTTCTCATCGTTGGTTGTTGTTCGATAGATCTGATCTCTGATTTGAATTTGTTTCTTGTCCAACTTTGATTGGTTTGGTTTCAGGGTAGTGAAGCGTTTGTTGTTATTGTCAAAGTTGAAGACATAGAGAGATGAAGAGGGTTAGAGAAGAGGTTTACGTTGAAGCTCAGACACGAGGACAAACGTAACTGCTCTTTGTCTTAATCCTAATCTCTTGTTTTGTCTTCTCGAATTTGCAGGCTGATAAGATAATTAATTAATCAATTTGCTGTTTTTTTTTCGTTTTTTTTTTTTTCTGTTTGTGGATATTAATTTATATTCTCTGGTTTTGAATTTCTAGGTTGAGTTGAGTATAATTGTTCTTGGGTTAGTTACCTAATAGATTTTAACAAATTTTTGAAGGGGGAAATTAGCTTAATTTATGTTTTGTGTAAAGCAGAAATGGTAGGCCTTTAACCATTGGTGGAGGAGGAAACATGGGAGGGCTAACAACGAATGATGCCCTCAGTTATCTCAAAGCTGTCAAGGATATGTTTCAAGACAAGAAAGACAAGTACGACACTTTCCTTGCACTCATGAAGGACTTTAAAGCTCAGAGGTAATTAATACCATTCTTTGTCTCTTCTTCTTTTTTGTTCTACAACAGGAAGTTTGTTTAATCTCTTGTTGGTTTGTAGAGTTGACACTAGCGGCGTCATTGCAAGAGTAAAAGAGTTGTTTAAGGGCTATGACGACTTGCTTTTGGGTTTTAATACCTTCTTGCCTAAGGGGTACAGAATAACCCTTCCTGAGAAGAAGCCTGTGGCTTTTGGAGAAGCTATCGATTTTGTTAACAAGATCAAGGTTTGTATCTGATGTTTTTTATTTATTTATTTATTTTAATTATCTCAATATTCAAACAGTTAACGTTAGTTGAGATTTATTTCTGCTGCAGGCGCGGTTTGGGGATGATGACCGTGCGTATAAAAGATTCCTGGACATCTTGAACATGTATAGAAAGGAAGGCAAGTCCATCTCCTCTGTCTATCAAGAGGTATGTTTAGAGCAAATGCATTTTATCTGATAAAGCCAGGTTTCTTGTTAAATAGCTTTTCTTCTGATAATCATCTGTTGTACAGGTTACTCTGTTGTTCCAGGGCCATGCAGATCTACTTGCTGAGTTTGTTAATTTCTTACCTAATAGTTCAGGATCAGGTTCGGGAAGCAATGCAGTACCGCATGACAGAAGTTCTTCACTTCATGCCATGCATCCATTGCATTTTGACAAGGTTTCCTCTTATTCATGTTTCTAAACGATTCTAAATGCTGTTTGTGGTAGAAAGCATGCATTGTTTCCATGAACGGTTAGTTTGGAAAGTATTAGCACCCTTTCCCAAATTGTGCTAAGAGTGATAAACTAAGTGCTAGATAAATATAGGAAGTAAGACACAAACTGATGAGATCAAATGTGTTTTGAGAAACGTGATGCTTTAGACTTTGACTGAGATGTTGATACGGGCTCTTACCTGCCACAGAAACTAAAAATTGGGAGTAGGCGTGATGAGTATACTGCTCACTCTGATCAACGTGAAGATGGTGATGAGAATCTTGTGGCTGCTAGTAATTCTCGGGGAAGTGAGTATTTGGATTACTTGTACTGTTTCTTGTTTATGTTTGTTTGCGTTTTCAGTGATCTTGATACAAAAGGAAAAGAAGTATATATTTGTGAGTAATTATCAAGTGTTATGTTAATATTTGCAGAATCCCTTAATCAAGGTCAATGGCCGGGATATCGGCAGGTAGAAGACAACGAGTTCGGTCATGAAAATGTAGTCTTTGGCCAAAAAAATAATATGGCCAAGGGTATAAATGAACTGGATCTTACTGACTGTGTACAATGTACACCAAGCTATCGTCACCTGCCAGATGATGTGAGTGCCTCTGAAACCTTTGAAAATTAATACTCTGTTTGATGCAGCATTTTGTGCTCTTTGATCATATGGTTTGCTTTCTCCTATGTAGTATCCCATTCCTATTTCAAGCTACAGAAATTCACTAGGTGAAAAGGTACTTAATGATCATTGGGTTTCTGTCACATCGGGGAGTGAGGATTACTCATTCAAACACATGCGTAAAAACCAGTATGAAGAAAGCTTGTTTCGGTGTGAAGATGACAGGTAAGACGTGTATATTATATTAGGTTTATGTATTTCTTTCAATACGTCGATTAGGAATCTTACAATAACATCGGTGAGTTGATGATTGTTTTGTCATTTTGGTTTAGTCTTCCCTTCTTATTTCACCAAGTTGTCTGAAATTTGTGTGCATATATGTAATTCCTAAGCTAATTCAACTTCAATCTGATCTGTTAATTTCCTGATATGGTCTCTCAGGTTTGAGTTGGATATGTTATTAGAGTCTGTGAATGCAGCCATTAAGCGTGTGGAAACTCTTCTGGAGAAGATCAACAACAACACAATCTCTACACCAATTTGTATCAAAGAACACTTATCAGGCAAGGAGTTATTTGATCTGATCTGGTTGTGCTATATGTATGTCTGTTATTCTCTTACTAGGGCTAGTGCTTATATATGTGACGATTTAATAGTTCTGAACCTAAGATGCATTGAGCGGTTGTACGGGGATTATGGGCTTGACGTTATGGAAATTCTGAAGAAGAATTCTCATATCGCCTTGCCGGTGATACTAACTCGCTTGAAGCAGAAACAAGAAGAATGGGCTAGATGTCGCTTTGATTTCAGAAAAGTATGGGCTGATGTATATGCTAAGAATCATCACAAATCACTAGATCACCGTAGCTTTTATTTTAAGCAGCAGGACTCCAAGAGTCTGAGCACAAAAGGTATGTTTTTTTCTTACAGTTGTTTTCACTCCAAACATAAGTTCATTTTGTTTAGATTACCTACCTATGTGAGATTTTTTGAGAACTGTTGATATTGTTTGGCTGCACTTAAAGCTTTATATAAAAGCCTCATTTTAAGTGCAAACTTGCAACTGAGTAAACTTGTCTGTTATGTACCATATTCAGGTTTAGTGGCTGAAATAAAAGATATCAGTGATAGAAAGCATAAAGAAGACCCGCTTCATGCCATTGCTGTCGGAACTAAGCCCTCTTTCACCCCAGACTTGGAGTTTAGTTATTCCGATACTCAAGTCCATGCTGACTTATACCAACTAATCAAGTATTACTGCGAAGAAATATGTGCTTCAGAACAGTCAGATAAAGTAATGAAGCTGTGGGTAGCCTTTTTGGAGCCCATGTTTGGCGTTCCTTCTAGGTCTCAAACTAGTGAGGCAATGATAGATGTTGCAAAGTCCAAAGACAACCAAGAACAGCATGATGCATGTGAGGCAGTGAAGGACAGCACCTGTGACGTTTCTCTTGTCTCAAACCTAAAACTTCTAACACCTCCAACAACACCTAACAAAGAAAACCCAAGAGTACAAGGAATCTCTGTCCCACACGAGACCATTCAGCAAGATAAACTGCATGTTGGCGCAGCTATGAATATTGAGGTAACTGGGTTGTCTCTCCTTTCTTTTGTTTTTGTTCTTGATTTGGGGCCGTATACACTTTTAGCTGACCAAATGTAGTCAAAGGTTCTCTTAAATTCGAGTTGCTGGTGGTAGAGAGCGTATATAAATATGGGGAATATTAATGGAAGTTGCTTTCCTTAAGCAACAATTAGATGCCTTAGGCATGACAAATCAAAAGTTTTATTTTATTATGGGTCTTGAAAAAGATATTCAACTATCTTTTGTCTGTGGTTTTACAGGATACCCAGTCTCCCAAGATTGTGTCACCACCCAGAAAGGATTTGCTAATGGAGGGTGTAGAGAATCGTAGTAAGGTTAGTGATGTAATAATGGGAGATCAGAAGGTTGAGCGAGAAGAGGGTGAGTTATCTCCCACCGAAAGTTTTGAGCAAGACAATTATAGAGACAATGGCGTTGAGTCTGTTCAGAAACTTCCAGACAATGTAGGAAGTAATAAAGAGCAAGAGCACAAAGGAGGTGCACTCTGTACTGAAGCCAAAGCAAAGAGCAATACTCTCCCTAAAGATGATGAAAATAAAATTACTCAAAAGTTGTCAGAGGCGAGTGGAAACGCCTCAGGAAGCAAATTTGGTGGCCAAGTTTCTTCCGATGAAGAGCATAAAAGAGCTATGAACTGTGACCGGCTTGACAATCTGATTGAGCGTGAAAACGAGGCTGTAGGGATGATTAATGCCAATGAGAGTGAAGATGGCTCTCTCACATTTTCGGAACGGTATCTACAACCTGTAAAGCCCCTTGCAAAGCATGTGCCTGCAACACTACAAGTCAGTGAAAGTAACTCTCCGAATGATTCTCGAGTTTTCTATGGGAATGATTCCTTTTATGTGCTTTTTAGGCTTCATCAAGTAAGGACTACGAAACAAACTTCTCTAGTTCTTCAAATGTCAATTGTCTTATTCAAACCGCTAGTTTTTTTGTTGTTTTGGTCCAGATGTTGTACGAGAGAATACAATCTGCAAAGATACATTCAGAGAGGAAATGGAAAGCTCCGGATCCAGATAACACATCTCCTGATTCTTATACCAGGTGGTTTATCTTCGGAGGAGTATTGGTACTTTTAAATTGAAACAATAGTAATCCTTTCTTACTGATATTTCTGAAGCACAGGTTCATGGACGCTCTCTATAATTTACTTGATGGCTCGAGTGATAATACAAAGTTTGAAGATGAATGTCGAGCTATTATTGGAGCACAATCATACGTTCTCTTCACATTGGACAAGCTAGTTCAGAAGTTTGTCAAGCATGTAAGCTTCTATTTTCACCTGCAACTTGTTCTGGTCTTGACTCTGCTTCATTTCGTCATCCTTTGTGTTTTTTTATACATACTGATTATTGAAGTTTGTTGGACATGCTTCAGCTTCATGCAGTTGCAGCTGATGAGACAGACACCAAGCTATTGCAACTATACACATATGAGAACTACAGAAAACCGGGAAGGTTCTTTGATATAGTGTACCATGAGAATGCGCGAGCCCTTCTCCATGATCAGAACATATACCGGATTAAATATGTATGTTTGTCTTGATATTTGCGGACACTTGTACATGCTAATATATATTGTCTCACATGCTAATGTAGTCTTGCGAATTTCTGTGCAGTCATCAGCACAAACCCGTCTCGCGATTCAACTTATGAACAACGGGAACGATCAGCCTGAAGTCACAGCTGTAACAATGGAACCAGGTTTTGCTAATTATCTACAGAATGACTTTCTTTCGCTTGTACCTAATGAAGAAAGACCTGGTCTATTTCTGAAGAGGTGAACGAAAAAGAAATGATAAGAGCTTACGTTTTGTGTATACAGTTGTGCAAGTGCATTTAGTAATCATTTTAGTATATGCTTTCTTCAGGAACAAGGTGAAAATGAGCGGTCCAGATGAATCTTCAGGGATGTTGCGTGCAATGGAAGGATTGAAGATTATTAATGAGGTCGAATGTAAGATGGCTTGCAGTTCTTCCAAAGTACGTTACATACTAATTAAATCGTGTTAATAATCTTTCTGTATTTTAATGTGAACATGAATAATGAGATTGTCCAAATTGTTAATAGGTCAAGTATGAACCAAACACATCAGATCTTCTGTATAGAAGCAAGCAGAAGAAACCAAATAGGCTTGACAATGATAAAACTCCTGGTAGCAGTGAAACCTCGAGAAAGAGAAGAATATCGCGTTTTCACATGTGTCTGAACCG